>JAECWJ010000613.1:0-198951 GCA_018150375.1 Drosophila sturtevanti
AGCGTTGTTGTTGAAAGGCTCTCTTCCTGCGTGCGTTTGTCCAATTTACGAGATATGATGTGAATGAGTAATCCATCATAAAATTTCCGTAAGTGTAGTCAAGGAGCGAAGAGACCGCATATGTGCGTTTATGTTGTCACTTAACTGACGTAAACCAGTTGATGAATCTTGTTCCACCTCTTGCAACCCGAAAATTGACTTGACGTGTGACTAAAAATGCATAAGTTTATTATCAAATCGAGCTTTTAACAGATCCACCGCCTTGTCATAATTCTCTTCTGAAAGTTCGAATGAGCGAATTGTATCTAATGCCGCTCCTCCCAAACTTCCACGAAGATGTTGAAACTTTTCGATTTTGGGTATCCGACGGTCTTTGTCCACTATGCTGATAAACATTGAATAAAATTCCGGCAAATCCAATTTTTCGAAATTGGTTTGAGCCAAATCAAAATCCATTCGCATTTGCTCAATTTGGTCCAGTCGTATTTGCAGCTCAACGTCATTAAATTCACTAATTATTTAAACACTTTGAAATTTATTTAATGCGATCAGCTGTCTTGACACCGCCGCAACCTTCTCTTTGTAATATTCCAGCTATCCAGGCATTTGGTAGCTGTAAAATGTTTTATGGTTTGCGAATATGCGAGAAAACGAAAACACGAAGAATCAACCTTTGCACTGATTTTTGCACTCTGCTTAGACAGTTGCTAATATGTATGTTTGTATGGCTAAACTGCCCGAGCCAATCTGTCTGGGTGCTATGCACACTATGTATATTCACTGTACGGCACTTTTCCTTATGTATTTTGTTTGCGACACAAGAAGAGAATTTACAACGACTTTGCAAACCCAGCGATATGTGAATTTTTTATTGCAACGATATGCAATAAAATTAACAAAAAAATCGAATTAAATGACACGCATTTTGACCGAAATCACGTCGGGGTCACCAAATTTTATGTGGAGATCTCCGTTTTTCCCCAATTGGCCGGCTGAATAATTTTTAGTAAAAATGTTTTAAAGAAATTAATCCCACGGCGCGCAAATAAAATTAACGAAAAAACGAATTTTATTGTGTTCCAGGTTAATTAGTAGGTTGTGTGTTCTTGCCTGCCCTTTACATGAGTATTTATTAGTTCTCTGAGCGCTGATCCGAACGCTGCATATAAGAGTATTCGGCAGCAACCGCTGAGAACATAAACAGTTTTAGGGCAGCGAAGCAGTGGGTTTGACAATTGATGTAATTTGATGAACAAAAACAAACATATGTTTTGGCGCTAAGGCCAAGTATTAATTTTATGTTGGTAGAGGCAAAAAGTTCTGCTCCGGAACATTCACCCCCCGTTGGATGTTGAAACTTTCAATAGGCTCGTCTAGAAGGGGCAAAACGACTAGCTTGCTGACAGCTCTCTTGAAGACTCCTTTGGCCGTGCGAAGTATAGCTACTCTGCTGACACCATCGGCTCCCGGTATGACGGCCTTGACTCGGGCAAGGGGCCACCTTTTAGAGGAGGTAGGTTTTCGTCATTGATGATCACCACCGAACCAGGTTGCAGGCTAGGTACTAAGGTTTGCCATTTACCTCTTTCTTGAAGCAGAGACAGATACTCGGTGGTCCACATTTTCCAAAATATTTGCTTTATTTGGGTCAAGCGCTGCCAACGACTCAATAAATTTGCTTGGAGATGACCCAAATCCGGCTCTTCGAATGCCAAATTAGGTTGCCCATGCAAGAAGTGGTTGGGCGTTAAGACATCCAGGTCGTCAGGATTTTCTGTAAGGGAGAAGAGCGGTCGAAATTAAGCATTGCGGAGATTTCACATATTAATGTTTGAATTTTATCAAGCGTGAAGATATAGGTGCCAGCGATGCGATAAAAATGGTATTTGGCAGCCTTAACGGCTGCTTCCCATAAGCATCCGAAGTGCGGAGAGCGGTGCGGAATGAATTTCTAGTCGATGCCATGAGAAACGCAAAGATTGGTGATAGCCGAATTGTGTGGATCTCCGAGAAATAACTCCCTGAGCTCGGCCAGCTCATTTTTTGCACCAATGAAATTGGTTGCATTATCCGTCCAAATTGTGCAGGGCTTCGGCCGTAGACTTATAAATCGTCTCAGCGCAGCTAAAAAAGATTCGGTTGAGAGATCTCGAACTAACTCCAACTGAATGGCTTTCGTAGAAAAGCAGACGAAGACTGCGATGTAACACTTGACAGGTGCTCTGTTCCTGGTTTCTGCTTTATAGAAAAAGGTTCCACAAAAATCAATTCCTGTTGTCTGAAATGCTGGATTTGCGCGTACACGATCAGCAGGTAGACTGCCCATCATATGCTGCATTAGTACTGGTTTTAGACGAAAACATTGAATGCATTTACGAATTACTGCTCCAACGTATTAGTATGCGGCCTCCAATTGGCAAAAATTTCTGCCTGAGCAGTGCAAGCAGTCCTTAAGCTCCAGCATGCAAAAACTTTTCATGATAGAAAATTATAATTGTATTAGTAATTGTATGACCTCAAAAACAACAAAATGGCAACAAAATGGGATGTTTTGCGTCATAATCCAATTCTGAGATTTGCAGGCGTCCGCCAACACGAATTAATCCAAAGCTGTCCAAAAACACGTTGAGTGAGCACATTGGTCCTTTTTGTAAGGTTCGATTGCTGTGCAGTAACTTAAACTCCTCAGCGAAGCACGATTGTTGTATAATTTTGATGATTAACAATGTTCTATTTTTAATGTCCTGAACTGTGAGCGGCCCTTTCAATCTTGTAGCGTCCTTGTTTTTAAGGTTGTAAAAGCGATACACTTAAGCGAAGATGCGCTGTAGCGTTCTGAATGAATTTTTATATTTCCAATCCATTGAAATATCTTGTCGCTTGGCCGCCATCAGTACCCTGAGCCGCAGCTCCGGCAACACCATTGGCGTCTGAACGTCAGCCGGCCACTCCGCACTATATTTTAGAAAAAACAGTGGTCCTGATTTCCAGAGAGCTGAATCTTTACGCTCCGAAGGCGAGCATCCCCGTGATAAGATATCAGCAGCATTCCTCCGGTCAATTGCTGGATTTGCGACACTCTGTTGGAAACAAAAACATTAAAATTTGATGGCAATTGTTTAATCCAAGCAAGGGCTATAGTTGAATCTGACCAGCAATGAACATTACATTGAACATTTAGATCTTTGGTAATTGTTGAGACAAGCTCGGCAAGTATAAGCGCCGCAGAAAGCTCGAGTTTGGGAATGGTCATGGATTTCAAGGGAGCAACTCTGGATTTTGAACAAATCAAATTGGTCGAGATGATGCGGTGCGCCTCTGAGCGCATGTAAGCACACGCACCATAGGCCTCGATGCTCGCATCGCAGAAACCGTGAATTTCTATATTGGCTTGAAGCTGCAAAATGTATCGTGGGAATTTAAAATTGGCAATCTCAAACAGCTGAGAGGTCAGATCGCACCACGAAGCGTAAAGGGCCTGAGTCAAATTTTCATCCCACTCCAGCTTTTCCTTACATAACGATTGCAGGAATATCTTTTCGTCGTCTTCAGCCCGGAGAACATTCGGTGCGCCTTCCAGTAAGGCAAAGTTTTTCTGAACTTGGAGCCTCGTTCCCAATGGCAATGCGAAGATTTCTCAACCTAGAGAAAAGGTTGGCTCGAAACCCACATTATGGGGCTTTTATTCAAGAATATATCGATTTGGGTCATATGTCTCCACCATCAATACAAACCACCTTTCCACAATTCTTTCTACCTCATCATTACGTCCAGAAACTAGACAGTACAACCACTAAACTGAGAGTGGTATTCGATGGCTCTGCAGGGACAAGCACTGGCGTTTCGCTAAACGATTTACTATTGGCAGGCCCCACCATCCAGCCAAAAATATTTAGCACTCTATTTCGATTTCGATGTCGCAAAGTTGCCCTTTGCGGTGATGTTTGCAAAATGTACCGATGCGTGCGGATATCTCACCCAGATAATTTCTTGCAGTGCATTTTGTGGAGAAGCAACCCAGACGATGAAATTCAAGTCTACAAGTTGGAAACAGTCACCTTTGGGACCAAATCTGCAGCGTTTTTGGCAATTCGAGCCATGCATCAACTCGCCTCTGATGAACAAGAATCCTTTCCTTTAGGCGCTAGCACATTGCAGCAGGATTTCTATGTGGACGATCTCATCTCAGGAGGAGACACAATCGAGGAAGTAATTGAAATCAAGCGCCAAGTGAAAGAGCTTCTACGCCGTGGTAACTTTCCAATTCGAAAATGGTGTTCTAACGAGCCTACTGTGCTAGAAGGAGAAACGGAGTCTAACTGCGAAAAATTGCTTAAATTTCTTGGTTTAGTACGGGATTTTACTATTCAATGTCACTCAAAATTCGACTAAAGGACCCATCACAAAGCGCATGGTCCTGTCAACCCTTGCAAAGCTGTACGATCCATTAGGACTCATCTCGCCTATCATCACAAGGGCAAAGATATCCCTGCAATCGTTATGTAAGGAAAAGCTGGAGTGGGATGAAAATTTGACTCAGGCCCTTTACGCTTCGTGGTGCGATCTGACCTCTCAGCTGTTTGAGATTGCCAATTTTAAATTCCCACGATACATTTTGCAACTTCAAGCCAATATAGAAATTCACGATTTCTGCGATGCGAGAAAACCGTGAGGCCTATGGTGCGTGTGCTTACATGCGCTCAGAGTCGCACGGCATCATCTCGACCAATTTAATTTGTTCAAAATCTAGAGTTACACCCTTGAAATCCATGACCATTCCCAAACTCGATCCTTCTGCGGCGCTTATACTTGCCGAGCTCGTCTCAACAATTACCAAAGATCTAAATGTTCAATGTAATGTTCATTGCTGGTCAGATTCAACTATAGCCCTTGCTTGGATTAAACAATTGCCATCAAATTTTAATGTTTTTGTTTCCAACAGAGTGTCGCAAATCCAGCAATTGACCGGAGGAATGCTGCTGATATCTTATCACGGGGATGCTCGCCTTCGGAGCTTATAGATTCAGCTCTCTGGAAATCAGGACCACTGTTTTTTCTAAAATCTAGTGCGGAGTGGCCGGCTGACGTTCAGACGCCAATGGTGTTGCCGGAGCTGCGGCTCAGGGTACTGATGGCGGCCAAGCGACAAGATATTTCAATGGATTGGAAATATAAAAATTCATTCGGAACGCTACAGCGCATCTTCGCTTAAGTGTATCGCTTTTACAACCTTAAAGATCGAAAGTGATGCTCACAGTTCAGGACATCAAAATTATACAACAATCGTGCTTCGCTGAGGAGTTTAAGTTACTGCACAGCAATCGAACCCTACAAAAAGGACCAATGTGCTCACTAAACGTGTTGTTGGATAACTTTGGATTAATTCGTGTTGGCGGACGCGTGCAAAACTCAGAATTGGATTACGCAAAACATCCCATTTTGTTGCCTAGAGGTCATACAATTACTAATACAATTATAATTTTCTATCATGAAAAGTTTTTGCATGCTGGAGCTTAAGGACTGCTTGCACTGCTCAGGCAGAAATTTTTGCCAATTGGAGGCCGCAAATACGTCGGAGCAGTAATTCGTAAATGCATTCAATGTTTTCGTCTAAAACCAGTACTTATGCAGCATATGATGGGCAGTCTACATACTGATCGTGTACGCGCAAATCCAGCATTTCAGACAACAGGAATTGATTTTTGTGGACCCTTTTTCTATAAAGCAGAAACCAGGAACAGAGCACCTGTCAAGTGTTACATCGTAGTCTTCGTCTGCTTTTCTACGAAGGCCATTCAGTTGGAGTTAGTTCGAGATCTCTCAACCGAATCTTTTTTAGCTGCGCTGAGACGATTTATAAGTCTACGGCCGAAGCCCTGCACAATTTGGACGGATAATGCAACCAATTTCATTGGTGCAAAAAATGAGCTGGCCGAGCTCAGGGAGTTATTTCTCGAAGATCCACACATTTCGGCTATCACCAATCTTTGCGTTTCTCATGGCATCGACTGGAAATTCATTCCGCACCGCTCTCCGCACTTCGGATGCTTATGGGAAGCAGCCGTTAAGGCTGCCAAATACCATTTTTATCGCATCGCTGGCACCTATATCTTCACGCTTAATAAAATTCAAACATTAATATGTGAAATCTCCGCAATGCTTAATTTCGACCGCTCTTCTAGCTTAACGCCCAACCACTTCTTGCATGGGCAACCTAATTTGGCATTCGAAGAGCCGGATTTGGGTCATCTCCAAGCAAATTTATTGAGTCGTTGGCAGCGCTTGACCCAACTAAAGCAAATATTTTGGAAAAAGTGGACCACCGAGTATCTGTCTCTGCTTCAAGAAAGAGGTAAATGGCAAACTTTAGTGCCTAGCCTGCAACTTTTTGCTGAACTTTTTGCCTCTACCAACATAAAATTAATACTTGGCCTTAGCGCCAAAACATATGTTTGTTTTTGTTCAGCAAATTACATCAATTGTCAAACCCACTGCTTCGCTGCCCTAAAACTGTTTATGTTCTCAGCGGTTGCTGCCGAATACTCTTATATGCAGCGTTCGGATCAGCGCTCAGAGAACTAATAAATACCCATGTAAAGGGCAGGCAAGAACACACAACATACTAATTTGACCTGGAACACAATAAAATTCGTTTTTTCGTTAATTTTATTTGCGCGCCGTGTGATTAATTTCTTTAAAACATTTTTACTAAAAATTATTCAGCCGGCCAATTGGCGAAAAACGAAGATCTCCACAATGTGTTTTTCAATTAAAAAACGCTAGCAAAGACTATGTAACAAAAAATTTTTTTAAGAGATTGCACTTACGGTCACTCACTCGTCAAACTTTCGCAATGAATAAAAAAAAATTTATTTGACGAAATTTTTATTTTATTTCATTTTATTGATTGTTCATCAATCTCAAATGAACATTTCTTAATAATAAATAATGAAAATTAGCAAGGTTTTGACTACTTTTTTTTTTCATTTGGAACTACCCTTACACATATACTTATTTCTGTGAGGTATGTCGCTTTTAACACGACACATCTCCGCCGCAAAAACGACATATGTATATCCGCGGCGGAAATATGGCGTTTTTAAACGACATACGATCGCCGATCAAAAGAAGACAATCACTTCTCCTCGAGTGTATGTATTAATGTTTTATGTTTACGAGCTAAAAGTCGGCTTATACTTTTGATTATTATTTTTTGCAAACACTTTAAGAAATTTTTGCCTTGATTTTTGACAAGCAGCATTCGAAGAAAAACTGAAACAGTAGTTTAAATTAAAATTGAGGTAACAATTTATACCTGTCTCATTGAATAAGGCAGTGGGATAAATTTAACAAAGAACAATTTGAGTCATTAAATCTTCACGGGCGATATAATCCAAATACTATAAACGGCATCAATGCAGTTGAAGAATTGGCTTCTACTAATAACATTCAAGATGCGCTCCAGAATTCAGAGGATAATAAAGGCTTTTACGAAATAGTTAATAGTAAACTATTTCAGTCTCTGAAATTTATTGATTCAAAAATTCTTAAAAAACACCTAAAATATACGACCGCAATTAAAACCACAACAAAAGACTGTTTATAAAAGGTCATATCCCTACCCCAAATTTACGAGGGCGAGGTAAATAAGCAAGTATCATATATGTTTAGACAAGGCATAAAAACGTCTGTAAGGAGAATATTGCAGTCAAATATGGGTAAAAAACCAAATAAAAAAAGTTTGGGATAGTCATTGACTTTCGAAATCTCAATCTGGTAAAATTTCCAATAGATTTCCAATGCCAATCATTGATGAAATATTAAGCAATCTACGTAGATGTCAGTGTCATGACAACCCTAAATTTAGAATAAAGTTTTCATGAAAACTGGCTGAAAAAAACAATAAAAAAACAGCATTCCCAACCAAAAGAGGTCTGTACGAATTTAGTACAATGCCATTTGGTTTAAAAAACGCTACTTCTCTGAGATTAAAGAATATACCTAGATGATATAATAATCTTTTCAACCTCTTATCAAAAACACCTACTAACTCCACGGAAAGTCTTATGTTTCAGATTAGTACATGCGAATTCTTAAAGAAGGAAGCAAAGTTCTTAGGTTACATAATTAATGATTAGGAAATTCAAACAAACATAGAACAAAATTATAGTTATAGACTTTTGGCCATACAAGGAATCCTTCACAAAACTAAAAGCACTGTTTGTATCAGACTCAATATAAGCTAGAGCAGACTTTAATAATTAATTCGCTATTGACACTCTCGTGGATAGACGTGCTTTCTTGAGCTCTTGCTAACAACTATTGTGTTGACTAATACCAATCGCGATGAATTTAAATTTTTGTTACAAAATGCAGAGTTTACTGCTTTGTTTGATTTTCATCGCTTATGTTGCTATTTTGATATTTACAAACGCAAAAACAAAACATTAAAATTATTCTTTCGCACAACAACAGATTTTATATCATTGTTGTTGCGCTTTTAATATCGCAAGTTGCTCTCGCGTTCTCGCTCACTCATTGTTATTGCATGTGCAGTGTTTGTGGCTCCCGCGCTTTTTACCGTTTTCTTTTGCTTCCGCTCTGCTCTATTTCTCTTCCGTGAAGTAGTGATATGTGTGTGTTTCTCTTAATTTCATTTTATTTTCTCTGTAAGTTTAACCCAAGTGTCGTATTTGCTTCAAGTACCGAGTGAGTTGTTTCTTTGGTCTTTATATCTCTTTTATCATTTTGTAATTTTAATTTAGTATTACTAAAATGTATAAAATGTCTGTCTGCTCAAGCAACAAATGTTTGAACCCCCCTACACCCCATAACGTGTGTGAGCTACACAGCCATGGTAAGGAATAGTTTAGAGAGCGATCTCTCTCTTTTAAAAATAGGGTCCCGGTCGGACTGTTTGACTGCATTTGCAATAAAAGCTCTTGAGCGGACCACACTTTGGTTAAAGAATACACGGCCAAAAAGAAAACTCGTGGTCCTGTTAGACTTTTCATCCCTGCCACTTCCGCTATATCCGGGCTATCAGCATCCGCTGGTGCCTCTAAAAACTAATTTCGTCTGTTTGTCTGGTCTATCAGAATGTAAGAGAACTTAAATATAAGCTTCCTAGAATAAATGTAGATACTTTAGTACGTACCTGATTTCATTATTTTAATTTTAACAGAGATATATCTGTTCTTTCTTCAAAGTAATCAATTTTTAGGTGTGTTCAGACTAATCGCGTAGATGGAGGAGTTTTAAGCAGTTGATTCTAACTTACCCTCTGACATTATTCAAACATCTGATTTTTAAGGAATTGAGTCTGTTGGAGTTAAGGTTAGACCTAATTCCTTTTCCGCATTCGTACAGTTCTTACATTCCGCCACAATCCGACATGGCATTTTACAACAATCACCTCAACACCTACAGTTAGTTTAAAATGTTTCTTCTTTGCTATCAGATAGTGACATCTTAATTTTTTTGATTTTAATTTGCATGAAATTTAATGGTATCCCTCAGATGAATATTGTAATATACTGTATACGATATGAGCATATGCCCATCGTATAAACGGTGAGAGTATTGCGCTCATAAACAGTGAAACTCTGTTGCTGTGTTTACATAACATATCCATACATAAGTGCCATACGATCAGTCACTTATATGACTGCCCTGCAGCGTGAGATCTGCAGTGTAAGCATTTTTTCAGTATATGTCTTCGCATATACATATATACATATATATTGCATGCGACATACTCCCGCTCAGCCGACGTTCTCTTCGGCAGAAGTCTTATATATATGTATTTAGGCTAAGGCATTGAAAATAATAAATGATGGATTCATTCGAATTCAAGAAACCTAAAACGCAAAAAGTTTTCTACTCATTGAACCGAGATCACTAAGCTGTAACTTCAATTCGAAGCAATGTTTGAAAGAGTGAGAATAATTCACAAAAAGAAATGCAAAAAGAACAAAAGCAATGTCTTGTAGACATTTGCATTCATGTTTGATGAAACAAACTGCAGCTCGCAAGATCCATAAAACGATATGGCTCCTCAAACCATTACGACTCCTGTACAGGAGTGATGACGACTCAAAAAAAATTCCTCTTTTCGTATATCGTGAAAATAATAGTTGTAGCCATCCGGTCCGTCAAGGTTAAACTTTTTCTCGTCTGAGAAGAACACAGTGTTCCACCCCAATCGAAGTCGCGATTGCTTCCGTGCATCATTGAGAGAAGGTTTTTTATTTATTTTTAATCTCTTTAAGTGTTTAACACGCCGAATAACTCGTTTTATTGTTGCCAAACTAGCACTTACACCGCATTCATCCCTGATTTTATTGGCAGAGCGGTGGGAATTTGAAGCAGTTCAAAGGATTAGTCGCCTCTGATGCCGTTGCAGCATATTTTTTTCCTCCCTTCATTTTTTTCCCGTAATCGGCTTCATTACGAAAAAAATTGCTTACCACCAATCTTTTTTGCTATTTCATTATGTTTTAGGCCAGATTCAATATTAAAAAAAAATGGTAGCAAATACTTGAAATTTAAGTAGACCAACGAAATTATATCTGTTACGCAGTCAATCAAAAAGTGAAGTCAAAGTTGTCTAACCTAATCAGATGAGCCAAAAATAGACCACACTGTATTTTGGCTAAGGTATTGAAAATAATAAATGATGGATTCATTCGAATTCGAAAAACCTAAAAGGCAACAAGTTTTCTACTCATTGAAAACTGGGAGTAACCCTTTTACAATATGCTTCGTAGCTTCCTTCTACGTCACATTTTTTAACTCACGGCCTTTTTGAATAATCGTTGGCCCAGATAAACTCTGTCTTTAATAATAATGGAAGATCTTTGGATCTGATATTTGTATATAATTCTTCGAACTGCGCAGTTTCTAGGACTTACCCTCTAGACATACCGGAAGACAAATTTCGTCCCACTTTAGTATTGACTATTGATCTACCTTTTCGAGCACCAATTGTTGGTATCAGTATAAAGCCTAGATCACGTATCTTTTATAAAGACAAGTTTCCTAAATTAAGTAAGCTTAGTCTTTCAAGGGATTTGTCTCCTCTATTCAATTGTTCAGAAAAGGACATAGCTATTTCTATTTTTTATAATACTCTTGATTCGCTTCTTAGAGTTTGTGTCCCATGGAGGACACTGGTGTTGTCTCATCGACCTCCCTGGTTTTCACGTGAGTTATCTAATTTGAAATATGTACGTGAAATCGAGGTATTATAAAAATTATTAATTAAGATAAACATGACCATCAACGAAAAGATAGGCCTTTCGAAGCAGCACCAGAGTGCAGTACACAAAACTTTAAAAGAAAAAATCAGAACCCAAATTTTCATAAAAAGAAATTAAATAAAAAAGAGATCTCCCTTATGGAAAATCAATACAAAAGAAAGTGATTATTATAATCACTTTTGATAGTGATAAATTTCAAAGTAGCTAACTTCGGCCGTACCGAAGTTTGTATACCCTTGTATTTAATGACTTTCCCCGTCATATCGGCCTCGAGATTTTTTTAGGGCTTTTTTGAAGGCCGTGATCGAACCCGCGCCTATTTCACTTGTAGGGTTGATCTCTGCCTTCTAAACCAGCAAGCCGAAACATGGCAGGTTTGCTATTTCGGTACATATTACAAGCGCTCAGCTTCTCATTCTCTTAAATTTCGTTCTAATTGAAAAAAACAACAACACAATACAAATGGTTTTCTATTATTATTTACATATGTACATATGTGTGTTATTTACATACATAAAACGTATGTATGTATATAAACGTTTCTAATTGGCTGAACTTACTTGCTGTTTCTGGGTGTTGATTTTTTTATTTAATTGATTTAATTGATCTATTATCCGACCTGATTCAAACTTACTGGTATGATGTAAAAGTAGCTCAAATAACAAAAAAATTTCTGATAAGAACTTTTTTGGAGAAAACACATTTCTGACCTTTGCTATTTTTCTGTACCTTATACTTTAAGCATTGAATTAGTGCAAATGACACTTCAAATTTGGTCGAAAGCATACAAAGGCGTTTAAATTAAATTAAAATATTAGAAAACATTTGTGATGGGTAATTTTCGTTATAAAAATATGGTTTACATATGTCCACTATATGAATGAATTGTGTGCGAGACAAAGGTGATTATTTGATTAGTTTGTATGATTTTTATGTTAATAATTGATTTTTTTGTTTTTTAATTAGTTATGAAAATAACACATAAATCATTTTGCATTAAAATTTTATTTTATATCTACACTGATTTTTATTTATGAAGCAAAATACTTTGGATAATCGCAATTAATCGTAACCAAATCGAACTGATTTATAATAATTTAACAGTACAGTATTTAAAAATTAACGAATTTATCAAACCATATTTTATGAAAAATTTAGAAAACCAAATTATTCACCGAAATATCAAAATAGATGAAGCGGAAAAGGAAGAATTCCAATAAAAACTTAATGCATTCAATAGTGAAATAATGCAAACAAAAGAATTGAAACGTAATAGAAAAATTAAATCAGATCATAAAACAAACTAATTTAACCATCAAAGTTTTGCAAATAAATAACAACATTATATATGTAAAATATAGAACTCGCTCTGCAACTAACCCGATTAGGCAGCTCTAATCCAAAACTCTTACATTATGATGAGTTTAAAAACACCGACGCCAAAATATTATTCAAAATTAAAACTTCATCATTGCTTATCAAAGAAAAAATGGAATAATTAGTACCCAATATTCTGAAACAAATAAAATCTATTATTAAAATTATGTAATATCTTGGCCACAATATACTAAAAATACTAAAAATACTATTTTTAACACGCATAAGAAAATTATCACAGATTAAAATAATATGGTAATGATACAAAATTTGCCATCTAGTTAACAACAACATTATATCCTACCAAACATTATAATTAATTATAATTAAAGCAACCCCAAAATTAATTAGATTGCGAAATAAATAATATTAATAATATTGTAAGGTCTGCTGTTTAGTTAAGTGCATTAACTAAACATCAAAATGCAAATAATGCAAAATAAATCGAATTTTACAATATAAATACAATTACATTATCTAATATGGAAACAAACGAAGCATGTTGACTAGGGCAAAAAGAAGCAAGTGAATTCAAAATAACAACATATTCAATATTAACCATTATAACTGGCCATAATAATTTATATACATACATACATACATACATACATTCAAAATTCAACACTATTGTAAATGAAGTAAGCAAGTCGTCCCTGCCGACTTGGAGTATACCCTGTACCAATAAGAGATATATTTTATAAACTCAAACTCTATCCAAATCCCCATTAATTGAATATAAATTATTTTACAAAATTCTCCTAGCAAGCCGAAACAATAAATTCATGCTTTCTCGCTCACTCATCTCAGTGAACGAAACTAATGCGTCATTCGGTACAAATGAACGCAACGTGCGCATGCTATCTCGCTCACACGTTTCAGCTGCCGCTGCCCATAGAATTTCAGTACAAAACATATATATGTACGTATTATCTCCGATATTTATCGACCGATTTCGGTCAAATTCGGTCAGATGGTACATATTGGCTATATAATTGAGTCTATGATAGCTCTAATAGAACTCAAGTTATAGTTTTTTCTAATTTGCGGGGGCGGAAGTGGGCGTGGCAAAAATTTGAAACAAACTTGATCTGCGTATACACTAGACGGATGTTGGCACCAAGTTTGGTTGCTCTAGCTCTTATAGTCTCTGAGATCTAGGTGTTCATACGGACGGACGGACAGACGGACGGACGGACAGAAGGACATGGCTATATCGACTCGGCTGTCGATGCTGATCAAGAATATATATACTTTATGGGGTCGGAAAATTTTCTTTCTGCCTGTTACATACATTTTAGCGACTTTAATATACCCTTGAACCCTATGGGTACAGGGTATAAAAATATTATTTCAAACATAAACAAATTAACAAATACAAAGTTAAAGACCACGCATCGGAAACAAAGAAGGGAAGAGTGGCGTTATAGAATTATGTTCAAGTCCCAAGCCAATCCACAGCAAACAATAAAATCCCAAATTTAACTACTATGCAAAGCATACATACATACATACATACATATGTATACATATGTATGTATGTATGTATGTATGTATGTACATCTGGCATAAACAACCGTTAGCGACGGTTGTCCATACCTTGTATTTTGCCCATACATACATACATACATATATATGTATATATATGTAAGTACTATGCTCGGATCATCTTACATCTATATACATGTACATATGCATGTATGTGTGTGTACTTTAAGTTCTAAGAAGTTAAATATAAACTCCATACTTTTAGTTTTAAGAGTATCTCCAGACTATACGGTCGTGAAATAAAGTATTGTTCAGAAAACTGGAGGCATGATAATTAATAATTTGGTTGCCTGTAAATTCGGTTCACCGTTCCCGTTCCAATTCAGATGCAACTGACACATTTTATAATTTTAAGGTTGCGAACAATTTTTAAACAGTATGTACTTAGATCAGCTCATGATTTTTATTAAAAGAATCTTTAATTTGACGAAAGCATAATTGCAATACATTATACCTCCGCATAAATAACAAAACAAGCAAGTAATACACTGTACACATACGACAGTTAAAACTTTTCTTTTGTATGTATGTATGTATGTTGAATGCATATGTAAATATTATGGAATATTGTTCGATGAATGCATACGTTTTATGTATGTATGTACTTATGTACATACATATGTAGTTGCAGATGTCCATCAAGCGATGGAGCGGAAAAGAGAAGCGTCACAATCCAAACGATTTGACCGATCGTGAGCTCTCTCTTGCACTTTCGACAATGGGGTAACGTGGGAACGAGACAGCTTTTTCGTTTTCATAGATTTTTAAGAAGTTATCACGTCAAAAATTATGGAAATTACTTATTCAAATATTCCACGACGTCCATTAAGATATTTTTTCTACAGTATTTTTTCTATGTATGTATATACACATTTCTTTTCGAATAGCACAATCTGTTTCAAACTTTAATGTGTATTTTTATGAATGTTCGCTCTTTAAGCTGTGTCTGGATTGTGAAAATGATACTGTGGTATTTGATAAGCCTATCACGAATTTCTCATATTTTAATTTTGATGAGGAAAGGGCTACCTTTTATTTTGTGAAAATCAATTTTCCGGATTTTCTGGTAGTTTATGTGAGTCAGTAACGATACCACGGTTACTCCTGGAACTGCGAAAACATTGCATGACGACTGTGTGTTAGGACTTTATTGATTTTTCATCTCGATGGTTTGCTGGCGCAATTGAATCGATCCAGGTGAGTTCACAATACCATGCATTTAACGAATGCCTGCATTAATGTCAAGCGATTTCTTTGTGTTGAACGTCATTAATAATTTTGTCTTGAAAATGACTAATGTATGTACATACATACATACATATATACTTACACTAACTCTCAGGTATAATTTACAAGATGAAAATTAAATAAGAAAAACCACACTCACCAGTATCACCAATAATGATGTATTTGAATAGGTAAGCGTAGGACATTTTTAAAATGGGATTGATTAATAATGGCAAATAAGTTTTTCTTTAAAAAGAATATTCACAATTAAAACGTAATTCGCTAATACTGTGTCTCAATATGTTATGCTTCTTTATTCAATGGTAACAGATTTCTAGTGTGATCAGCTGGAATGAGAGAAAAAATGACAAAGATATTTATATTTTAGTGTGACTAAGATTAAAAATTGTTGGTAAATATTCTTTACATCTACTCCACCTTAAAAGAGTCCCTTATGACTGTAATGGTAATAAACAAAAGGACGAGGGGCACTATTTAGGGTGCACTGAGAAGACTTTATTTTTTGCAAAATTAACAAAACAAAGTTGACCTCTAATCGGAAAAATACCGATATACATCTAAATATAACTTTTTACGACTAAAAACAGTGCTGTACAATTCAAACACAGTTTGAAGTTTCCAAAGTAAACCTCTTTTCAGTAGCTCAATATCATCACTGTTGCCACTGAAGCTTATTTTAAGTAGATTCAGCTTATTTTAAAATCAAATAGCTTGAAAAAATTATTATTCTTGTAGTTTGAAATCTAGCTGTTTTTTGATTGTTTATTTAAATAAATGTATGGTAATTTTTCGTTGATAAGTTTCGGTCACACTAGAGTATTGCACATGCTTGTATAATGTACATTATACATTTACATACTAGAGCTGGGAAACCATCGATGGTTACCCCATCGATGGTTAAAACCATCGATAATATCGATGGTTCCGTCGAAAATTTTTGCCTTTGAAATTTTTAACCTTTATTGTAAAAAAAGGGTAGTTTTTATAATAGAAATAAATTAAAAAAAAAGCTCTAAAAATTTTATACCTTTCTTTGCACGTTTTTAAAGAATAAATAATTTAAACAAATTTATGGAAATTATAAAAATGTATTCTGTTACTAAATTTCGTTCACCAATACTTTAAATGTCCAACAGAAGAATCTTAAAAATACACTTATAATTATATCTCAGAGATCCATTTTCGCTTCATAGAGACAAATTAAACAAACAAAAATAAAAAATTGAATGTTTTCAACGAAAATTTTGACACTTACACGCGGTTGTTTTGTCGCTCACAGTAAAGCGGCGATATATCGATATTGGCAAAGATCCATCGATATATCGCAATCATAAGAACCATCGATATTATCGATGGTCCCATCGATAGTTTCCCAGCTCTATTACATACATAGAAATAATGTAATAATAATAACATAATTTTCGCGATTTGTGGTCCAATTTCGATGTGTTTAAAAAGTGGCTGCGGAAAGTGCCAACTGACCCCACAAAAGTTGCTTTTGTAAGGCAACAACAATGACATAAACTAACAAAATCTCTTGTTAGAAAGTCCCCAAAAACAGAGGAGCAGGAGGCTGCACTTTGGATATTGCTGAGCACTCGGCCACAGCACCTGTCGATTAGTTATCCCAACTCTGTGTCTAACAGTTTAAAGCGTGCAACACCGCTGTTGACGTGGTATTGTAGCGGACTAAGTGCACGCAAATAATTAACAATGTATTTATAGAGTCCACTATAATGACGATTTGCGGATGGACATTGAAACATCCGAATTTAGCTTGTTGTTAGATGAGTTTGGCTAAGTTGCTGGGTAAATATAAAATAAGTTATCAACATTTGTGTACTCTTATACGGGCCGTAATTATATACATATGTTTGTGGCTTTTTTAATCTTTAGATGCCGTAATAAATGACTATATAGACCAAAGTGGGGTAACGAATTTTTAAGGTTTAATTCCCATTCAGTACGGCGACAATCGCATTTTTTGTATTTTTTAGGTACCCTTAAAAACTCCAAAACTATGCGACACAAGGTGGCTGTCCATCGAAAGTGCAGTATCGTGAATCGAGGATCATTGGGAGAAATTGAAGTTGCACTTTGCCTTGACGAATGATAGTTGCCACAATGCAAAAATTTTCAGTCTTAATATCTAATATTACTCTTATTAGAAAATTTCATTCAATCAATTGGCGAAAAGGGAAAACAATTAAGTTTTGGTCGGAAGTTTTAATTTACAAGATTGCTGGCTTAAACAAAACTTTCGAGTAGCTGGCGTTATTTGCTTTGCATATATGTACCTTATAGTCAAATTCTTTGGTTGAGAGAATATTCAGTCAAATGAATATTGTCAAAACCAAATTGCGCAATGAAAAGTGTCTTTGAACGCAATATTAAGGATAAGTTTAGTTTTTCAAAAAGTTAAATTATGTAATGTATACTGAATATATTCTTCTAAATGTTATAGATATGGACTGCGTCGTCATGGCGAATGTTGATATATTAATTAAGTAAAAACTCTAATTAAAAATTGAAAAAACATTAAAATTCAATTATTCATTATTTTGATGTGCTTTTATGGTTTGCTTATTTTTTTTTTTTTTAATTTTTATCTTATTTTTTTCTTTCTTCAATCTAACTTATGGTGACTTTCAAAATCCGACAACATCTGCTAATATATCAGTTGAATTGAACCGTGAAACAATAAAGAAACTACGCTTAATTTTAAGAGTAGTAAAAAAATTGTATGACAAATCTTTGGGAAAACGCAGAAGTCTTTAGTACTTATTTCGTCAACATATGGGCAATTCTCTAGTGTCGAATGAGACATTCGTACGCATTCAAAGTAAAAAAAATCAAATGCCAAAACATTTTTTTATTTCGACAAATAGTGGATCTTATAGCTATTGATAAACATTATAATTGGTGATAAGGGTGATTTTGGGCAAGTGCTCGTTTTCGAGAAAATTAAAAAAAACCAATGAGTTCGCACGCTACAAAAACAGAAGTCGCTTTTGAAACGAACAGTTCAACCTCAGATGTTAGCGAAACCTTAAAAAAAAATTTCTTGAAAATAATTTTAAATTATTAGGAATTGATGCATCTTAATAATGTTTTTTATTGTATTCAAAAATATTGAGTAGTTTATTTTTAATTCAGTTTTAATCAGGTTCGCACGTGACAGGTCGAACGTGTCATTTTTTCCACCATACTTTTTTTTTTTTTTTTACTTTTTTTGTATTTATTTTCATTATTCTATACTTTTTCTCTCCACCATTTGCATTTTTCACTGATTGGTATAATCATCTACAAGAAAAAATTATATTTTTAATTTCGTTCTCACAACATGAATTTCAAATTCACTTTAGCTTGTTAAAATTTGTTCTTTTCCTTACTACGGTGACGCACGCTACACACTTTAAATTAACCACTCCGGTCAAACAGATTGATATCTTCGAGTTAAATTGATTTTATTAAATTTGCAATACGAAAGTATGTTTGCTTATGAATTTTCATGCTAGTTTCACAAATACTTTTGACTTAATGATAAAAAAAACCTATATTTCGAGGTCGCACGTGACATCGAAATATGCAATGGAACAGACGCAAAAATTTACCGTGTAGTCAATTGCATCGGTCCTTTTACATTTTTCTTTAACTCTTTGAACATAACGAAAGATTTTAAAATGCAAATTACATTGCGTAGTGGCTCTCTTTAAGAACATAAATAAAAACAAAATCTGCAATAGAAATCCTCAAAACAGAACTTTTGCACTTATTCGGCTTGAGTGGCCAATATTTCGAGATGTGTTATAGATAAATGTAAAATTCTTTTATAATTATTAAATCTAATATATTCGTTATAAAAAAATATAAGAATAACATGCTTTCAATGAGTTTGAATTTTTTTGCTGTGGTTGACCTTTCTGGAGAATTGCCCATATTTGTATTTAGTTATAGATAAATGAACATATATCATTTTCCGTGAACTGACATGCTGTATTATAAATATAACATACACAACATCCTGTTATTTGATGTTGAAAGCAGAAGAGTCTGAAAAATGTAAAATGTTCAACTTAGGCCGCGGCAAGTTAAAATTCCCCTATGTTGTTTTTTTTGCTATAAATTTTTGAAAATTTTGTATTTACAAAACGTAAAAAATCTAGAGGCCGAGAAAGTAATTAATTATACTGAAAGGGCATACATACTTTGGTACGGCTGAAGTTAGTTTCTTTCATACTTTCATACGATCTTCTGCGGAAATCTGAGGAGCGGACGATTCGGTTAATGTCTCATAGGGTTTGAAATCTGCGGTCAACTGCTTAAAAACTGATAGCCCCGCGACCTTATCTAAAGTAGGGGGCGTTGTCAACTGTGGGTTAACTTGACATATTTTATTGCATTGATAACAAAGAAGTCAAATTAAGCTCTTATGGAAGATGAGTTTGAAATATCCAGTAATCATAGACCGGAAGAACTTGGAAATGATTACATAGAATTCCTTGAAAGCTGAAACGAAAGAACCACAATGGGGTAACGGCCGAGTCGTCAAGCTTGACAAAGCCAAAGCTTTAATAGAGAGCTATTGAGGGTGGTTCGGTAGGAAAGAGAGGCGGAAGAAACGTAGTTTTATTGTCGCCATCCCTGATCATACCGCAACAACCTTGCTGGAGGTGGTAAAAAATTACATAAAACTGAATAACAACAAAAATGTCATTGATGCTCCGCTATATATCGCATTTTGGTATGTTCTTATAGGCTCTTCAGTTTACATTTTGGCGAAAATTTCCCACATTACTCGGTCAATAGTAGGCCATCGCGCAAGATGATATTATTTTTGTATTTCAGATTACCTCTAGCGCCGTTGGCCTTCATCCGAAAACACCTCGCAGAAGGACGCGTGCCTTCCTAATGAAATTCATCCTAAACTTATTCTTTGTTTCCCGTTATCATCTTCGCAATAAGTAACATACCTGTAAGCCATGATTCAAGACCACCCGTCGCACAGTGGGGCCTTCGCGCGTTTCGCTTGTCAAAAATCATATCTTCTAAAGTAGTAAAGCGATTTTTAAAATTTAAAAAGTATTTAATAGCTAATACCTTAAGCTTTAAATTGAGTGGTTGCCGTTTGTGCTACGTGCGCGGGTTACCTTGATATTCAAGGTCAAAGTTGAAAAATATTTCTAGGCATATTTTACCCCTATAATTCGCTTAAAAATGCTTTTTTGATCATAAATGAACTTCATTATTTTAATTTTAATGATTGAAACAGATTTCGTAAGGTTTTGTTTTAATTTTTTATTGGAAAAATGGAAAAAAAAAATTTTTTTTTCCCTACTTTTTTTTGGTTTTTTTGGGAATATTTTACATTGATGGCACATTTTCAACAAAATAATCATCAACATTGTCTTTTATATCTAATAAACTTAACATTTCCGAACTATAATTGCTTTCTTCAATGTTCTTCCGTGTTCGCACATGTCTTATTGAGGCAAGAAGTGGATCCGATGAGGCTGCCAGCATGTTGAAGAGGTCTTCATTTTGTCTCACCCGCGAAATATTGAATGTATTTGTGTTCCTAAACTTCTTGTAGTCCTTGTTCTTGCATTCCTGTGCATCTTCAGACAGCTCCCCAATTGGTAAACACTGATACTCTATTAAGTCTTTTCCGTGAGCCGAAATCCTATGCAGTGTGGGAGTTAGTTTCTTGTGAGGGTACAATTCATTCAAAAGTTGAGCTGTTTTGGATGCATATTCGTCAAACTTGGTGCCATTTATCATTTCCTTGCAGTTTAGAACATTAAGGATAACAGCCAGCCTTCTGATTATCTCATGATTGACACCTGTTATCAATGATGTTATGTGATTATTTTCAAAAAATCTCCTCGAAGTATTCCCATCATTCGTATTCCCGTATCCATACTTTGGGCAGTCAACTTTTAATCCTAGCTTGCGGGAGAACTCGGCTTGTATAAGTTCCTTTCTGAGCTGCATATCCTGTCGAGGCGTGTTCTCGGTTTCCGCTTCTCCTGGCCGAGGAATAGTGTAGGCTAGCTTCAAAATGAATTCCATGCAATTTATTCTGCAATGCAACGGAGAAATTCCATATTCATAGCAGTTTTCCTCATCCTTGGAATCGCCGAAATCCCAAATCCATAAACAAGGCAAACGCTTCTTGGTTACTGTACTTAGTGACGAGTAAGTTGGGTGGCGTTGGAATACTTTTCTTAATCCTGGTCAGCCGCAATGGACTGGCAGCCAGAACCGCTTTAGTTACAGTTGCTTTTGTTCTTTCCTGTTCCCTTGAATATTTTAAAGACAGCGCTTCTGACAGATTTTCCTTTGTAATGCTGTCTGCCACGTTCCCGAGCTTCCGTTTTCTTGTAATGGAGGAACACTCTTGTATACTCTTAGATGGCCTTCCTCTTCCTTGACTAGTGGACGGGCGAAGTTCTTCCTCTACTGAATGTTCAACTGATGTAGACTGTTCAAGCCAGTTTTCATAGATCCCAATGAAATCCGACATTTTCCTTTGACAAAAAGTCCATTTCCTCCTCATGGAAGTGTGGATATTCTTAATTCTCGTTACACATTCCTTACTAACTTCCTCGGGTGCAACGCCCACCACTTTAAGTACTTCCGCAACAAATTCATTTTGGTTCTTAGCGGCACGGAAAAGTTCAAATATCATCGAATTCCTCAAATCCATCTTTACACTCTGAATTTGTATGTGAATTATATTTAAAAATACTATTCAGTCACAAAATTATGTTCCCTCTTATTAATATTAGGTAACAGCGAAATTGGTTTCCATTTTAATCAGGTACATGGGGAAATCCAAAAATTTGACAAACAATGTGAGGGAGTGCAATCTTATTTGACCTGATACATTGTCTACCTGTCTCCTAAGACCCTTGAAGGATGTAAATAAAGAACAATTATTGCGGAAGAAGGAATAAATACAGTCAGGTAGTGTTTCTGACGGGATTTCACGCACACGCTACTGGTAAATTTGCATGCGCTCTTCTTCTTCCTTGTACCTGAAATGCGTTTTTTACGCGAGGTTGCATTGGTTTTCGCGATTTTTGACAAATTTCCGCAAAAAAGCGCAAGACTACACTATATAGGTCTGAAAGGTGAATATTCCCTCTATCACGTGTATATAATTTCATCGTGCATCTCGGTGCATCTCTGTTGATTCATCTCCACCAAAGTTTAAAAAATGCGATAATTTAATGGTTTTTTTAAACATCTCCAATTTACTCAATATTTAAAATTTGTTTAAATTTTTTACTACACATAACTAAAAATTGATCTACTTTTCAAATAAAATAAAAATATTTAAGATAAGTTGCTTTATTCGGCCAATATCCCGTTTCAAAGTTGCAAGTTTTCATAAAAATTGTGCATTTTTTTAAGACATGAAAAATGTCTCCACTTTGAGACGATGTAGCACCTACAATTCTTATCCGATTTCATAAATATTTTGGATCCATAAGTTCTGAAGTATTATCTGTCGATTTCATTATTCACTTTTCCCCAACGCGATAGTGAAAAAAATGATTTTTGGTCAGCTATTCGGGCAGAGGCCCCACTGTGCGTCGTTGACAACTTCAACTCCCCAATTTGAAAGACCTTAATCAATAGATCATTCAGATTAGGAGTTAAGTTAGGATTAGTTTTTGCAATAGGAGTTACACATTACTATGTATAAATTATCATTTAGGTAAACATGAAAAGGAATATAGCTAGTTCTAACTAAAATAAAGCTTGTATATATATCAAAATGAATTAATATATCAAAGAAGCTAACTTTGGACGTGCCGAAGTTCAATTAGTTACTTGTAAAAATAAAATTAACAAAAATTTGAAGCAACAATAAGGAATTTCCATTCGCCGGTATGTCGGTATTTATTATCCGATCTGATTCAAACTTACTGGTAGAATAATTATACCAAATTTGGCTGTTTTGAACAAATAAATTTTGTACGAGGCCTTTTTTTTATACCTTATAGTTGTCCGATCCGACCAATTCTTAAACTTGATTTAGATAAATTATCAATGAACAGAATGATATAGCTTTTATTCACGTAGCTCAAAATTTAAGTTCAAAAACGACAAAGATATAGACAGACCGACAGACGGGCATGGTCATATCGACTCGATGATGATCTAGAATATATATGTACATATACATACATAAGTACTTTATGGGATCGTTAAACGTTTCTATGCGTTATAAACATCAGATCAATTCTATTAAACCTTTTGCAAGGGTATAATAAGAAGATAAATTGTAAAGATATGAATTTTGATATGGAAATTTTTCAATTATGCATTAGGTAGCCCCAGCTCATATTTCAGACGAACATATCAATATCGTCTCGGATGTGCATGTTATTCAATATTTTGGACAACTAATACATGCCTGATAGTAATATATATATAGTTTATTCAAAAAACAATTTGGTACGTCTAACCTATCACCAGCAGTGTATTAGCCGATGACAAAAAGTAAAGTGCACCTTAGAAAACTAGAGTTTTTCGGTGGAAAAAAAAATTGTACAAATGTATGTATGTACATACAGTGGCTCACAGCTTATTTGATACAGTGAATTTTTGTTTCTTTAAGTCTCTTTTACATCGAAAGTATAAAACCTATTTATAAATTTGAAATGCAGATGTGTAGGTATATATCTAAACTACTAATTGTAAGAAAAGGGATTTCCGAGAAATTCTGTTTTTGGCGTACAAGCAGAAGATTAGACGTGGAAGTCGGATTTTGAGCTCACAGCTTATTTGATACACCATTTTCTTTGTAAGTTAAACGACCATAAACGAAGTGTTTTTAATATTAGAACTTTTTTGTTATATTGGGTCAATATAGAAGAAATTATTTTCTGCGATTTTGAAACATTTAGTGCGCCATTAAAAGTTTCTTACACAATGGGTCCACGGACAACAATAGAAAAGCGTGAACAGGTGATTCAACATTTTAAAAAGGGAGCAAGTGTCCGCAAAACTGCAGAGCTGGTAGACTTGAGTGCCTCTACGGTCCAGCACATCATAGAGCGCTTCAAACATGACAACCAAATTCAAAATAAGGGCAGAAAAGCGCCAAATAAAATTTTTACGGAGGCTGACGAGCGCTATATCGTAAGAAAAATTAAGGCTAACCCCAAGTTATCTGCTCCAAAGTTGGCTGCAGAGGTGGAGAATGAACTGGGGAAGTCATCCAGTGCAGAAACTGTCCGGCGAGTGCTGCGGGACCATGATTTTAATGGTCGAGTAGCTCGGAAAAAGCCATTTATATCAAAGAAAAACGAGCACAGCCGGCTTGGGTTTGCCAAGGAGCACATTTTGAAGGATTCCTCGTTTTGGAACAATGTGATCTTCTCTGACGAGTCCAAATTTAACATTTTTGGCTCTGACGGGATGTCATACGTCTGGAGAAAGCCAAATACGGAGCTCAATAAGGAAAACCTTAAAGCAACGGTGAAACACGGAGGTGGTCACGTGATGGTTTGGGCTTGTATGTCCGCTGCTGGAGTAGGAAACTTAGTGTTCATCGAAGGAACAATGGACAAGATGGAGTACCTTAATATTTTGAAAAATAATCTTCTCCAAAGTGCTGAAAAACTGGGTATCAGCAACAATTTCCGGTACTACCAGGACAACGACCCAAAGCACAAGGCCGCAATTGTGCAGACATGGCTGATTTGGAACTGCACACATTTAATGGCACCACCGGCACAGTCTCCTGACTTGAATGTTATAGAAAATTTATGGGCATTTTTGGACAACGGAGTCAGAAAACACAAAATTTCAAACAAAGAGGACCTTAAGAATGCCTTGCTGGAGGAATGGGCGAAAATCACTCCTAGCTATACTCAAAAGTTGGTGGATTCCATGAAAAATAGACTGCAGGAAGTGATTAAAGCACGTGGAAGGCACACTAAATATTAAAAATAAGATTAGCCTTTTTTATAAGCACATTTGAAATGGTGTATCAAATAAGCTGTGAGCTTACTTATTGATATTATTTTTATTTTTTTATTTTTTTTTGTTAAAATTCATTATATTGAATTAAAACCAATTGTTTTCTAAAAGAGGAAAAGTTCCCTTTTAAAATGGCGTTAAAAGTTTTTTGATATTGTGTGTACTTTTTAATTAATAACAAAAGCAATTTCAAAATAAGGGGTGTATCAAATAAGCTGTGAGCCACTGTATGTACATATAATCTGCTAGCCTATAAGTTTTGCTAGGTAACCCTTTGGAGTCGAAAGTATAGCATCTGACTTCGTGGAATTGAAAGGAATTTTAACAATTTTAAGTTCGAAAGCAACAAGGAAACTGTAAGTTTCGTTATTGTGCTTGCATAGACTTGGACTTTGTGTTTGTGCTTCACTTGCATTGTGTGGAGTGTTGCTCTCTCTTGGAACTAAAACATATGGGTGAAAAAATTTATGTTTTCGGTACCTGTTACATATTATCATTAAAAAAAAGTTTTTCGCTTATTCCTTTTGAATAAATTTGAACCTGCGTGTTTTGGCCATCATCTTAAAAGTTAAAAATTGTATACTTATGTACATACATATGTATGTAGATATAAAGAATATGATACAAAAAAGGAATCGGCCTCTGATTCTACTTCTAACCATAATCGAAACATTAATGTTTTTCTCTCTTCTGGCACGTCAGCAATTGTTGGCATGCCGAAAAACTAATTTCCCTCATTTAAGCCTATCCCTTGCAGAGGGTATATTAATTTTGGTCAGAAGTTTGCAACGCACAGAAGGAATCATCTCCGACTATATAAAGTATATATATTCTTGATCAGCATGAATAGCCGAGTCGATATGACCATGTCCGTCTGTCCGTCTGTCTGGATCAACAGCTTCTCCTCCGAGACCATAAGAGCTACAGAGCTGAGATTTTCAACATAGGCTCCTTTTTGCTGCAGGCATTGTATATCTTGGAATCATCCCGATCGGACGACTATATCATATAGCTCCCATAGGAACAATCGGTCATGAATAAGCTTTATCCTCAATAACTCTGTTGTTTTTCAACCGAATGCCACGAAATTTGATATTTGTGAGTTTAATATACTTCTTGATACTTCAACCAAGTTTGATCAGAATCGGACGACTATATCATATAGCTCCCATAGGACCGATCGGTCATGAATAAGGTTTATCCTCAATAACTCTGTTGTTTTTCAACCGAATGCCACGAAATTTGATATTTGTGAGTTTAATATACTTCTTAATACTTCAATCAAGTTTTATCAGAATCGGTTGGCTATATCATATAGCTGCTATAGGAATAATCGGTACAAAAAAATATTTTGTATGAAAAATTTTTTTTCTCAAAATTTTGAATTTGTAAATTTGGTATGTTTAATTTACAATAATGCTTCCGGTGAATTATATAGAGAAAATCTGCAAGGGTATACGAACTTCGGCACGGCCGAAGTTAGTCCATCTTTCTAGTTATTTTTGCCTTTACTTAGATTTCGTGACGTATAATAATAACTGGAAAGACACTGTTTAGATAATGGAAGTGAGCCTAAATTTGTACAAGACTTTTTTCGCGTGAATCCGATCGAGTGCACTTATGCCCATAACGTTTTATCATATTTTTCATATGCGCTTATAATATGCGTTAAAAATAAATGTAATTATTTACTTTGACTCCACGAGCTTTTAGTGCTGGCAAACGCAAATTTTAAGCCTTTATATGGCACTATAAAGAAACACATACTTTTTCGTTTTTCCCGTTTTTGATTCATAACGATATTACAAAAAAAAGTATTTCTTGTATCTTGTATAAATACATCAGATGCGAGTAGGCTGAAATAATAATATTGTATTTTTCAGTTTGGATGTTCTAAACTATTTTTGACATTATGTAGTGGAAGAAACTTTCGTTTGCCCAGATATTTCACATGTACCTACGCTACGGTTACCACAGAACTGTTCATTTATAAAAGATAAAGAGAGGGATAGTTAACCGCATTCTGTACGATCATTTAGCTTTTTTAATGATAGAGAAATCCAGTGTCAGATATTTGCTTTGTCGTTTTTTGGGAAGACAATTGTCTACGATTATCGAACGATGTTCAAAAATAATAGTAAATATCAAAGAAGGTAGCTCCGGCCGTGCCGAAGTTTATATACCCTTGCAGATTAATTAAATACTATCTCCGTCATATTGACATCAAAATATTTTAAACATAAAAATAAAATTTAAAAGAAAATTTGAAGCCAAAAAAATGAACATAAGCAAATTTAAAACCGCCGGGGCCGCGCCCATTTCATTCGTAGGATTGATCTCAACCTAGTACACCAACATACTCAAACATTGCGGGTTCGCTATTTCGGTATACATACAGTTTCTCGCTCTCTAAAATTTCATAAGAATTCAAGAAACGAACAACACAATGCAAATGGTATACAATTATCATCTGTATACCAAATTTGGCTGAGATATCTCAAAGAACAAAACAAATTTTCACCGAGGTACCTCTGATCTATCCTATTTTTCTATAGTATAGTATAGTTGTCCGAATGTAAATGTCGCATTATTACAAACAACAAATTACTACAGTTCCTCACAAATGTAAGCTGTCACCATTTATTGTTTTTATACCCTTGCAGAGGGTATATTAATTTTGGTCAGAAGTTTGCAACGCACAGAAGAAAGCATCTCCGACATATAAAGTATATATATTTTTGATCAGCATGAATAGCCGAGTCGATTTGACCATGTCCGCCTGTTCGTCTGTCTGGATCAACAGCTTTTCCTCCGAGACCATAAGAGCTACAGAGCTGAAATTTTCAGCATAGGCTCCTTTTTGCTGTAGGCATTGTATATCTTGGAATCATCCCGATCGGACGACTATAACATATAGCTCCCATAGGAACAATCGGTCATGTATAAGCTTTATCCTCAAGAACTCTGTTGTTTTTTAACCGACTGCCACGAAATTTGATATTTGGGAGTTTAATATACTAATATACTTCTTGATACTTCAACTATACGACTATATCATATAGCTGCTATAGGAACAATCGGTACAAAAAAAAATTTTGTATGAAAAATTTTTTTTCTCAAACTCAAAATTTTATATTTGTAAATTTGGTATGTATAATTTACAGCAATGCTTCTGGTGAATTATATAGAGAAAATCTGCAAGGGTATACGAACTTCGGCACGGCCGAAGTTAGTCCATCTTTCTAGTTTTTATTTACACTATCATTATTATTTTATGTATTGATACATTTTAATTATGTATACCTTCTTGGGGCACCTTACATTTGAGAAGACCTTTTTGATAATATGCATATCACAAATTTAGATCAAGAGAAAATGTTCTAATTTTAACAAGTTGTCTTGCATATCTTACATATATGTATATATATTAATGAAAAACATGTATGAGTATATGTACTTCTGTATATAAATATATAATAGTGTAATTTCATTTTAAACTAAAAATATTTAAACAAATATATACATATAAGCGAATTTTAATGTATATAACTTTTAATTAATAAAATATTGATGTACCTACTTGTCTGGTCTAAGTCCGATGTTTTCATATTTAAACTCACTTTTAAAACTATTATGAAAAATCCAGGTTAAAAAAGCTTATTTATGCAGCTCTGTGTAAATCGAATTAAAACTTTTTTTCTCAGAAAGGGACAACCAAATCTTGAAGAACACATTTTGAAACTATAGTGCTGCCAAGTTTTCGGATCACCAAAAGCTAATTTGAGGAATAGAGTTCATAAGGATACGAATGACAAGCACTCTACCATATGTAGATTTTAGTCTCACCCCGCTCCTAGTGAAAACAGGAATAAAACATATGTATTTTATATGTAATTATTTTTATGTTCCTTTTAAAGAGTTCAAGTTCAAAGTACAAATCTATTAATTCAATTCGCGATTGTTTGGCCCAGATTAGATTTGCTTTATCTCTCCAAAATTTAGTATGTTTATTATTATTATTATTATCAAAGTATAGGATATAGTTGTAAACTATCAACCTAACTATATTTTACAAGCACTAGCAACTAAGGCCTTCGGCTTAGACGAAAACTACATCCATGCACTAGCCTGGGATTCGAACCCGGGTCTTCGTTGTTCAGTTGCCTAAATGACTGGGCCGCTTAGACAACTCATCTACCGAGGCCTGCATCTAGCATGTTTAAAATTCGAGATTCTATTGTATTCAACCCTACATCAAATTTAATGTAGATGTTTGGGGTTTTATTAAATTCGAAGATCTTACAACTGATACTTCAATAGTCAGTTAAGTTCAAAACAAGTTAACAGAAGAACGAACCAAATAGTACATATGTACATATGTATGTGAAGCAATGGTACATACATATGTATGTCAGCAAATTATTGTTTGGCTCATGCCCATCCCTAGCTTGTACCTTAAAAAAAAATAGTTTTTATTGATTTAATCCAATATTTGAATATTTTTGTCTTATAGACACTTACATCGGTACTCTTGTCAATCTATAAGCTGTACTTGGCATCTCCATTGCATTCATCAGATGTTTTCTCAAAAGTGTTGCAAAATAATGAAAATACTAGTATGCATCAGTGAGCTTTGATCCTTTATCTATCATTTGGCATCAAAATTTTTGGTTACATATGCGGCAATATATGTATGTATGTACATACATATGTATAAACATAATCCCGTTTCTTGTTCGCAGGTTTTTATAAAAATCGATGAAACAAACGGTATTTTCCTCGGCACTTCTTTTAAACAGCTCACCGATATATTTATTTATTTGCCCTCATTGTGTAGGTGTAGTACGATTTTTTTCTCGGAATCTTTTAATTTTGAACATTTTGGCATTTTTAACGAAATAAGTTATGTTTCGTTCCAGAAAGTTAATTGGGCGATGGTTCTTATGATTTGCGATATATCGATGGATCTTTGCCAATATCGATATATCGCCGCTTTACTGTGAGCGACAAAACAACCGCGTGTAAGTGTCAAAATTTTCGTTGAAAACATTCAATTTTTTATTTTTGTTTGTTTGTCTCTATGAAGCGAAAATGGATCTCTGAGATATAATTATAAGTGTATTTTTAAGATTCTTCTGTTGGACATTTAAAGTATTGGTGAACGAAATTTAGTAACAGAATACATTTTTATAATTTCCATAAATTTGTTTAAATTATTTATTCTTTAAAAAGGTGCAAAGAAAGGTATAAAATTTTTAGAGTTTTTTTTTTTTAATTTATTTCTATTATAAAAACTACCCTTTTTTTTACAATAAAGGTTAAAAATTTCAAAGGCAAAAATTTTTGACGGAACCATCGATATTATCGATGGTTTCCCAGCTCTAGCTTTTCCCCGAAATAGATTCAAAACGCCCTAAATAATCTCAAACGCCGAAAAATTAGCTTGCAAGTTGAAACTAAAAAATACTAACATATTGGAGTATTTTCCTGATGAGACGAATACTTTTGTGGGATTAAATTTTTGGGATTTTTTTGTTTTATTATTGAAAAATTTAAAATATTGAACTTTTAAATAAAATTAAGTTAAATTGAGTTAGATAAATATTTTATTTACCCCATCCTGTGAAAAAACGATTGAATTTATTATTGAATATCCTGCAAAAACGTGCATAAATACAGGGGACTCCAAGAGACGAATACTTTTGTGACTGACTGTACATCTACATATGTATAGCCAGCCAATCCTGAAATGTAGGGCCCTGCATCCAGACACGACGTGGATTTTGTTTGTATATTTTTAACATTCTTAGCTTACACCCGATCTAATTGTTTTCACAGTTAAAAGCGATAGACATTAACGCTGTTTTGGCTTATATATTTTTTTTTGCAATTCAAATTGAAATTATTAAGAGAAAATATGTAAGTTTGGTATCATAAAGCATAAAAATACACGAAGGGTAATATTCGGTAAGAATATTTCAAAAAGATAAAATAAAGCTAATTTTGCTTTTAAAATGGCTAGCCGCTATTTAACAATCTGTACCTCATTTTCCCTTTGAAACCTACTAGAACTAGTGTGAAAATCGCTTAATTGGCAGCACTGGTTGTACACCATAAGCAACTTTACATTTTGAAAACACGAAGTACAGAAGAATCTCGAAATCGAATTTCCAGTAAAAACATCGATTTTGTCGTCATCAAAAATCGTCGCCACCGATGATTTCTCAATCTCTAAGTCTTATCGACGTTTACAATGGTCACACTGATATACGCAAGATTTTGTCAGAAATTTTCTTGCCCCAATAACAGCGACGTTTTTCTTTGATTCTTCGAATAACTTTTTTTGGCAATGTGTGAACAAAAATAAAATTTCTCCAACTTTTATAGATTGTAGTCTAGTGACAATCGCCTGGTCGCTAAACTTTATAAGAATATTTACATTTGGAGTTGTTACAGTGTCATCAAATTAAGTTCTCGATTCCATCGTCTTAAAGCGTAGAAGAGGAAAAGGAAAATCAAACAGTGATTTACACTATTGAGATAGTAGGAGAAACATGAAGATGGCTGATGGGTCGACAATATTGCGCAGAAACCGACCTGGAATCAAATCTAAGGTATGTACCCGGAACCGCTAAAACTTGTTTCGTCCAACCGATACAAATCCCCTCCAATAGGATTTCTGCCGCTGGCCTGATGAGCCGCTGGAAGAAATGGACAGCACATTGGCTGTGCAACAGTTTATTCAACAGATGATTAAACGGGATCCCAGCAATGTTGAAGTCATTCTTACAATGCCGGAGGCCCAAGATGAAGGCGTATGGAAATATGAACATCTGAGACAATTCTGTATGGAGCTCAACGGTTTGGCAGTGCGATTGCAGAAGGAATGCTCGCCCACAACATGTACTCAAATGACTGCCACAGATCAGTGGATCTTTCTATGTGCTGCTCACAAAACACCCAAGGAGTGTCCAGCTATTGATTATACTAGGCATACCTTAGATGGAGCTGCTTGCTTGCTTAACAGCAACAAATATTTTCCAAGCAGGTATGTCCATGGTTAGGCATGGGTTGCAAACAAGGGTATAATCCAAGCAAAGTATACATTACAGAGTATCCATCAAGGACTCATCCGTAACAAAATTGGGGTCAGTTTGCCGACGTGTTTATCGCATTTTTTCTCATGCCTATTTTCATCATCGCCGTATCTTTGATGACTTCGAAGTCGATACATATTTATGCCACCGATTTACTCATTTTGTAACAAAATACAATCTTATGTCCAAGGAAAATTTGATTGTGCCCATCAATGAAACGAGCGATGATGCAACTCACGGTGAGAGTGAAGCTTAAATTGCAACATCAGCTGGAACCAATACTACGAATCATGAAAACAATACATTTATGTATTTATATATATTAACGAGTAGCTTGCAAATTCTTTTTGGGTCATGCAGATATTATAAAACATATTTACTTTATTCCTTAGTTCCGCTAAAAAAATACTTCAATGATTATATTTAATTTTAATAAATTATATGTAGACACACATATTCCTCCTGCTTAAATTCCAAAATAACACAAAAAACATAAAAAATGTACAGGGCTGGACAATCCTTTGTGGTTGGATTTTAACTTTTTATGACATTGTATTTAAAATGAAAACGGTAAAATACAGAGGTTGTTAATATTCCGTTCAGCATTATTATTTATTTTCGTTACCAGCCAAACTCTTATACTATGTGTGACTTAAAGTTCCGTTCGCCGGCATCCTTCCCCTTTCCATTGGTATGATATACAGTGAAAGCTCCCGTGGCCGGACAGCCACGGTACCAGTACTTTTGTCCGTCTACGGGAGATGTCCGTCTGCGGGAGATGACAAAGAAATTGCCAACAAAGTTTATATCTATTTTAAATTCAATTTTAATGTTAATATATATTTGAGTTACATGGAACGCATGTATATGTTACATATGAGTTGCATATGTATGTTTTTAACAATTTTATGTTTTGAAAAATTGGTCAATTGCAAACTGTTTAAAATTTTCCTGCTTATTTTCAAGATTTAGGTGATTAAAACGACTTCTTAAAAGATTTCGATATAGTGGTTAGCGCTGTTAACCGTTTTGTAGCGTACCGACAACTCAATTTCGCTTCGCATTATTCGCAGATTTTCAATATGTTGTATTAAAATGAGTTTTTTGTCCGCCTGCGAGAGATGTTTTGTATTAAAATTTTCAAAAAATCGTGTCCGCGTCCGGCCCAGGGAGCGTCCGGCCACGGGAACGGATTTCGTATGAAAATCAAGCTAAAAATCTTGGGACTATAAAATTCGTCCGGCTAGGAGAGATGTCCGCCTGCGGGAGCTGTCCGCGACTAGAGCTTTCACTGTATATCATTACTCTAGCTTGTTTAGTTTGCATGTTCTGTTTATCATCCATCTAGGTTGTTTAGTTCGCATGTTGTGTTGTGGGTTTTGCGCCAGATTGGATGAAACTACTTCACTAAAAGTATGTACGTATATAGAGATAGTTCTCTTATAAATGAAACGAGCCACACCGCCATCAGCGTGTTCTAGTATTTTGCCTCTAAAAGGGATTGTCGTATTTCAACAGCCGCCTTTTTCGCCGGATATGTCGGTCTGATCCTTTTTTTTGGTCGGTAGAAGAAAATAGGTGGTCAATGGAACTGCATTTTACTCGATCACGGACAAAAAAGCGGCCGTGACGAGTCCATCCTAGTCAAAGTGTTTCAGAAATGTTACAAAGCGTTGAAAACGCGCTGGAATCGTTAAACAGCTGCCAGAGCTGCTCTTAGAAACTTAATTTATGATACATGTACAAATATATGATAATATTTAAATCATAGTTAACATTATCAGTACGTTAATCAAAAATTGCAAATTGCAGTGACGGTGTTTTGGAAGCAAGTTTTTAAAAAATCGCTTAAAACAGAACATATCTAAGAAGCTAACTCTGGCCGTGCCGAAGTGTGAATGCACCGGAGTTCCTGACAATTTATTTAATTTCCTTAAACGCTCAAAATAGGAAGAAAAAATTAAAAGCAAAAAAAGTAACAAGATATTTTATCTTTTTGCAGCCGGAATTCGAACTCAAGTTTAGGCATACATACCTCATGGAAAATTTGACTTGGTGTTTTTGAAGCTTCTCATGAGGGCGATGCCAGTAATACTCCTTTTCATCCAATTGGAATCTATTGATTTTGATCTCAGCTGACCAAATCACCCTCTACCAATCATCTACACTACAATTTCTGTGTTCCTAGCAGAGTTTAAGCCGTGCTGCAATACCAAGTCAAAGAAACCATGAAACATGGAGAAGGCGGCTTGGTGGTTTGGGGGTGTTTCACCTGGTGGAACGTCGGTCCATTGCACACTGGGCCGAATTGCCAAATAAGTGGCATAAAGTCGAAAATTTTGTGGAAGCAAATAAGAATTATAATTATGTATATTCAAACTAGAGTCCCTAAATAGGAAAAATCAATGTTCGCTTTTACCAAACATGCAACCCTGTCATTCTGATAAAGCTTCAAATTCAGGTTAGTCAGCTAATGCCTGCGAAAAAATTGGCGGGAAATTTTTATTCATTTTGAGCGCTTGGCAAATTTACACAAAAGAAAAATAAGATACTGTAAAAAATGGATTTTGGAGGCCAAGGTATGTAAAATGGATAAATCAAAACAATTTGGTGTTCAAATTTATTATATTTTATATATCTGTACTGTTTTGTATTGCCCAAAAAGATAGAAAACTAAACATATGTGGTCGTCTTCTGTGGAGTAAAAACTAACCTTCTGCGTGTTGCTGCGATATGTAATGTATGTGAAAACAAAGTAGAGAGTGTATATAAAAAGTTAGTAATAATCTTGTTTGCGGCTTTTTGCGGCTTTGGCGGTATTTTGAACTTGTAGGTCACATTGAGTTCTGTCATTCAACGCTGCTGGACGTATGGATCGACAGCGGCCGCAACTCTGCCGTTCTTGCAAACTGGATATTTGGCCAATTGACGGAATGTTCGCTAACCAATGAAAGCATTACTGAAATTAAAAAGAAAGTTAAAAGTTTTGAGATATACATTACTTCGAATTTACAAAAGTGCAGCAGAAATATGCGCACATTCCGAATAAAACATTCACAGTGGCTATCAATGAGCTTTAAAATTGGATTGGACAATAAAGAAGTTACGGACAGTCTACAATTGGGTAGACCAAAGACGGGCCCCGTCTTAAAAGAAAACTAGCTGCCGATGTTGCAATGAACAATAAGAACGACAGCAAACTTTTGATTCATGCTGCTACAATGGCAGCCAGAAAATCAAACGAAAGTGACACTGAATTTGTGCTTAAAAATTTTAGCAATTCTGAATGTGATGCTACTGAAGCTAAAAGAAAATTCGGTATTGCAGAACCAATATCTTTAACAATAAATGAAGCTTTGGAATTCTTGCTGGAAAACTCGGTAAGCAATGAAATTCGTCAAATAGGCAAACAGCATAATTGTGACATATATCCAAGCTACCGAAATGTTGCAATTGAGACCTACGGGTATAACAGTTACAGAAACTATGGCAAAAGTTACCTTGCAAGATTTGTTAAATCACACTGCTAGCCGCATCGTATTGTTACAGCAGGAGTTATTTGCTAACTTAGAAATCGTTCCAAGTTTAAAATTAATTGCGAGTTACGGATACGATGGATCAACTGGACAAAATCTGTACAAAATAAGATTTGAAAGGAACGAACCTGATATTGTTGATCAATCTTTATTTGTTACTACCGTGATACCTCTGAAGCTTATAGACGAAGTAATGATTACAGTTTTCATGATGACTCCGACTCAGAAATAGATGATATAAATCCATATGCGTTTGAATTAGATGTGGAAAACAATTAAAATATGAATTTTTCTAAAATTGTTAGTAACTAAGACCTGTCTTTAAGTAAGAATTTAATCATAATAAATATTATATTACTATCACTAAAACATAAAAAAAATTAAAATTTTTGTACTTCATATATAGTTCTCACACTTTCCTTTGTGATCACGTATACGCATTGTTGCTTTATATGGGCTATTGGGGTAGGCGTGGTCAAATGAACTTAAAATTTTGTTTCAATATTTAGAGTGCTATTCTTATCAAATATACCAAGTTTCAGCTCGATATCTGCGTTATTCGACTTTATGCCACTTATTTGGCAATTCGGCCCAGTGTGCATTGGTCGGAATAAGTGGGATAATGAAAAAGGAAGATTATCTATAAGTTTTCGAATCCAATCTTGCTGATTTTGTGGATGAGCGTGCGTATCCAGGCAGCGAAGTCATTTTCCAACAGGACGGCGAACCGAAATACACGGCCAAAATTGTATAGAAATGGCTCGATAATCAACATTTTTTGAAGATGCCGTGGCCGGCTCAAAGCCTAGATCTAAATCCGATCGAAAACCTATGGGATCTGCTAAGGAAGCAGCTGTCGCGCTACGATACTCCGCCAAGGACAATGGACGAGCTTATCAACATTTTTGGCAATTCGGCCCAGTGTGCATTGGTCGGAATAAGTGGGATAATGAAAAAGGAAGATTATCTATAAGTTTTCGAATCCAATCTTGCTGATTTTGTGGATGAGAGTGCGTATCCAGGCAGCGAAGTTATTTTCCAACAGGACGGCGAACCGAAATACACGGCCAAAATTGTATAGAAATGGCTCGATAATCAACATTTTTTGAAGATGCCGTGGTCGGCTCAAAGCCTAGATCTAAATCCAATCGAATACCTATGGGATCTGCTAAGGAAGCAGCTGTCGCGCTACGAAGGACAATGGACGAGCTTTGGAGTGGTGTCCAGGTGCAAAGGAGCGCTCTATCGCACGGATTGATAGAAAAATTGGTGGAGAGTATGCCCAGGTTCATTTATAGTGTGATTAAACCCGAACCCTTTGGACTACATACATATTTAAAGAAATCCTTAATCTATAAGTTTTGTTATACGTGCAAAAGTGGATACATGCTCATTTTTAAGTTTTTCTCGATTGTTATTCGTTTTATATATTATTAATGGATTTTTGTTAAAAATTTGGAATCGATTAGTGCATTTTTCTGGGTTTTACACCCACGCAAAGTCACAGTATCGAAACATGTATCCACATATGCTCGCCACTGTAAGTATATGTGCACGACAATTTTTGGAAAAAATTATATTTCAAATGAAAGAAAAACTAGAAAGATGGACTAACTTCGGCCGTGCCGAAGTTCGTATACCCTTGCAGATTTTCTCTATATAATTTACCGGAAGCATTATTGTAAATTAAACATACCAAATTTACAAATTCAAAATTTTGAGCTTGAGAAAAAAAATTTTTCATACAAAATTTTTTTTTTGTACCGATTGTTCCTATAGCAGCTATATGATATAGCCAACCGATTCTAATAAAACTTGATTGAAGTATTAAGAAGTATATTAAACTCACAAATATCAAATTTCGTGGCATTCGGTTGAAAAATAACAGAGTTATTGAGGATAAGCCTTATTCATGACCGATCGGTCCTATGGGAGCTATATGATATAGTCGTCCGATTCAGATCAAACTTGGTTGAAGTATCAAGAAGTATTTTAAATTCACAAATATCAAATTTCGTGGCATTCGGTTAAAAAACAACGGAGTTATTGAGGATAAAGCTTATTCATGACCGATCGTTCCTATGGGAGCTATATGATATAGTCGTCCGATCGGGATGATTCCGAGATATACAATGCCTGCAGCAAAAAGGAGCCTATGCTGAAAATCTCAGCTCTGTAGCTCTTATGGTCTCGGAGGAGAAGCTGTTGATCCAGACAGACGGACAGACGGACATGGTCATATCGACTCGGCTATTCATGCTGATCAAGAATATATATACTTTATATAGTCAGAGATGCTTCCTTCTGTGCGTTGCAAACTTCTGACCAAAATTAATATACCCTCTGCAAGGGTATAATAATAACTTTTTTGTAGCTTATAAATCTAATTAAAAGATATAATAACAAAAATTCATTTTTTTTTTTTAAATCATAAAAATATGGGAAGAAAGAAAATCTTTATAGGAAAAAATTATATGTGCATATTTCATATTTGGCGAAATTCTAGCCGATTTAAATGATTTCAACTAATCTATTTATGTTTAGTAATGAATAACCTTGTTTAGGCGACTGTGCATTGAGTCTACCAACTTCTCAAGAGTGGATTTGCTAATTCTTTCCTACTCAGCGACAACAGCTTCCTTGAGATGCACTATTGAGTCAAATTGACGTCCATTTTTGTAAACCTTGGCCGTTAAAATGCCCCAAATGTCTTCAATTGGATTAAGGTCTGGGCTTAATGCTGGCCAGTCTAAAACATCAATATTACGTGAGGAAAAAACTCTTTTGCAGACTTTGCCGTGTGTGTTGGAGCATTGTCCTGTGGAAAAATCATATCGTCAGGATAAAAATTTTCCGAGAAAGCAATCAGCTCTATATCAAGAAGTTGAATATACATTTCCGCATTTGTTTTTGTTGGAATAATGCATATTCGGGACTTTTCGGCATATCCAAAGGCAGCCCATACCATTAAAGACCCTTCTCCGAAGTTGCGTTTGTGACGCACCCATCTGGACCGTCTAAATTAAATTTTTCCTCGTCTGAAAAAATTACATTTCGGAACTCGTGAGTCCAAAATTTGTATTTTTCGGCAAACGCCAAACGGGTCTTAAGGTGACGTGGTAGTAGCTTCGGGACAGGCTCTCGTAAAGCATATGAAATGTTTTTGTTTTCAGAAATTATTTGGTTGACCCGTCTCCTGGACACGTTGAGATGCAGTACATCTTTTTTGGCAGCAAGACGCCAAATTTCCCGTTTACAGCGTTCTTGGATGTTCGTCGGTCGGCCGGTACGCTTAATTTTACCATAATTGGTAACATTTTTGCAAAAGTTTGCTATGGTGTTTTTATGACGATTCAATCGGGAAGCAATTTCTACAATTGTTTTCCCACTTTCTTTCATGCCTACAATCAAGCCACGCTCCTCAAGGCTTAAATGTGTCCCACGTGGCATCCTACAGTTCAATTTAACAACAAAATAGTAATTTCTACTTGCCCACGTGTTTTTTTGTTTACTTACGTTTTTAATTATAAAAAAAAAATAAAAAGTCCTGCCAAACTTATTTATGTGACCGCAATCACTGCCAAATACCGACTAATGTCATATTGCACATATTCTTCTTTCCTATGAAAAGTAGTATGATGCCATACAAAACTGTGATAACGGTACCGCGAATAGTGGCGATGGAAGAATTTTGCAAGAACATTCTTGCAGTAGGCCCATATATAAAAATAGCGTTGCAAAAATAATTGTTTGATTAGTTTTAATAGAGATATAAACAAAAAACATTGTGCACATATGTATACTTATTTCCATGAGGTATGTATGTATGTATGTAGTGAGCGCAGGGCATCTTGCTCTTTCATATTTCCTGCTGTGCAAGAACGCAATACAGATGTTTTTTGTCCCTATTATGATCTGCTTGTAGTTATTTTGTACATATGTATGTATGTATGTACACACAATTACCCGATCAGATTCAAACATTTAAAAAGCAGTTACATACTAAATTTGGAAGTCATGTAGTCTAACAAAGAAAAAGTTTTTCTTACAGGATATATGTACATACATACGTATTAGAAGCCTGTACGAGTACATTCGAAACGCAAAACGAAATGCTTGTACACTTCAACTCGGTTTCACTTTGCCCGTATTTGCAAATAGAGTAAACCGAGCATCGCGTACGAACGAATGACTGCAAACGAATGGCACATACGGAAAGATCCGGTAAAGCAAATACATACGACTATAATGGGAAGCAAGGACCGAAAAATCGGGTAAAGGAAAAGCGAGCATAAGAAGAAGCAAGGACCGAAAACCAAACCGAGTATTTGGTACCGTTCAAATGATTTGTCGTAAATAAGTTGTTACATACATACATACGTACATATATGTACATATGTACATACATACATACATGTATCACAACATTTAAATATTTTGTTCGGCTCAGACTCGATATATACTGAAAACAAATTGATTTTATAAGAATATGTGTGCATATGAATTCTCGCGAATATTTGGAAGTACCAAAATTCTTGAAAGACGTCAAGTACACATTTGATTCGTTTGCCTTTCTACTTGTTTCGTTCGGTTTGTTTTGTCACAGATTTCGTTTTTCGACTTGATGCGTTCAAGCACAGCAAGACAGAATACTTTGGGACTTTGCAACTCGTTTCATTCGTTTGGAAGCGTTAACGAACCAAATACACGAAAATTTGTAAATATTTGACTGCCGCCAATGAGTTTACTCGTGCAGGCCTCTTATACATACATACATATTCACATACATATGTACATTCACTGGCGATCAACCAAATAGACTTACTATGGTTTCTCAATTCCATTGTTTTTTCTTTTATATAGATACTTACATTATATATTCACTTCATGTTTTGTTGCACTTGCTTACTTCATTTTATTTCATTCTTGGACTAATATCCAGTGTATCCACCTTTATTTTTTATAACTTCTTTCATGCGGTTGGTCGTACCGTTACTCGAAGTTTGGGGGGTCCCTATGGAAAATGTCCTTCCAAGTTTTTTCCACGCATTCCCACAGTTGTAGTTTGTTGATAAATTTTTTTTGTTGCCGCCTCTTTAGCTCACTCCATTAGTTTTCGATAGGATTCAGATCAGGAGATTGTCTGGACCAGGCGAGAGCGTCCGCTTTATTGATCTCAAATCAACTTTTGACAATATTTGAGGTGCGTTTTGGGTCATTATCCTGTTGAAGGACCCAGCACAGGGGCATGCTTTTCTCTGCATCCTGTAGTTAGCTGCTATCATAACGTCAGATATTCGGAAATTCGGACCTACTCCATACCAGGAGTAATACCCCCACCTCATAATACTTCCAACTCCAGGCCTCACTTTTTTTTGCAGCGAGGTTCAATTCTTTTGCCTTTATGGGGTCTTACATGTCTGGATTAGTCATTTCCAGAAAAGCAAATTTTGATTTCTTCGCTAAATAGGATAATACGCCACTTTTTTTAACTTCAGATCCTGCATATTTGACGTGGTCTTTAGCAAGATTTTGCCTCATGATGAAATTTTCGGTACGCAACAAAGCAACCCTTTTTATGATACGCCATTGTATCGTAATAGTTTGGACATTTGTTGTGTTCTTCTAATTATAGAAGAGTTAATTACATTATCCACTTGGGATGCAATGCATAAGGACAGTTTTAAAAAAAAAAAAATCTGAAAAAAATAAAACACAAAAAAATATATTTCATTTTTCATTAAAGAATAAAAATGAAGCAAATGTTAAATTGAAAACAGAAATTAATTTTGATTTAGAAAACAAATGAAGTAACTATTTAAACGTCTACACAATGAAACTTGCTAAGTCTCTTGAAGGAGCCTACATAAATGATGGCTTATCACCAGATTTGGTATCCAAATACAGCACATCGCAAGGTGTAAAGGCAATGACACAAAACTGCGCTATCGATAAGGTAAAACTTATTACGCAGGCAGGCACATTCAGCAACATGAATGATGCCATTATGCCAATACTTAGTAATGAAAATTATAGGCACTGATATTTAAAAAAAAAAAAAACCTTATACAAATACAATTATACACAACAAACAAAACATGACAATCAAAAAACCAAGGAAAAGACAATTTTGTGGCAGATGCCCTATCACGGATAACAATATCCGAAATATCCAAAAAGACATACAAAATAAAGTCCTGAAAGTCACTACCAGGCAACAGTGTAGACAGTAAGAATCCTGCGCAGGAAATTAAAAATGTAAAAGTAGATTTGCCTATGCAAACACTTAACAACGCTTCTAAGCCCAACTTATATGAAATCATTTATGATGACATATTAAATAAAGTAGTGGCCTTGCATATAAGAAACAATACATGTTCTTAGGAGCATGGAAAGAAAATTATAGCAAGAATTGATGTTAGCGATTTGTACACCAATGGGAAACTCGACTTAGGTCAGTTCTTCCAAAGGCTTGAAATGCAAGTCGGTATACTTGAAATCAGCCAACTCAAGTGGCACCGTGCAAAAAGATCTTTGAATTAATTTCAATTGAATCTTCTAATAATAATATGGGCAATAAAATAATGAATATATATTGAGAGTAGCTACTCAGGCCGGTGACCCTAATACAAAATGAAAAAGATCAAGAAGCGATACTGTCTAAATTATATAAAAAATATCAAAGAAGCTAACTTCGGCCGTGCCGAAGTTTGTATACCCTTGCAGATTAATTGATTACTTTCTCCGTCATATCGGATTCAAGATATTTTAAAAATTGGAAATATAAAATTTAAAAAAAATTTGAACCAAAAAAGGAATCAGCAGGAAAAAATTCGAGTTTGCCAACGGCCGGAGTTGAACCTCCGCTCACGTCATTTCTAGAATCGATCTCTACCTATTGCGCTACCAGACTTAAATTTCACGGTCTCGCTATTTCGGTATACATTGCAAGCGTCCAGCTTCTCGCTCTCTAAAATTTCTGACGAATTCTAGAAAACAACAACACAATACAAATAGTTTTTTGTCTCTTTCTGTTTCGCACTCAGCTTGTAGTTTTTTCAAGCACGTGTTCGCATATATGTATGTATGTTTGTATGTTTCCATGTATGTTGTTTGTGTACGCATACATATATAAAAGCAAATATAAACGTATTTAATTGGCTGCATATGCAAACATACTGATGCTGATGGGGGTTGATTCATTGATTTTATTGATTTATGTCGGTGTTTATTATCCGATCTGATTCTAACTTACTGGTATGATGTAAAAGTATAATTCTCATCTGTTCACCAAATTTGGTTGAGATATCTTAAAAAACAAAAAGTTTTTCTCACAAAAACATACTTTTTCTGATGGGGGTTGATTATTGATTTTATTGATTTATGTCGGTGTTTATTATCCGATCTGAATCACTTGCTGGTAAGGTGAATTGTCATCTATGTGCCAAATTTGGTTGAGATATCTTAAAAAACAAAAAAGTTTTTCTCACAAGAACTGTTTTGAACAACTCACATTTTGACCGAGGTACCTCTGATCTTTCCTATTTTTCTATAACTTATAGTTGTCCGATCATACCAACTCTCGAACTTAATTTAGATAAATCATCAATGAAGAGAATGATATGACTTTTATTCACGTAGCTCAAAATTTAAGTTCGATTCCTTGCGAAGAATAATATTAATATTATTTATGTGCGCAGCATTTAAGTGCATCGACCTCTTAAGTAACCACCCATGAGTGCATGGTGCTGGACAATTGCTTAGTCGACAAATATAAAACGCGCGGCCGCTTGGGCCCAATATGTAATATGATACATCCTCACTCTCCCGCTGCGGCGGTATATATACATACTTATGCTTATGTAAACATTTAGACATTCTTACATACATATGTTTATACATAAGTATACCGCTCCTCTGCCGGCTTCACTGGCAGCGCAGTTACGCGGTCTTAGCTATAGTTAAGAATTGTAACAGAATTAAGAATCAATCAATAAATGTGACTCTAAAGACAAAGACCTTCTCTTGGATTTCTGGGAGGATAAAAATTATCAAACCAAAAGCGTACAGAAACCCGCATGAATGTTACTGGTGGAATCTTTTCTTACAGTGGTCTTTAGCAAGATTTTGCCTCATGATGAAATTTTCGGTACGCAACAAAGCAACCCTTTTTATGATACGTCATTGTATCGTAATAGTTTGGACATTTATTGTGTTCTTCTAATTATAGAAGAGTTAATTACATTATCCACTTGGGATGCAATGCCAATGCAATGTATATATATTGTATGGGGTTGGAAACCTATATTTTCGTTTGTTAGAAACGTCTGGCCAATTTTACTACACCCTCTGCAAGGCGACAACAAATACTATAAATGATTGACACAAGTTGTAAACTTTATTTATCAGAATTATTTTTATTTATTTTGTTTCCGTTGATATTTTCGCGCCGATGTTGCTATACCAAAACCTAAATGTTTAATTGAAGCAGTCTGTTGGTCTTTATCTTTGTATCGCCAGAAGTCAGTGCTTGCGTTGGATGCTTGGAGGCTAATTAAAACTCTTTAAAATCAATTAGACACAAATATATCAATGGCTTCTTACCCCTCGATGCTTTCGAACAAGTCGTCTTTGCTCATTAAAATGTAGAGTGTAGGCATACGTCGTTTGACAATAATTTCATCAAGACCAACCATTTGTGGTTTCCAATGCTCTTCAACGCTTAAAAAATGTTATTTTTTTTATTCAAGAGAATCATAGAACAAGTACATAATTTATCATCGACTTGAATTAAAATAAACGTATAAGTATTTCTCTAAGTAATCTATAGATCCTTAAATTAAAATCTGTGAAAATGTATTATCTTTTCTTTATCTGTATGTAAAAAAAACATCGATATCCATACATACATATATACATACATACATATGTACATACAAAAATAAATGTACACTTACCATGTATCACAAAAAATATTTTAGGCACTTTTGAACTAGGAACAATTTTTGAAAAGCAAAATGTGATTAGTAATTAGACAGGTCCGCCTGGCTTTTCTTTTGAATTTTTAAAATTAAATTTTTCAGTGAGAAAAAGTCCGTCTAAAAGTTACTTATTGGTCTGCACCTTTACATCATATTTTACTCCGATTGGAATACTTATTATATTGACTTAGGAACTTAGACATAGAATCGGCTGAACCAACTAACCAAGTTTGGTATCTATTGGAACTAACGCTAAAAATATTTTTTGTATAAAACCATTGACCTAGTGCTAAGTTATATACATACATAAGTACATATGTATGTATGTATGTATGTACATATGAGAATTACTTGTTCTTTGCAGTTCTGCATAACAATGTCCGAAATTTCTTCATTTCTTGACAGAGGGAAAGATTATTTCAGGTGGAATTGTACAGCTTTCAGTTTCAGAGTTTGAAGACTATATAGAGTAACTACACATTAAAACTTTCACCATCCATCTCTACCTTACTATTAAAACTTACTTAGTGTAGCTCATGCGGGTCACCTGGTAAAGAGTTTGGGTTTGTTTCAAAATCTCTGCGCAAGATATGGTCTTTACAACACCCCCACCTGAGCCACTCCATAATAAGCTACGGCACTCTCCCTTATTGAGAGCAGACTCAGCATATTCCACCACATTTTTTACTTTGGTGCCGCCTTTAACCTTAAGAAACAAAGAAATTTTGCATTTTTAATAAACCTTTGGACCAGAAACTTACGTGCATCCACAGAATATCCTTGGATATCTTTGGCATACAATCGTCAAAGGGCAAGTCGTCGATGTTCAGCTCCTGTTCAACATTCTCTGCTTTACAATAGTGCATCATTTTTGAAGCTCTGATACTGAAACGGGAAAAATAAAATAAAATTTGATTCAAAGAGAGACAGTACGTTGCATTCTTCAACTAGTTATTTACATACATATGTACATACAGACATGCATATGTACATTTGTATGTATATGTACATTTACATATGTTTGTATATATATGTACATACATACATACATATGTATGTATACGTATGTACATACATATGTACATACATACATTTGTACATATGTATGAAATATATGCATGATATTTTTTTTGTTTTAGAAACATATGTACATATGTACATATACACATACATACATATATACATAAATACACACATACATACATAAATACATACATATGTATGTAGTTTTAAAAATAATTTGTAATACATAAGTCTCTTTTTAAATACATATGTACATATGTACATATGTATGTATGCATGTATGTAGGTACATATGTACATGTAGATCTCATTAATAAACGGGATTATTTAACCAGAACTAACAAACCTATTAACATACAACATACATACATACATATGTATACAAATACATACAAATCCAACAAGTTTGCCTGGCATGTTAATATTATCCAAAATACTCGTAATCCCAGAACAATTGTACCAACTAATAATGAAACCTCACAAAAAATTGATGCAGTCATAGCTGAAGCTTTCAGAATTCCGCGAATCAACGGTAAAATTTAAAATTTGCGACAAAAAGAAACAAAAAACCGAGATGTGTAAACACTTTCTTGGCAGATGAATTTTGTTACTTTTTTAGTTTTTGTTACTTTTTTTATGTTAATGGAAACATATTTTAAATTTTCTTTTACTTAATAATAAGATTATTGTTTAATTAACCTATTTCAATTTAAAAAAAAATTGATAACCACATGCTTAGTGTTTCTATTTCCCGTTAAACCTAGAAATTCAAAACTTTTTCCTATGTGTAAACACTTTCTTGCCAAGCTGTACATATAAATACACATACATACATACATACACACATACATACATACGTCTTTGCTTGAAGAGGAGTTCAGATTCCTCAAGTAAAAGCAATTACGTATACGAGCGTCGTCAGCAATTTTTCCATTAAATTAAATGTCACTACAGACAACACTAGGGCCCGCCAACCACAAGTAAAATGAAGGACACGGCTTCCACAGCAATACCACTTGTGGGAGCTGTGCATGTGGGGCTAAAAGAGATGTTCAACGCTGATATCGACAGGCAACAGGCGCAATGATGAAAGTTTATTAATGAACAAGTCAGAGGATAAGGCCACGTGCCTAAAGCAGAAAAACGCTGTCAGCATGAAAAGAGCCGAGTTGAGTATACCCTAGACCATGCAACTAATAAACAAAATTGTTCTTTACTACGAACATATTCATTTCACCATTTGACGAAACAACAAACGTATGGATGTGTTAATGTATGTATGTATTTATGCACATATGTATGTATGTATGTATGCATGTATGTATGTATGTCTGTTTAGTTAAATCTAATTTTATGGACACTTGGTGAACTCATAGAATGTTAATTTTTGAAAACTTCTGCAACTGGACCCAGAAGATTCCTTCGTCAGTTACGAACATTTTGACTACTCCAATATACTCCTATATTCTATTGACACAGGGTACGCCAAAACAGAGGATTGGGCTGGATTTTGGAATGTTGAAGATTGGGTACCCTTACCAAAGTCTTCTTTTTCCGATAAACCTTTCGTTTTTTTTTACTATAGGACAAACATTTGGAATGTATATACGCACATATGTACATACATACATACATATGTGCATAAGTACATACGTACATATGTACATACATATGTTGTTATTCTCTTGGATATTACTACAAAATTTGTCCAAATCGAAATTTCTGAATTAAACTTCTGATTGTGTTTCATATGAAGTCTAATGTCCTTTGTAAATAGTGTATTAAGACGAAAAATGCGTTAAAATTCCTCTTATTTCATCCCACTGATGGTATTGGCTTCTTCCTTAATAGAAAGCATTTCTATTTCTATCAAGTACAATTCCAATAATAATTCAATTTGGCTGATGCACAAATTATTAATAAAATGGAATACCCTAAGTATTTTTTTAAATTTCAGTGTACTTAAACGGGCATACAATTATACATACATACATACATATGTAAGTACATGAACACATTAAAAAACTATTTTGCGTTACCTTTGTTTTAAGATGTATTTTTTGTGCAAAAATATTTTTCATTTTGGAAATTATAAAGCAAATTGTAAATTGAAAGTAGGTCTACGATTTTCAGTGACACTTAAAAAAACCCTTAGCTAAATGCATATTTTTGGCTGTAGAAAGATAGTCCACAGTTCAATAGTTCACAGAAATTTTAAATAAAATTATTATAAAAAATAAGTAGCCAAATTAAGCATTAAAGAGTTTGTAATTTAAATTTAAAAATGTAAGGAGTGTGTATGAAATTGTGGGAAAATTTATCCCCTTATGTATCTGCATATTTTCACGCACAAAAGAGTAGAGTGATAAATGTACATACAAATGTATGTATGTATGTATGTACGTACTATATGCTGTATATTACATAGTAGGGCATGCCCCAAGCTTATGCCAAATATTTAATTTATTCAACAATTCAACCTCCCTAATTCCTTTTGCCTTCCGCCCCTGTTAAAGTATGCACTCATAAGACATGCCAATGCGAAGCTGAAGCAACAGCCGAGGTTAGCTGTCGACAACTGCATAAACAAGGATCATTACAGTTCTGCCAGTCGCGGCTTAAGGTTCTCTAGTTCGAAATAAACCGTAATAAAAATTGATAGTGCGTAAGCGCCCTGTAAAAATTGTACAAATACAAACAAAATAATTTAGTTTTTAAACAAAAAAAAAAAAATTTTTATACCCTTGCAGAGGGTATAATAAAAGTGGTCAGATGTTTGTAACGCATAGAAATAATCGTTTCCGACCCCATAAAGTATATATATTCTTGATCAGCATCGAAAGCCGAGTCGATATGACCATGTCCGTCTGTCCGTCTGTCCGTCTGTCTGTTTCTACATACTTAATCGATCTTAAATTTTGAGCTACGTGAATAAAAGTCATATCATTCTGTCCGTTGATGTTGCAAGCAAATTAAGTTTAAAGATTGGTCGGATCGGACAACTATAAGTTATAGAAAAATAGGAAAGATCAGAGGTACCTCGGTCAAAATGTGAGTTGTTCAAAACAGTTCTTGTGAGAAAAACTTTTTTTGTTTTTTAAGATATCTCAACCAAATTTGGTGAACAGATGAGAATTATACTTTTACATCATACCAGTAAGTTAGAATCAGATCGGATAATAAACACCGACATAAATCAATAAAATCAATGAATCAACCCCCATCAGCTTCAGTATGTATGCATATGCAGCCAATTAAATACGTTTATATTTGCTTTTATAAACAACATACATGGAAACATTCAAACATACATACATACATACATACATATGTATATGCGAACACGTGCTTGAAAAAACTACAAGCTGAGTGCGAAACAGAAAGAGACAGAAAACTATTTGTATTGTGTTGTTGTTTTCCAGAATTCGTTAGAAACTTTAGAGAGCGAGAAGCTGGACGCTTGCAATGTATACCGAAATAGCGAGGCAGTGAATTATAAGTTTGGTAGCGCAATAGGTAGAGATCGATTCTAGAAATGACGTGAGCGGAGGTTCAAATCCGACCGTTTGGCAAACTTGAATTTTTTCTTACTGTTTCTTTTTTTGGTTCAAATTTTTTTTAAAATTTTATATTTCCAATTTTTGAAATATCTTGAATCCGATATGACGGAGAAAGTAATCAATTAATCTGCAAGGGTATGCAAACTTCGGCACGGCCGAAGTTAGCTTCTTTGATATTTCTTTTTATTACTACCCGTCTCAGTTGTCGATTTTCTTTCTCTAAATTTAAATTCTATTTGATAAAAAAGGATTTGAAACAACTGAAAAAAGTCGAATATCGTTTCTTGACTATTGGAATGGTGGAATGAAAATAAATACAAAAAAAGTTTAAAAAAAAATATCAAAAAGCTAACTTCGGCCGTGCCGAAGTTTGTATACCCTTGCAGATTAATTGATTACTTTCTCCGTCATATCGGATTCAAGATATTTTAAAAATTGGAAATATAAAATTTAAAAAAAATTTGAACCAAAAAAAGAAACAGTAAGCAAAATTCGAGTTTGACAACGGCCGGATTTGAACCTCCGCTCACGTCATTTCTAGAATCGATCTCTACCTATTGCGCTACCAAACTTAAAATTCACGGCCTCGCTATTTCGGTATACATTACAAGCGTCCAGCTTCTCGCTCTCTAAAGTTTCTGACGAATTCTGGAAAACAACAACACAATACAAATAGTTTTTTGTCTCTTTCTGTTTCGTACTCAGCTTGTAGTTTTTTCAAGCACGTGTTCGCATATATGTATGTGTGTATGTTTTCATGTATGTTGTTTGTGTACGCATATACTTATAAAAGCAAATTTAAACGTATTTAATTGGCTGCATATGCATACATACTGATGCTGATGGGGGTTGATTCATTGATTTTATTGATTTATGTCGGTGTTTATTATCCGATCTGATTCAAACTTGATATGATGTAAAAGTATAATTCTCATCTGTTCACCAAATTTGGTTGAGATATCTTAAAAAACAAAAAAGTTTTTCTCACAAGAACTGGTCATATCGACTCGGCTTTCGATGCTGATCAAGAATATATATACTTTATGGGGTCGGAAACGATTATTTCTATGCGTTACAAACATCTGACCAATTTTATTATACCCTCTGCAAGGGTATAAAAATGAACATTTCGAAATTACCGTATACTTTCCTAATTTTTAACAGCAATTAAGGCAAAACCATGGATAGTACTGAATTTCGAAAACGTGGCATGGAAATGGTTGAATACATTTGCAATTATCTGGAAACTTTGAGTGACCGACGGGTTACACCAAGCGTCGAGCCCGGTTATTTGAGGCATTTGTTACCAGGTAAGTTATGATAACTAAAACAAGAAAATTGTAGATTAGTAGCTTAGACAGGACTATACATACTGACATGCATATGTAAGTTAACATGGACAAGAGTCAGTGATCACAGTTGCTTTGCGGGAAGCTGTCATTTGGGCTAACTTTGCTTTTTATGTCTCTGCCTGATACAAGTTATTTCGTACGAAGCATCAGTATAGAAAGGAAGCTAAACATACGCTTATAACAACATATTAAATCAAAACTAATATTAAATAACTTTAATATAATTTGTACATACATATGTATGTATGTATATATCAATATGTACGTACATATATATGTATGTATGTAACAACATATGTATGTACTAACGTAATCTTTTGTAAGCTGTTAAAAAATTTTTGATGGTAGAAAGACAAAAATTAATGGAAATAATGTTGGGTTAGTGTCCTAAGGCTACTAGACACAAGGGAAAATCTCCCTAAAGTGATGTGGCGTGTTTTTTTTCAGTTTCAAGACAAAGAACAGCCTTATTTTTTTTTTTTTTTTTTTCGCGCGAATCCCAACGGGTGCACTAAGTGCCCACACCTCCCGCCCAACCGACCGAGGGGCGCATACCGCATAACGTACGGCTCGAGACGCGGGAACAAGATCACAAAACACAGACAAATAAACGAATTCTACATCTAGTTACGAACTAAATAAGATAAGATAGAAGTTTTTAGTAAAGGAAGAGAGAGCTCAGAACTGATTACACTGTAAAGGCGGTTGTAATCAGAACAAAGAACTCGAAAAGGTTCATGCATAGCATAGTTAGTAGAACAGCGTGGAAGTGATAGAGGTATGAAATTTCTAGTAGGTCTACAAGGAACAGATAAAGCTAAGCGGCTCAATAGCTCAGGGGAGTCTATATCACCATTGAGGAGCTTGTGGATGAAAATCACGCCAAGCATTACTCTACGGTTAGTTAAAGAAGGTAGGTTAAGTAAAAGAAGTCTACTAGAGTACGATGGTAAATTGATATTGCGATCCCAGTTCAGACCACGAGGAGCAAAGAGTAGGAACTGCTTTTGGACAGATTCAATTCTTGCTTGGTGTGAAATGTAATAAAAAAAATGTAACCTCATTCTACATAATATGGACGACCAAAATAATACTCTAAAACCAAGATGAATTTACTAACATGGCCAAAAGTGACTTGTTATGTCAACTAAGTCAATTGTCTCGAATCTACACAGTAAAGCTTAACGATTTTGTTGCAGATTATTAGTCTAGTTTTTAGAAAAATATTTAGCACAACATGGTGCGTCCAAAAATTTCCTATGTCCAAAAGGTTAAAAGAAAAACTCCACAATTATGAAATGAGTTGCTATCCAACCAGGGATGCCAACTCAAAATTTGAAAATACGTAGGCTGGTTCCAAAATCTACGTGTTTTTTTGGTAGCAGAATTTGGCTAAGATACGTAGATCTACGCACTTTTTTTTTAAATTTAAAATCAAAAAAAAAATGTATAAAACAATAAATTTTTTAATTAACTGTCTTTGTACTTCATTGTTATTAATTTCTATTGACGTCTTTTTTTATGTACTTTTTCTCCACTTTCAATCACAAATACATAATTACAAATTCCAAAGTAAGCGCTGCCAATCTATTTGCAATTTAGCGCAGCTAACCCATTGAAAACGGAATTTAGTTCGCCAACCTATTGAAAATGGAATTTAGTGCTGCCAACCCGATAAACATTATCATTTTATTTATAAAATTCATATTATATTGATATTAACCATAAATAAGTGTTAGTTCTTAGGGTATTTTGCAATTTTTTTAAAAAGTACGTAGTTTTAGTCTTTACACGTAGACACGTAGATCTCCTTTAAAATACGGAAATCTTCGTAAAAAGACGGAGGGTTGGCATCCCTGTATCCAACTGTCAAGCAGTAGTGTAGTAGATTAGAGAGTTTGTATACCCTTGCACAATAATTAATTACTTTCTTTGTCATATTTTTTCAAGATTTTTTAAACCTTGTACATAAAAAAAAATTTAAATCAAAAAAACATCATAAGGAAATATTAGCTTGCCGCAGCCGGGATCGAACCTAGAGTTGATCCCTACCTACTACACTACCAAACTTAAACATTGCGACTAGAGGCCTGCACAAGTACATTCGAAACGCAAAACGAAACGGTTGTATGCTTGGCCAACTCGGTCTCACTCATGGCAAAACGAGTGCTTGTCTGTAAGGTCGAAAGCAGTCGTTTTGCCATGGTCTCACTTTACTCGTATTTGCAAATGCGAGTAAACCGAGCAACGCGTACGAACGAATGAGTGCAAACGAATGGCTCATACCGAAAGATCCGGTTAAGCAAATACGACTATAATGGGAAGCAAGGCCCGAAAAATCGGGTGAAGCAAATGCGAGATGTTGTTTTGTTCGTTCTTAGTATACCGAGTAGTGAAGCAGATGTGTAAATTAATAGTTACATACATACATATACGATACATACAACTTATACGATATGTAACAGCTGAAAATAAATTGATTTTAAACATTTACAGTAGTTGGAAATAAAAATATAGAAAAAATTTTGCAACTTACTTTAAAAAGAAGTGGAAAATGGTCCCTGTTCGATTCCCACCACTGTAGAACTTTAAAGTCTTCTGACAAAGAAACTTTTAAAGACATTTATGAAGAAAGCTCTGAGTCTATACTTGATGTTACACTGTCACCACATATTTCCAGCTGCTCTGATTTTTCCACTTGTGTTTAGACAGAGTCACTTTCCAACCAATGTGTAGTCATTAATTCTTTACATAATTGAATTATTTGTTCTTTTTCAGTTTCACTGAAATTCAACAACTTGTTTGTTGGAGGGAATAAAAAAATGCAATTTTATGGTAGTCTGTAATATAAGGCTCCACAACGGTTTTAAGAAACGGTTTAATGAAGATTTCAGTTGGCTTGCTAAACTAGTGTCACTTAAGTCAAAGTTAATTTTTCTGTTTAAATTATGCAAATGTGGTATAACTAAATGCAGTGTCGGATAGTCTTCTCCTTCTAATGATTTCGAAGCCTTTACGAAGAATTCCAAAATTTGCACAATAGATTTGACGTTGTCAATGTTTACAATTTCTAGTCTAAAAATTACATTTTTTCCACCATATTGTGCTCCAACTCTAGCAAGTAATTTCTTTAATCCATCGTCTTTTTTTATATTAAAGGGTCGACAATTTTTGACGGTCCATTCAGTAGCGGCTTCAACAATTTGCCTTTTCGTTTTGCGATCGACACGTTGTGCGGGAGCGCCTGTTTCCCTTATCGAGCCTTTTGCTATTATATAGCATTTGTGTCTTACTAAATTTGAAGTACAGTTGGAGTACTGCAGGATTTGGAAACATATTTTGCATCCAACAAACAATATTTCTTATTTCTTCCCCATTTTCATCCATTACCAGGCCAAATGTATTCCAGACTACACAACGTCCTCTTTAAGAGAATAAAATTATATACTCCTGTCAAACTTTCACAAATCGTTGCTAACTAGGGACATAACAGTTGTTTGGAACACTCATTTAGCTATTTTTACACATAAATATCTACATTCATAACTTTAATTCAATCTTACTTACATTGTTTGAGTTATTTGTAACATTTTCTTTGTTACTCATTTTAGTAGCACAAAAAATCTAACCACACTTTGAAACTAATCGAAATAGATTAAAAGAAAACCGAAATTAAAGCATACGTATTATGTACATACATACATACATACGTAATTTTATATGAATGTGTGCATGTGAATTCTCGCGAGTACTTGGAAGTACCAAAAATACTTGAAAGACGTCTATTACGCATTTGTTTCGTTTGTCCTTCTACCTGTTTCGGGACTTTGCAACTCGTTTCATTCGTTTGGAAGCAATTTAACGAACCAAATACACGAAAATTTGTAAATATTTGAAAGACTGCCTCCAATGAGTGTACTCGTGCAGACCTCTAATATGTACATATGTATGTATATACATATGTATTCAAATCAAGCATGCTGTGCACAAGCACTACGAGGTGAGACTGTTATACAAGAAAATATCAAAGAAGCTAACTTCGGCCGTGCCGAAGTTTGTATACCCTTGCAGATTAATTGATTACTTTCTCCGTCATATCGGATTCAAGATATTTTAAAAATTGGAAATATAAAATTTAAAAAAAATTTGAACCAAAAAAAGAAACAGTAAGAAAAAAATTCGAGTTTGGCAACGGCCGGTTTGAACCTCCGCTTGCGTCATTTCTAGAATCGATCTCTACCTATTGCGCTACATTGCAAGCGTCCAGATTCTCGCTCTCTAAAGTTTCTGACGAATTCTGGAAAACAACAACACAATACAAATAGTTTTTTGTCTCTTTCTGTTTCGCACTCAGCTTGTAGTTTTTTCAAGCACGTGTTCGCATATATGTATGTTTGTATGTTTGTATGTTTTCATGTATGTTGTTTGTGTACGCATATATAAAAGCAAATATAAACGTATTTAATTGGCTGCATATGCAAACATACTGATGCTGATGGGGGTTGATTCATTGATTTTATTGATTTATGTCGGTGTTTATTATCCGATCTGATTCAAACTTACTGGTATGATGTAAAAGTATAATTCTCATCTGTTCACCAAATTTGGTTGATATCTTAAAAAACAAAAAAGTTTTTCTCACAAAAACATACTTTTTCTGATGAGGGTTGATTATTGATTTTATTGATTTATGTCGATGTTTATTATCCGATCTGAATCAAACTTGCTGGTAAGGTGTAAAAGTAGAATTGTCATCTATGTGGTTGAGATATCTTAAAAAACAAAAAAGTTTTTCTCACAAGAACTGTTTTGAACAACTCACATTTTGACCGAGGTACCTCTGATCTTTCCTATTTTTCTATAACTTATAGTTGTCCGATCCTACCAATCTTTAAACTTGATTTGCTTGCATCATCAACGGACAGAATGGTATGACTTTTATTCACGTAGCTCAAAATTTAAGATCGATTAAGTATGTAGAAACAGACAGATGGACAGACGGACAGACGGACATGGTCATATCGACTCGGCTTTCGATGCTGATCAGGAATATATATACTTTATGGGGTCGGAAACGATTATTTCTATGCGTTACAAACATCTGACCAATTTTATTATACCCTCTGCAAGGGTATACAAATAGTATTAGAATGATATCATATCATATCGCATCAGAATTAAACAACTTTTAGTAAAACAATCTGAGCTTACAACCAATTTACTCAACATGATAATGATGTTAGTAAACAAGTTATGAAGGTATATCTTCGTATAGCCATAAGGACTGCTAAAAGGCTTTCCAACCATCGCAATGAAATAACTGTGTATGTTTATTCAAACCAACAAAGTTGGCATTTTACTCATTACACAGACACATTTCACAAACAAAAATGTTATAATCATTAAAGGGTATGACATTATAATTGCTAATTGCCCATCTGGCAGAGCACAAGGTGGGTGTGCCGTTATTGTTAAATAGTGATAAATCCAAAAGGTACTGAGCTGTATAAATGCATAACAAGCAACAAACAGTCTACCCTATCTACCGGCAAGCCAACAACGTACTAGCCAACTTACCTAAATAAAATCCCCGATTTACTGAATTTTGTTGTCTACTCAGGGCTAAAGTAAAACTAAATTAAAATAGAGGAATGTTTTGATTTGAGCTCTGACCGCTCTCCTTCTTGTGACCTATGATTCCACAGTCGATATGACCATTACCGTCTGCCCGTCTGTCCGTCTGTCTTGTTCACTGTTCATTGATCATTTAAATGTTAAAAGAAAGCTTAGGAAAATATTGCAAGCAACTCGAGGCCCAAAGACAAAAGACAGCGACAAGGCTGTCAAGGAGTTAAACAGCAGACTATGGGAAATTAAAAATGAAGCGACTGCAGAATATTTAAAAAATCTTAGTAGAAATTTGTTTTTTTTTAATCTTCTTGCTAAATGAGTTAGCTGAATGAACTAAACATCATACCCATACACCAGTTTCGGTTCAGAAGAGGACACGGTACGATCGAGTAATGTCATCGCACCACGTACTCAACTTTCAATGCGTTTAAATGCTCAAAATATTGCACTGGAGTGTTAAAGATTGGTCGGATCGGACAACTATAAGGTATAGAAAAATAGGAAAGATCAGAGATACCTCGGTAAAAATTTGAGTTGTTCAAAGCAGTTCTTGTGAGAAAAACTTTCTTGTGTTTTGAGATATCTCTATTAATTCTTTGCAAAATGCAAAGACTGTTTTTAAGAAGAAAAAAAAAAGTAACGGGACATAATATTCATCGATGTACGGACTTACGGCTCTTCACAAGACATCTTTGCACTCATTTGTGTTAAAAGTTTTTCGGATTCACTACAAGTTTGGATAGATTTCAAGATTTCACGATGCCTGGTAAACGGACTGATAACAATTTGATTCAGTTAGTATATTATAACTATGGCAAAGGAAAGACAGCAAAAGAGTTGGCTGAAATGTTTAACATTTAACAAGGAGTATTGGATGCTAACGGAGGTCATACCAAATATTAGCCAAATAAAAAGCGTTTTTTAAAAGATATGCAATTTTTGAAATTAATGTTTGCAATTTGCAAAGAATTAATAGACAGCTAATATTCGCTGCATTTTTTGTTTTATATGGATTTTTTATGTTTTTGTTTCTGTTTTCATTATTTTTGTTAATTATATTGTTTAAAAATAGATAAAGGAAGAATATTGTGAAGAATTGAACATAAAAACAAGTGCTTTTCCTAAGAAATAGTTACTTTGAAGTTTAATATTTGTCACTATTTTCATTTTGCAAACAATTGTTGGACATACTGTATGTATGTATGCATATGCAGCCAATTAAATATGTTTATATTTGCTTTTATATACATACATACATATGTATGCATACACAAACAACATACATACAAACTTACATATGTACATACATATATATGTATATGCGAACACGTGCTTGAAAAAACTACAAGCTGAGTGCGAAACAGAAAGAGACAGAAAATTATTTGTATTGTGTTGTCGTTTTTTTGAATTCGTCGGAAAATTTAGAGAGCGAGAAGCTGGATGCTTGCAATGTACATATGTATGTATGTACATAGGTATACCGAAATAGCGAGGCCGTGAATATTAACTACGGTAGCGCAGTAGGTAGAGATTAATTCTAGAAATGACATGAGGCCGTTGGCGAACTCGAATTTTTTCTTACTTTTTCTTTTTTTTGCTTCAAATTTTTAAAAATTTTATATTTCCAATTTTTAAAATATCTTGAAACCGATATAACAGAGAAAGTAGTCAATTAATCTGCAAGGGTATACAAACTTCGGCACGGCCGAAGTTAGCTTCTTTGATATTTTTAATAAAAATTAAGCAAGAAAGTCGTCCCTGGCGACTTGGAGTGCTTGTTTCCCCTCTCACTCTTGTCAGTACGCATGCTATCTCGTTCACTCATATCAGCCGCTGCTGCACTTCTCATTTCAGAAAAAAACTTTCACATGTATGTATGTATGTACATATTTACATACGTATGTACATATGTCTCCGATATTTATTGTCCGAAGTCAACGATATCTAGGAGATCATACGGAGATACGGACAGACAGACGGACATGTCTATGTACATATATTGACTCGACCAGTATTGCTGATCAAGAATTCATATGGTATTTTGAATATTTGATACATTTCAGCAACATTAAAATACCCTTTTAACCCATGAATACAGGTTATGATAATTATTTGGGAGTTGATTAAGAAATTATTCGAAAATTAATCAATCTATGTATGTACATTAAAGTTCTAAAAAGTATACATACAGTGGTGCTCATATACTTAAGCCACATGAAGTAAACCACGCATTTAAACGAAAATCAATTTTTTTTTTCTCAGCTCCAATTTCTTGTGTAACAATACTTTTCTCTGTCAGTACTCTAACAAAACAATTACTAAGTCAAAAAAAATATATTTTATGAAAAACCTAAAAAATTCTAAACCATCTCCAAAATGTCATGCTCATATACTTAAGCCAGCTGCAAAAAAAATAGTTAAAAAGTTAAAATTTGCCCAATATTCCTAGTTTTTAGTCGCTAAAATGTATGTAACATGCAGAAGTATATACATAAATTCTTGATCAGGATCAACAGCCGAGTCGATATAGCCATGTCCGTCTGTCCGTCCGTATGAACACCTAGATCTCAGAGACTATAAGAGCTAGAGTAACCAAACTTGGTGTCAACATCCGTCTAGTGTATACGCAGATCAAGTTTATTTCAAATTTTTGCCACGCTGTGCCAGCTGTATTAAAGCTACAGTATTTCTTTTTGGCAAACTTAATTATAGCTTAAATATGTACCGTCTGACCGAATTTGACAGAAATCGGTCAATAAATATCGGAGATATTTATATACACATATATGTATGTATGTTTTGTACTGAACTGCCATGGGCAGCAGCAGCTGAAATGTGTGAGCGAGATAGCATGCGCATGTTGCTTTGTACCGAATGACGCATTAGTTTCGTTCACTGAGCGAGAAAGCATGAATTTCTTGGTTCTGCTTGCTAGGAGAATTTTATAAAATAATTTATATTCAATTAATGGGGATTTGGAAGGAGTTTGAGTTTGTAACATATCTCTTATTGGTACAGGGTATACTCCAAGTCGGCGGAGACGACTTGCTTACTTCATTTTTAATAAATTTACTTTAAGTCAAATTTTTATGCGAAATGTATTAATCTATTAAAACTTCACTTTAGAAAAAAAGACAACTTTTCCGGAAAAAAACGCAAGTTTAAGGATTTTAGCTTCTGGTGGCTTAAGTACATACATAAGCAGAGCAAAATAGGCTTTTTGACATTTTGTCAAGATTTTGGGAACCCCCGAATTCCTACTTGTCATTTTATGCTGTGACCAGCTGCTATAATAATAGTGTTATAAATAAAAAAAAATTTAGGGCTAAATAAATACATTCAAACAAATTATTACGAAAAATGTACAATGAACAGTGGCTTAAGTATATGAGCACCACAGTATATTCTTGATGAGCATTAATAGGCGCGTCTTTTTCTCTGTTCGTCCGTATTATTACCAAGATATGTATAAGGCCTAGAACTACTAATTATGGTATGGGGGCTTTTGTATATCTATACAAATAAACATGGTTCTTTTCAAATTTTGCTGGTAGCTTCACTATTTTGTTTATGTAAGAGTGAGCAAAATAGTCTTGAGGGAGTTTGTAGTAGTTCATCCATGTCTTTCTTAATGTACGAATTCAGAGCTTCGGTTAAAACAGACTACTAAAAGCTTTTGTAACTGTATGGAATTTTTTTTAACAAATTAGTTATTACCACGGATGTAGTAATCGAACGCCTAGGAAGTTGAAACAACTCTTACATGAGATAACGTCTTAACATAAAAATAATTTTAGTCAAATTGAGTCTTTCTGTTAATTCCCAATAAACAAGCGGAGGCACCACAAGACCCCGAAACCTGGGATCAAATAATGAACGATGTAGAGGATAAAATCATGCCTGGAGTGACACATTGGCAACATCCGAGGTTCCATGCCTATTTCCCGGCTGGCAATTCATTTCCTTCCATTTTGGGAGACATGCTAGGTGATGGTATAGGCTGTATTGGCTTCTCTTGGGCAGCAAGTCCGGCCTGCACTGAACTTGAGACAATTGTATTGGATTGGTTGGGCAAAGCAATTGGGCTACCTGATCACTTTTTGGCGCTCAAAGAGGGTAGCACCGGAGGAGGTGTAATTCAGGTAACGTGGGCTAACAGTAAAAAAATGAATTGGACTTTATTTAATTTTATTTTTTCATTTTGTAAAAAGACATCAGCATCAGAATGTGTCCTGGTCACGATGTTGGCCGCCCGTGCTCAGGCTATAAAACGTCTCAAGGCTCAACATCCATTTATAGAGGAGGGTCATTTGCTCTCTAAACTGATGGCCTATTGCTCTAAGGAAGCGCACAGTTGTGTGGAAAAAGCGGCTATGATTTGTTTTGTTAAGCTGCGCATTTTGGAACCAGATGCCAACGCCAGTCTGCGTGGCCAGACAATTGGAGAGGCCATGGAGGAGGATGAACTACAGGGGCTGGTACCATTCTTTGTCTCAACAACACTTGGTACCACCGGTTCTTGTGCATTTGACAATTTGCCCGAGATTGGAAAAGAGCTTCGAAAGTTTCCCTGTGTCTGGCTACATGTGGATGCCGCCTATGCTGGAAATAGTTTTATCTGTCCTGAACTGAAGCCTCTTTTGAAGGTGAGCACCTAGTTTCTCACTATTTAGTTTTCTTCAATAACAAGTTTAACAATCATTAGGGCATCGAATACGCTGACTCATTTAATACAAATCCAAACAAATGGCTTCTAACCAATTTTGATTGCTCCACTCTGTGGGTGCGTGATCGGATTCGTCTGACATCAGCACTGGTTGTGGATCCATTATATCTTAAACATGGTTACTCAGACGCGGCCATTGATTATCGTCATTGGGGAGTTCCACTCAGTCGACGATTTCGCTCGCTGAAACTTTGGTATGTGGCCCAATAATTGGCATTGACCAGTTTCTTTATGTATCTGCTTGAGATTTAGTTGAACACATCCATTAATAAAACTTCACCCCGATTTTAATCCAAAACTTGCAACGTATAGAAGGAAGCATTTCCGATATCTTAAGTATATATTTTTTTGATCAGCACGACGAGCAGAGTTGATATGGCGAGCTCCATGCGTCCGTCCGTCTGTTTAGACCAACACGATCTTCTCCGAGAGCTACAGAGCTGACATTTTGCACATAGACTCTTTTTAATGCAGACATTGTATATCTGGTAATCATTACGATCGGATTATCATTGAAACGGTTAGTACCCAATAAGGTATAACATCAATAACTATTGTTTTTTGATAACATTATCTATTCTATTTATTCCAAGAAGTATTTGTAAAGTAATTAAAAACATTTCTACACATTTCTAGTTTCATATACGTATTTCTAAGCATATTAAATGGTATTTGATAATAGTATGGATATATCATAAAGCTTCCATAGATATAAAACAGAAAACTTTATTATCAGTCAAAAATAAAGTTTTAGAGCAATACCTTTGTTGTTTCAAGAGCGATTGTACTTGTAAGTTTGGTATATGTATATAAAAATATCTCTGGTGAGCTTCAATAAAATCGGTCGACTAAAAGCTATAGCTGCTATAAGAACAATAATAAAGTTGGTGGTTTGTATCGCATAGAAATAAACGTTTCCGATACCATAAAGTATCTGATCACGAAGATCAGCATTCAAATTTGAGTAGATATGACCATGTCCCCTTGTCCGTCTGTCTGTTTCTTCGCAGCTTTGCAAAATTAAATGTTGAGCTACGTGAATGAAACTCATAGGGTTCCGTTCATTGATCGATTATGCTCCGTAAGTCCGTATGAATTGGCTCCGGTCGTGGCCAAAGTTAGCTTCTTTGATTTTTTATGAATATTAATATAATTTTTCTATTATAGAACCGTGTTTAAGATTCTTCAACAATATCATATTATATATTCCAATCTATATTTAGCATGCATACGTATTATTTAGAGTAGTATAGTCTACAATCTAGAGAAAATAGTCAAGATGAACCAACTTTTCAGTTTCTGTTTTCCCTATACCAAGTACCAAGGTACTTCATGTAGACAAGCTTCCGCGATAATACAATTGTTATATTTTAACATGCCACAATATCGGGCTCAGTCCAAATAAAGAAAGCACGTTGTTCCTGCCGACTTTGAGATATTCTATTTAAGTAATCAATTCAATAAAAAAATTTAAATGTAATCTCAGCTTGCAGCAATAGCAAGTGAACAAAACTCAAGCGTTTTTCGCTGCAAAGTAGCGAAAGTATGCTGGCTCGCTCACTCGTATCAGCCGTTGTTGCACTTGGCATTTCATTACAAAACATTTATTCGCATATCTCGGATATTTATTTCCGATTTCCTCGAGATTTGGTCAACTGGTACATATTAGCTATGTTATTAAATGTACCAAAAAGAAATACATACCTAATTTACAAATACCCATTTCGTGCCCCTAACTTGGGAGACAAACAATTTTCTATACAAAATATTCCTTTGTTCCAATGGCAGTCATATGATATAGTCAACCGATTCGGATAAAACTTATTTAAAGTGTTAAGAAGTATAATAAACTCACAAATTTTAAATTTCGCGGCCTTCGCTCAAAAAACACGACAGATATTTATAAACGATCGTTCCTATGGGTGCTATATGATATTGTCTGATTGGCATGATTCCGAGATGTACAATGCCTGCAGTAAAAAGAAGCCAATTTTGAAAATTTCAGCTCATTAGCTATAAGGGTCTCGGAGGCTGTTTATCCAGACAAACGGGCATACGGACAGGGTTGGAGAGACTATTCATGCTGATCAATAATATATATACCTTACAAAATTGGAGATGTTTCCTTCTGTGCGTTGCAAAATTCAGACCATTATTAATATATCTACTTCAAGAATAAAAACAGATAGGTATACGCTAATTAAATATTTATTATTTGGTTCAGTATTCATATTCTATTATACCCTCTGCAAGGGAAAAAAGATATTACTCGATTTTATAACATATAACATGTTTTTGACATCGCTTAAGCTCCATCCTTATTTTATTGAATTATGTTGGTGTTTATTAGCCGATCTGATTCAAATTTACTGGTATGGCGTAAAAGTAGAAATACCATCTGTATACCAAATTTGGTTGAGATTTTGAGATAGCTCAAAAAACAAAAAAGATTTTCTCACAAGAACTGTTTTGGACAAGACAAATTTTGACTTAGGTACCTCCTCTGAACTTTAATATGTATTTATGTATACCTTACAGTTGTCCGATCCGAACAATCTTTAAACTAGATTTGGATAAATGATCAATGAACAGAGTGATATGACATTTTCATATCGACTCGGCTATTAATGCTGATCAAGATTATTGCTTTATGGCGTCGGAAACGATTATTTGTATACGTTACAAACTTCAACCAATTTTTTTTATACCCTTTGCAAGAATATAAAAATAAAGCAAGTAAGTCGTCTTACCGTGTACGAATTGGAGATACTACATAAAAATGGACTCCATCAAAATCGACATCAATTTATACAATTTTTCATTTTAATTAATTACCTTGCCGTAACAGTAAATGCATAAATAGGGCGGGAGTGGGCATGGCAAAAAATTAAAACAAACATGATCTGCGTAGACACTTAACGGGAGTTGGCACCAAATTTGGTTGCTCTAGGTCTTATAGTCTCCGAGATCTACATATGTAGGTGTTCATACGGACGGACATTAATTTATTAAGCGACTTTAATATACCCTTTTGCCCTACGGGTACAGGGTATACAGATATCTTCTGTGTATTTAAGGCTACTAAGGACACTGTATGCCGTTTTTCTATTTTATACTTATCATGCATATAATTTCCACTATCTTTGATTAGGAAATTTTGCAAATCGTGATTGAAATGAAAACGGGTGTGATAAATAGGTAATCAGACAATCCCTGCGATACAGATCCTAATTGAAAACTAAGAAACTAAAATTATAAACATGAAACGCATGAAAAATGGTAGTGTGCTGTTCGTAATCGGATCCATAACCGGAATCTAGTCGGAGTCTAGTCGATTCTTACATGTCCGTCCGTATGATCTCCAAGATCCGAAGACTATGAGAGCTTATGTTAAAAAAAACTGTCCAATATCTACGCAAATCAATTTTGTTTGTATTTCTTTACCACACCGTCAAATTTTAAGCTACATATGTATGTATGTATGTACATACATATAGTTGAAACTCTAGACAAGCTTTTTGAATGTAAAAACTAGAAAGATGGACTAACTTCGGCCGTGCCGAAGCTTGAGAAAAAAAATTTTCATACAAAATTTTTTTTTGTACCGCTTGTTCCTATAGCAGCTATATGATATAGCCAACCGATTCTGATAAAACTTGATTGAAGTATGAAGAAGTATATTAAACTCACAAATATCAAATTTCATGGCATTCGGTTGAAAAACAACAGAGTTATTGAGGATAAACCTTATTCATGACCGATCGTTCCTATGGGAGCTATATGATATAGTCGTCCGATCGGGATGATTCCGAGATATACAATACCTGCAAAACGGAGCCTATGCTGTAAATTTCAGCTCTGTAGCTTTTATCTGTTGATCCAGACAGACGGTCAGACGGACAGACGGACATGGTCATATCGACTCGGCTATTCATGCTGATCAAGAATATATATACTTTATATAGTCGGAGATGCTTCCTTCTGTGCGTTGCAAACTTCTGACCAAAATTAATATACCCTCTGCAAGGGTATAATAAAATTACAAAAATAGTCGGATCTGATAGTTATTTTTCTGGTGCAATTTATGATCATAACTGAATAAAAAAAATACCTTCAGCCAAAAATATATTCATACAGGTATATGATGTGGGTGTAAATATCTGCGAATATAGTGTGAGTGAGAGGCAAAGATTAGATTATTTTGGTCCAGAAAACGAAATTTGAAATAAAAATATAACATTTCCGAACCCATAAAGTATATACATATGTACATACTAGAGCACTGCATGAATGTTTTCATAACAAAGCCACATTAAGTACATTCGAATTGAATAGAATATGAGTGAGTGAAACCGGCAATGGAATATGAGTGTTTATAAGAGTATGTACATGATTTGTCTTATGTCAAACAGCTAAGTATGCAAAATGAATGAAGAGCGAAACGTAATGAAATCTTCGAAAAGTTTTGCGATAATTCGAGTTACTCGAGTAGTTTGTAAAATATTCTGTGTTTCAAAGAGCTGTGAGCAGACGTGCAAAATGGAAGGCAAAACTGAAAATGTATGTATGTATAAGGCGGTAATGCCAGCGTGTTGTTTTTGTCTTTCGCTTTGTAAAATACTTGAATGTATGCGAAATACAACATCTCATTACTTCGACTCTCTCTCACTCAATTTCTTTCTCTTCGGACTAGAGATGGGCATGGGCCTACCTTTTGAGGCACGGCATGGCCCATGCACGGCTGTTAAAAATTGAGGCCCAACACATTGAGGCCCACAACAGCTTTTAATCAAAAAAATTGTAACCCAATTTTTTGTTGTATTTTCAAGTATTTTATTAATGCTATTTAGTAAATTTAAATTTCGTGCCTGCCGTGCCTACCGTGCATCTAGACTTTGGCACGGTAAAACACGGCAATTTTTCGTAAGGGGCCCACCCAACACGGAATTTTTTTTAAATAGGCACGGCCCATGCCCATCTCTACTTCGAACTAATTGTTGTGAGACCGACCGATGCACGAATTCACTCATTCAATCGTACATTTGGTTTTTTACTTGTATTCACTCTCTGTATTCATTCTATATTGTACCTAATAACATCTCGGTTTTAAAAACATTCTATTCCAAGCTATTCATTTTAAACTTATTTTAATATAGAAAATATACATATCTTAAGGAAATTTATTCCAACAACCAAAATTAAAACCTCACAGTATAAAAATCTTTTTGATTTTTATACCCTTGCAGAGGGTATAGTAAAATTGGTCTTGCAAACGCAAGGTATAGAAATAAACGTTTCCGACCTCATAAAGTATATACATACATACATAGATATGTATATTCTTGATCAGCATCAAAAGCCGAGTCGATATGGCCATGTCCGTCTGTCTGTTTCTTCTTATCTTTTGAAATTTAATTTTTGAGCTATGTGAGTAAGTCATATGGGAAAGTTCAGAGGTACCTCGGTCAAAATTTGTTTTGTTCAAAACAGTTCTTACGAGAGATATTTAAGTACATATGTATGTATGTATGTATCCAAAGCGAATTTGGTATAGGAGAAAGGTACAAGTAGAGTGCGAAAGAAGCAGAAAACCATTTGTATTGCGTTGTTTTTTTCTTGAATTAGCACGAATTTTAAAAGAGCGAGAAGCTAAGCGCTTGACCGATATAGCGAAGCCGCGATACTTCAGTTTGGTGGTGTTGTCTTATATTGCTATTTTTTTTTGCTTCAAATTTTTTTTTATAAATTTTATGTTTACAACGTCTAAAAAATCTTGAGGCCGATATGATGGAGAAAGAAATTAATTGAAATGCAAAGGTACACACAAATGTATACAAATTTCGGAACGCAGAAGTTAGCTACATTGATATTTTTGTTTTACTTTTGCTTAAAATACTTTTAAATTTCATATTTATAGCACTTAAATTTTACCGTTTTGAAAAATGCCATATCGGTCTGTCCCTCCATCAGTCCGCTCTTCGGTCTGTCACTCCATCCGTCCGCCAATCGGCCTGTCTGGATCATCGCAATCTCCTCAGACGTCCTACACAGCAGAAATTATGTACACAGGCTCTTTTTGCAAGCATTGTGTATCAGAAATCATCCCTATCGGAATACTATATTATATAGCTTTCATAGGAAGGATCGGTCGAGGATAAGTTTTAACATCAATTACTCTAATGTTTTGTAACAAATACCACGAAACTTATAACTCGTTCGTCTTAAAAATTCTCTTATATATAGCGGCCAAAGGTGTGTTTAGCTAAGAATAAAGTTTTGAAACTATGTAGTATTTTCTTTATTCCAGGGACAATTTGCCTTGTCCATACATTATGGCGATATTAATATTTTTCCTTCTTTGCTTTCAGTTGTTTTCTTAATGCTTGAATATACTATTCAAGCAAAAGTTAAATATAATTTACCCTTTTTAAACAATAATAAAATTTGTATTCCACATTTTTCGTAGGTTCGTGTTGCGTTGTTATGGTATATCTGGCCTTCAGCATTACATACGTCATCATATAAAATTAGCCAGGCGCTTTGAGGAATTGGTACTTAAAGACAATCGCTTTGAACTCTGTAATGAAGTCAAGGTAAATTACATTTTTAATTGAAAGTAATTAACCATAATTTGAGTTCAGAGCACTTTTATGTAGGCTTTATTAAACATTGTTGTGGGTTGTTGTGGCGGATTGTCAAAATACTGACTCAAAAACTCACTTAAAAGCGAAACCAAAAAGGCAAACGTGCAATGAAGTACACAAATGCCAAAATAATTGCAATTTTCACTTTATTTACCCTGTATCCATAGCTTAAAAGGGTATATTGAAGTCGCTAAAATGTTTGTAACAGGGAGAGGGAAACATTTCCGACCCCATAAAGTATATACATATATTCTTGATCAGCATCAAGCCAAGTCGATATAGCCATGTCCGTCTGTCCGCCCGTATGAATACCTCGATCTCAGAGACTATAGCCACTACGCAGATCAAGTTTGTCATAAATTTTTGGCACACCCACTTCCGCCCCGCAAATCAGAAAAAACTGTAACTAGAGTTGTATTATACCTATCATAATTCTTTTTGGCACACTCAATTATGTAGCCAATATGTACCATTTGACCAAATTAAGCCAATATATACGGTCTCACTAAATTTAGTTGAAAACGGACAATAAATATCAGAGATATACGTATATATGTATGTACATATGTTTTGTATTGAAATGCCATGGGCAGCAGCGGCTGAAAGGTGTGAGCGAGATAGCATGCGCATGATGCTTTGTACCGAATGACGCATTAGTTTCGTTCACTGATCGGAGTGAGAAAAAAAGCATGCATTTGGTGTTTCGGCTTATTACGAGAATTTTATAAAAAATTTATATTCAATTAATGAGGATTTCGAAGGTCTGACCTTATGAAATATCTCTTAGTGGTACAGGGTATACTCGAAGTCGGCAGGGACGACTTTCTTGCTTCATTTTTAAGTGCTTTCCATCTATTTAACAAAATACATGTTATAGATGATTCACTTTTGTTTTTTACAAATTCGTTTTTACTTACTATTTCAACTTCTCTTTTTTGACAGCTGGGGTTGGTTTGTTTTCGCCTTAAGGGAACCGATAAATTAAATGAGAAACTTTTGAGCATTATCAATGAATCGGGTAAATTGCACATGGTTCCGGCCAGTGTTAATGAACGTTATATAATTCGATTTTGTGCCGTGGCTCAGAACGCCACAGGAGAGGATATTGATTACGCATGGGACATTATTGTGGACTTTGCCAATGAGTTGCTTGAGAAGGAACAACATGATGAGATCAGTGAAATAGCTATTACCCGTAAAAAACAGCAGGATATTTTGGCACAAAAACGTTCATTTTTTGTACGCATGGTTAGTGATCCGAAAATATATAATCCGGCCATCAATAAGGCGGGCACACCAAAATTATCGATGGAGCTGCCTTCACCAGTGATCAGTCGTGGCAGTGCGCCAATTATACGAACACAGAGTTCTGTGGATCATAATTCTTGGATATCATGGCCGTTGGCTTTTCTTTTCAATAGCGGCAGTAATAGCAACAACAACAGTGGAATCAACGAGGAGAAAGGAAGCAATGTCTCACTGCGGTTTGTTAAATATTCAAATATATTTTAATTCAAGTTATCTTTATATTTTAACAATCCCAGCTTTCGACATTTGGACACGAATGTGAGACCCCATTCCTCTTCTCGACGGAATTCAGGTGCCGGCTCTACACCATCTCCGGAAAACGAATTTTTAACGGGAAACATGTCATCTAATCTAGTTCCCAACTCCAATAACAGTATTCATCCAATATAAACAGTTCAGCAGCAACAGAAGAATCAACGATCTCTTTGCAATTCACCTATGGTTTTATCCAACTGTTCTTTGGTACGAAATAGTCAAAATTAAACGCTGTTAACTCAACCATTTTAATCAACATTTCATTTTAGCTGGCAATAAAAAAATAAAAAATTGTATCTATTTTAATGTGTTAGTCTGTCCACACTGGATTAGTAAATTACAGCTTAAAAGTTTAAGACAGATGAAAATATCTTAACTACCTTGTGTAGAATTGAACGAAAATGCTTCTAATGCATCATGAAACTTCCAACCGCAGTTATAGCACCTATTTTCCAATCACATAAGGACATACATATGTGTATATATTTATAATATTCGTATGTATTGTATTTGCGCGCCCTTGGCAATAACCAGCTTGAATTTGTATCCTTTTCTAACTCTAGTATAAAAAATGTGTTTTCAAATAAAAGTTGAGCATAATGAAATGAATTTCAAGTCCGAGATAAAACTACTTTTTTTCAAGTTACGGTACTGGTACTGGAAATTGTCTTCATAAAAAATAATTTGATGTACTTTAATAATACTTGAAAATGGAAAATGAAATTTTTAATAGTGTCGTCAGTCTTCAGTTGACCCAAAAATATAATGTTTTTCCAGCAAAAAATAAATATAACGACCATTAGTGCTAAACATTGTAATTCCACAAATTTTAAAAGCAATCAAGTATTCTGTTATTTGTTTTTCTATAAAAATTGGCAACACGGTTATAAATTGGAAAATGAAATTTTTAATAGTGTCGTCAGTCTTCAGTTGACCCAAAAATATAATGTTTTTCCAGCAAAAAATAAATATAACGACCATTAGTGCTAAACATTGTAATTCCACAAATTTTAAAAGCAATCAAGTATTCTGTTATTTGTTTTTCTATAAAAATTGGCAACACGGTTATAGCCTTTTTAAGTGCAATTAATTAAGCAATTATGGAACCTATTGAGCAACATCTCTGTATTAGGACTTATATTTCACTTTGATAAATTATCCAAATTACGTTGAATCTCCTGGCGCTCATGCTTTTGGGCAAATATTCGAACCAATTGATTCACATACGCCTCCTTTTCGATGGCTGATTTTAATTTTAACTGCCTGCTCTGCATATCCCACTTTAAATATAGAGGAGCCCCAAGTCCTTGCGGCTCTTCAGATATTGCTAGATTAGTTTGTTTCGCATTGTTCATTAATCCATTGTTGTTATAGTGAAATTCCATTACTATCGGTTTGGCGTTTTCTTGCTTATCTTCCTGACGTGGGCGTGATGTAGAAGCCATACCTATGGTTCTTTCGAAAACCAGGGAATGTGGGATAGCTGCAACGGTACTATGTTTAGTTTTATTGCGATGTTGCGCATGGCTTTCCGGACTTGTTTTATCTATCATAAGCTGCAGCAAGTTATCAAAATTTTGTCCAGATTCATAATAGTCCCTCTCTTTTAGAACAGATTTTAGATGTTTATAAGTCCCTGCAAGTTGTTGAACTTTCTCCTCTTCCAAATATTTTTGAATTCCTGGTGATTGTACACCATTCTGATTTGTCTGGGGTTGTGTTAACATAAAATTATCTCGCATTGCTAATAGTGCCTCCATTTTCGGATACCCAGAACTATTCCGGATTTCGCGTCTCAATTGTCTCCTCTTCTGTGTCCTTAAGCGATCGACCATTTGCATCATGATCTTTTTTTCGTAATCATTGTTTTCTATTTCCAATTTTAAGGGTTTTCTATTCATATTAAATACCTGACTTTTAAAGAAATTGTTAGTATTCGATTTTTTCTGCTGCAGGGATCTTTCAACACGTTTAATCTGATTTAATAGAGCTTCCATACTTTGATTAATTCTTGATGAATCTTGATAGTTATCTGGTAAAGAGCGCCTATTAGTTAGGAATATAATTGGCGTTTCCCAGCCTTTAATTAAATTTTGAACAATTCCATGATATGAGTCGGGAAAAGCCAAAATGCTCATATATTTGTCTCTAATTAAGTTGCTCTGGCACTGCTCTTGAGCCAACTTCAGAGACGCACAAACCAATCTACACCAAAAAAGTATTTTTACAGATTTCATATCAAAATAGAAGTAAGAGAAAAGGAGTACTCAATGATGTTAAAAATAATACATACTATAATAAACAATTTTTCGCACGTTTTTATTTCGCTTTGTGTACAATAAGTAAAAAAACAATTAATTTGGCTTAATCTTGGAAATTTGGCTTGCAAAACTTAATTGTGGGCGTAGTTCAGATGCTGGAGAATCCCGTGAGATCGTCCAAAGTCGGTTGTTGCACCATAAAATATCGATGGTGTGCGTGCACTCATAGTACAAGATCGATTGTGAGATAAAGGCATTCTTGCATCCTTAGTTGTAAAAAATGTTTGTTCTCGTTGGATACCCGATAACCTATCAATCGCTCAAAAAAGGCTCGCGACAATTGGAGTAAAGAAATATTTGAAAAATTCGATAGAGGTGCTTCAAAAGCGGTTTATAAAACCGTGACTGAGCCGGAAACTAAACAGAAATCGGTGAAGGCGTTCTAAAATGAACCAAATCCAACAAAAATTGTTCGAGGACGCAGCACTTCGAATTAAGTGGTCGTCTGTTTCTTGATGAGAATGGGTCATGTGGCCACTGTTTTACTAGAGCAACGTAGTACTGTCAACCCTGAGTGGTACACGACCATTTGTTTGTCGGAGGTCTATGGAGAAATTCGCAAAACCAACTGCCGAAAAAGTCGTGAGCTCACACATCTCGGCAAACAACAGAATTGTTAGTCAAAGCATCCAATCAATGTCTCCTCTGTCCTACAGTCCCAACTTGACACTCAATGACTTCTTTTTATTCCCTCACATCAAAAAAAAATGGTCAACGATTTACAAGCGCCGAAGAAGCAGTTGAAGATTTCAAAAACCATGTTTTGTAGGTGTCCAGTAGAATGGAGAAACTGCTATGTCCAGTGGTTTGAACGGATGCAAAAATATATTGACCATCAGGGGGAATATTTTGAAGAACAATAGCCATTTTTATTTCAAAATTTTTGGTTCTTATTTGCTATTCCCGATATATACACAGCGCAGCATCAGTTTAGCCATCTTTTGTGAAGCTCAAAGTATTCAATATCTTTAAATAAACGTAGCCTATGGGTAAAGGAACAGTTTTATATTTGGTTGAAAGGCGGCAATAATCAAGTGAAGTGAAGCTTCGAATTCGCACGAATCGACCACCAAGATTAAGGAATAAACTGGTGTTAAGGCGAGCTTATCAACGGTCCAAAGGGTGATCAAGAAAGCTAATCAGTTAAAGAGACTGAGACTGACTAAGAAAAACAACATCACTCAATAAGCTAAGAAAAGAAATGCGCTTTAATTTTGCCCGAGCGCACATAACCTGGTCTAAACAATGGCAGTATGCTGTCTTTTCAGATGAAAAAAAAAGTGCGTCTAACGGTTAGACACGATAGAAGTGAAACCTTCCGTAAAACAAACAGAGAGAATGAGACGAAAGCAGCATTAGGAGCGGGATAATTATAGGTTCATTATAATATTGCTATAAAGGTCATATTTTATTTTCTTCATTTTATTATTATTCATCCTCAATGTTTTCAATTTCAACAAATGATACGAGTGGCTTATGATAGCTAAAATATGATACAAATGCTTTGGTTTCGATGTTGTCAACATATCTTTGAAATACCGCGTCAATTGTTGTTTTTGATCGTGTTGTTGATTCAGTGCGATTGTTACACATTGTTAAACTGAATGTTGTAGTGAGAAAGTCAAATAAAGGAACCGCTGTGTCCAATGCAAAATTTACGTAAAAATCGCCACTTAAAATCATTGGAACTTTATCGTAATCTTTTCTAAGTATCCGCGATACTTCTGGTGTATTTTTTATTAAATTTTCATGAATGAATTCCGTGATGCTATTTATTGATTGATTCGGTGAAATATAAATTGCCACAATTAAAACTGTTTTTCCATTGCTCAATCTGGTTTCGCATGCACATATTTCTCCCACTTTAGAGAGCTGAACAGACAGTGATTCTAGTTGCTTTGCATTCATATCTATCTGTGGAGTTACAATACGAGCACCGTCATTTTGATTGTGGTATATTGCAACACCGCCTGCTCTCGTTTGTGGTCTTTTAAATTGAACTACAATATCAAAATTGGGAATGTCAAAAATGGTTTCATTATCCAACCAAGTCTCGGAAAGAATTAGAAAATTTGACGATGTTGCTACTTTGTCTAACTGCAGATCGTGTACATGAGCGCGCAAACTTTGGCAATTAAATGTAAATAATGACAACCCTTCCCTAGCTGTTATAAAATCACTTAATAACGTTCCAATTGTTTCAAGTCGATTGAGATGTAGCCTTTGAAATTCAGCTTGCAACTCAATTGTAGACACTGTTCCTTTTCGGCCATGAAATATATATATATATGTATACAAAAGCGTACTTATGTATACATATGTATATGCATGCACACTTGCCGGCCGAAAATGTACATACATACATATACAAGTTAAAAAACAAGTTGTTAGTTGGTTTTCTTATATCGCAGCGATGCGACTTATTTATTTAATTATAAAATTGAAACTGAAAATTATTACAAATTTGAAAGTTTAAATAAGCAAACGGCGGCGGCAGCGGTAGCAGTGTCAGCAGCGTCGGCGGATGCGCGTGTTGTTTCGGAACTTTCTTGAGAATTGTTTTGAGCTTGAGCGGATGCATTGCAGACCTTAGGTCAGCACTTTGGGCCTGGCACGTTGCAGCGGGTCATTGATTTGTATGTTATTAACTCTTCCACCCTTAGATGGACAATTGTCCACAATTGTTAGACGAATGGCATGTTGATAAATTGTAGGTTTGGTTTGTGTTCAGGGATGATTGTAGTTTCTTTGCTATTTACTTCGATTGTCGGAATCTCGGGAGTGATTTGTAGAATTACTTCTTTTTTGTTAGTTCGCCCTTTTGAGATAAACACAATTATTATTATGAAACCAATGGACAGCCCCAGTAAGCCGATGCTGTTTGTTGATGAATGTGTTTGTAGGAAATTCAGGTGTTTGGTATTGTTGATTTGTAGGTTGTCTAGTGCCTTTAGACTAAGAACTCGTAAGCGTTTAGCCTCTGATGCTGATATCTGTATTATTGGTGTGCCGGGATTTACATTTGTTTCTTCTATGTTGGAAAAGACTCGGTCGTTAATCATGACTGAACAATTGTGGTATTTTATTAACAGTGTGCCGCATACAATTTCATCAATGTTTTCAAATTTTATTCTGCCTTGAAAGTTGTTTAGCAGAATGGTGTCTTCTTGAATTTCTTCGACGCTCTCGATGTGGTCTGCATTGCTGTAATCGCATACCGAATTTTTGCCTAATAGAAGTCATTATATCTTAAATCTACTACATTTTTTTGTTTACAAATTTTGACATTTTTATGCTTCTTACAATCTGTTCTTAATCCTAACATAGTATTTTTATTTTTGAATATTTCTTTAAATTGTAGATTTACAATTGTGTTTTCTCTAATTATGGGTCTAATGAGAAGATTATCGTATCTTTCTTTTTCAATATTGGGTATTTTAATGATGTAAAGAATTATGGTGTCATTATGTAAAATGGATATGTCTGCAAATTCTAACATTTCATCAACTGAAAAATTTATTTCCGCTTTATTTATTTGATTTTGATTACTTTAGAATCGTTTTCACTTACTAGTATGGTATTTATAATATTCAATTTTGCCCATTGTATGGCGTATTTTATGTTAATTATTTCTTCTTTAATGAGACGTGTTTGTGTTTGAATATTGCTGTCTATATTGTTAGTAGGGAAAGAATATTTTTGAATGGCGTTGGTTAGTACGTTGTTAATTCGTGTTAGATTGTTTATGCGTTCTTGAAATTGTGTGTTTCTTTTAAACTCGGGTTTGTGGGTCGTCTATCATATTTCTCTTCTTTACAGATTCTACATTGTTTTATTATTTTTTTGATTTTTTCTTTCATTTTGGGAAAATAATATTTCTCTGTAATCTGTTTTTGATTTTCTAGTGCATTTCTATGTGCTCTATTGTGGGTTTTTAAAATTTCTTCTTCTTGATCTGAATCTTTTTCTAAATCCGTTATTTTCTTTTGAGAGAATCTTATTTTGAAGGTATTGAGCTGGGTCGGGAAAATATTTTGTATTTTTCCCATGATATCTTCCGTCGTATAAATTCCGTTTATAACCGATGGATTTAAATATTTACTTAATAGGTTGAGAAGGTCAGTTTCTGTAAATTGTTCTTTAGTAATGTAGTGTCTATGGAAGGTGGGGAAGGGTATGCTGAAATTATATTGTTCTTTTTCGTCTTTTGCTATTATGATTTGATTTTTGTAAACGTTTATAGGGACTTCTATGCTGGGAATGAGCAGATGGCTTGAGCTATCTGCACTGTGGACTGTTGCTGTCATTGAATTGATTTGGGCTCTGGACAATGCGTCCGCCACTATGTTTTCTTTTCCTGGTTTGTAAACTAGCTGATAATCGTATTCTTCTAATAATGCCTTCCACCGTTTAATTTTGGCGTTCCCATGCCAACTACTAAGGAGTGTGTGAGAGGTTGGTGGTCTGTAAATATTTTGACTTTTGAGTTACCGTAGAGGTAATTTCTGAGGGACCTGAGAGCCCAAATAATGGCAAGCATTTCTTTTTCATTTGTTGCATAATTTTCTTCTGCTTTTGACAATGTTCTAGATAAGAATGAGATAGGATGCCCGTCTTGGCACAAAACTGCACCAATTGCGTAATTTGAGGCATCGGTGGTCAGGTGGAATTCTTTTTTGAAGTCGGGATATTTGAGGATGATATCGTCTGATATCAATGAACTTTTTAATTTATTAAATGCTTCGAGTGCAACTGAATCTAATTGAATTGATTTCTTACTTGAAGCTTGCTTCGAAATTCTGCCATCTTCACCGCGTAGCAATGAGGTGAGGGGTTTGGCTAGTTTGGCATAGTCTTTGATAAAACGGCGATAATAGCCGGATAGGCCGAGAAATGACCGAAGTTCTTTAAGTGTGGTGGGTGGTGGATAGTTGACTATGGCTTCTACTTTTTTTTTGTTAGTTTCTATTCCTTTATCAGAAATAACAAAACCTAAGAATTCTACTTTAGTTTTAAAAAATTCACACTTGTCTATTTGGCATTTTATGTTTGCTTTGTGAAGCGTATGGAATATCGTTTCAAGGTGAGCCAGATGGGAACTTTCATCTTTGCTGAAAACAACTATATCGTCTATATAGACGTAACAGATTTTCCCTATATGTTCTCTAAGTATGTCATCTAGGACTCTTTGAAAAATTGAAGGAGCGTTTTTTTAAACCGAATGGGAGTCGTTTAAACTCGTATTTTCCATTTTTTATGGAGAAAGCGGTTTTTTCTATGTCTTTTTCGTTTAACAGGATTTGGTGGAAGCCACTTTTTAAATCAAGAACAGAAAAAATTTTATTGTCTCCTAACTGGGCTAGAACTTCATTGATTTCTGGTATGGGATATCGATCGGAAATGGTTACAGAATTTAATTTCCTATAATCAATGACTAATCTATATTTCTTCTCTCCAGACGCATCCAGTTTTTTTGGAACTACGATGACTGGAGAGTTATAAGGGGAGTGAGAAGGTCGAATTATGTCATCGTCTAGTAGTTTTTGGATCTGAGTTTCTACTTCTTGCTGTAGAGACATGGGGTATGGATAATGTGTGGAATGTATGGGAGCGTCTGTAGTGGTTCTAATTTTTGCTATTACAGAGGTAGTGAATGATAATTTATCATTTGGTTTTGAAAATAGGTTCGAAAATTTTTTTGTCAGTTTTGTAATACTGATGCTTTGTTCTTTGGTCATGTGTTCGGTTCTGATTGTTAGATTATTAACTGCTTGTATTAATTTTTCTTTAATTGGGATGTTGAGTCTGTTTTTAAGAGTCATGAATTTTTCTTTAGAGAAGATTACTGTATTTAATTGCTTAAGGCTGTCATTGCCTAGAATGGCGTCAAATGATTTTAAGGTAGGTAATATGAAGAATTTTATTTTTACGTCCTTTATGTCAAATAAATTTGCTTCTATGTGTTCTATTATTTTAACGTTACCGCCTACGGAGATTGCTTCGAATGGTTCTATGTTTCCTTTTGGATTTGGTACTAATTCGGGTTTAATGTAATTTTTGTTTGAGCCTGTATCGATTAAAATTTTTAAAATCTTTCCTCCAAGCTTGCATTCAATGTATGGAAGTGAGGAGGACTTTATTTCTAAAAAATGTATGTCAGAGTGTTCAATTTGTTCGTTATTACCCCAATATTCATCCTCAGTTGGAGAATTGTCTGCAAAATTTTCTACTTCTGTATAATAATCGGTGTCATGTTGCTGGTTATCTGTCGAGTATGTTTCCTCTAGTTGTGATAGATCTTTAGTTTCCTGGGCTGTTTCAATGTTAAAGTTTCGTGGTCTTTTTAATTCTTGTGTGGAATTATAAGGTGGACGTTTTCCGAAGTCGAAATTAGGTCGGTTAGCATAGTTAACTTGTCTTGATTGTATGGATTTGTCTACGTCCATTGGTTCTGGACGAGGGAGCGGCTTTGGTCCGAGTGGACGAGGGGGTGCCTTGGGAAAATTATAGTTTGGTTGTTGGACGAATTGTTGTCCGTTATAAGTCATTCTATTTTGTGGGAAGTTAGGATATTGATTATACCTTATGGGTGGTGCCGGTTGTGGCTGTGGTCTGTGAGATTGTATTGGATGACGTGGGATATTGTTTTGAATTATTGGTGGGGATCGGAATAGGTGTGGCTGACCTCTGTGGTTAACTTGAGAAGCGACGTATTTTTGATTCTCTAATTTGAGGCATAAGTGGAGAGCTTGAGGTAGGTCGGTGGGCTCTTTGATTGCTAGAAGTCTAGAAAGATCACCATTAAGTCCTCTGATAAAAGTATTGAGTGCTTTGTCAGGATATACGTCGGTCAACAGTCGCTCAGATTCTTTAGCTATGTCCATACAACCTACTTTATTGAGGATAAGCGACAGGTGTTTATAAATTGCTGAATGATATTCTTCGACTGATTGATTACCTTGGGTCAGTCCATTCATCTGATATTCTAGGGTTGTTATGTCCCTTTTATCAGCATAGTGTAAAGTCAAGCATTTAGAAATTGCATTCCATTCAAGTGGAACATTATAGGATTCTAAAGCGGTGTCTGCTTGTCCGACTATTTTATTTCGTATGGTGTGTAAGATACCGAAATACCTAGGGCTGCCTTCTTGACCTGCATAGGTTACCATTACTCTGTCTACGCTTTTCTTCCAAGAACTAAATTCACCTGCATTTCCATTAAATTCTCTTAATCCTTTTACTATATCTGGGACTTTATCTAATTCGGAAATTCTATTGCTATATTCGGGACTAATAGTTACATCTGGGACATCAAAGGGGCATAAAATAGATTTGCATGTTTCAGTATTGTTATTGTGTTTTAAAGTGTCGACTACGATTTTAGAAATTAGTTGTGTTAGTTGTTCTATGTTCATTTGGGTGTTAGTAGGAGGAGGTGGGCGTGAAGTCGATGCTTCATCGGACAACAATGAGGGTCTTATCAAATTATTTGTATTTGCCATGATTTGGATTTTTATCTTATATTTTTTTTTTAAAGAAAAATTTTTTATCTTATATTTTTGTAAAAATTGTTTAAATTATATTTTGAAATTTTAAATTGCGAATTTTTAATTTTATATATTTATTTTTTTCTTTATATTTGAATAATTTTTCTTTACTTAATATTTTTTCCAAGATTTAACTTTCTTTACTTTAGACTTAATATTTTTCCAAGATTTAACTAGCATTAATAATTTTTTCGCCTATTTAGATAATATTTGTTGAGTTTTTTTTTTTCTCTCTTTTTCCTTTTTATTTAAATGATTTTTTCTTTACTTTAAACTTAATATTTTCTCTTTTCAAAATTTAACTAACATTAATAATTTTTGATCAATTGTTTAGTAATATTTGTTGAGTTTTTCTTTCTTTTTTTTTTTTTGATTTAAATGAATTTTTTTCTTTAGTTCTTAATTTTAATTTTTATTTTTAGCTTACAGTAAAAATACAGCTGTTGACATCCTCCGCGGAAGTTCAGAATTTATCCTTTTTAGTTTCCTTACTTGGGTTCCGAGATCTTCACCTTCTCCGGTGGTAGGCTAGGAACGGGTCTTATAGCCTTGTCGTTAGCTGCTTAGCACTTAACAATTGTGTTGTTATCGTGCTCACACTTTTATTTATATTTCGTGTGTTCGAATGTTTTTGTTTCTTTAATAGTCACGATAAAAAAATAGTTTATTTTATATCGCGGAGTTTCACTATTAAAAAATATCGGCCAGCGGGGGTAGTAACGTATAGACTATTTGTAGTTATGTTGTTACTCCTTTTACACTTAGAATTTGTTATTCTCTCGCGCGCGCTGGTCCCTGCTCGGGCGCCAGTTAAAAAACAAGTTGTTAGTTGGTTTTCTTATATCGCAGCGATGCGACTTATTTATTTAATTATAAAATTGAAACTGAAAATTATTACAAATTTGAAAGTTTAAATAAGCAAACGGCGGCGGCAGCGGCAGCAGTGTCAGCAGCGTCGGCGGATGCGCGTGTTGTTTCGGAACTTTCTTGAGAATTGTTTTGAGCTTGAGCGGATGCATTGCAGACCTTAGGTCAGCACTTTGGGCCTGGCACGTTGCAGCGGGTCATTGATTTGTATGTTATTAACTTTACATTACATACATATGTGTGTACGCATGCGTTTAAATTAAATTCTGCCGGCGTCGACAAGCAAAGACCAGCCGACGGTGCCCGAACTATCCAATATCGTCGCCGAAACACTTCGGCTACCGAAAAGAATTGAGCAAACACAAATAAGGAACGCTATATAACTCTGTTCTATCTCATTCTCTCGCAGGCTATAAGATCTATATGTATGTCTCTTTTTAGTGTCGCTTTTTCGTTTCATCGAGTCTCAAATCACTCCCAACGATTCTAAAGAAGTTTTCACTTCAAAAATTTAATTTGGAAGGACCTGATGGCTGTAATTCTTATTTCCATGACCTACGCAAAGAAGAACATCACTTGAACGGGTTGAAAAGCCGGGTGGGGAGTTACCTTGTGGGGAGTAATATCGTACTACGGCACATGCGAGCTTCAATTTTTGACATCGCGTATGAACGCAGAGGACTACAACACCGTGTTAAAAACGGCTTTTCCGCATTTCCAAAACTTTTTTCAAAACTTTTTCCTTTTTAAAATGGATTTCATGGATTTAGAGCCATCTTATGGAGTGGCCACCATACTCACCCGACCTTAACGTCATTGAAAGCGTCTGGGAATGGTTGGTCAGGAAACTGCATGAAAGCAGTATAGTACATAGACAGAGTTAATCGAAGGTATGAAATACGCTTGGTTAACCTATCACTAAATTATATTAAACAACTTTATAATTCAATTCTTACTCGAATTTTTAAAGTAATTTCAAGCAAAGGCGGAACTAAGCAATACCAATATTACTTAAAAATTATAGTAATTTAATATACAGGTGTTATAAACTAACATTATTGGTCATCAACTTAATTAAATTGAATTTAACGCAACAAACTTTCATTAAAAAATATTCCTTATTGCTACAGTAGCCATTGTTGTTTTATTTTAAAGAGAAATGGATGTAGCATAATATAATGAAGTAAGTCGTCCATGCCGACTTGGAGTATGCCCTGCACCAAAAAAGGATATTTCATTTAAACAGACTCCTCCGCAATTCTCTTAACAAACCGCAACACAAAATGCATGCTTTCTCGCTCATTCACATCAGTGAACGAAACTAATGCGTCATTCGGTACAAAGCAACATGCGCATGCTATCTCGCTCACACATTTCAGTTGCTGCTGCCCATAGAATTTCAGTACAAAACATATATACGTATATCTCCGAAATTTATTGTCCGATTTCGGTCAAATTCGGTCAGATGGTACATATTGGCTATATAATTGAGTCTACCAAAAATAATTACTGTAGCTCTAATAGTACTCTAGTTATAGTTTTTTCTAATTTGCGGGAGCGGAAGTGGGCGTGGCAAAAATTTGAAACAAACTTGATCTGCGTATACACTAGACGGATGTTGACACCAAGTTTGGTTACTCTAGCTCTTATAGTCTCTGAGATCTCGATGTTCATACGGACGGACAGATGGACAGACGGACATGGTCATATCGACTCGGCTGTTGATGCTGATCAAGAATATATATACTTTATAGGGTCGGAAAATTTTCCTTCTGCCTGTTACATACATTTTAGCGACTTTAATATACCCTTGTACCCTATGGGTACAGGGCATAAAAAAGTTTTAAAGCTGGAGCTTTGATGGTTCCAATTTAATTGAGCATTGGCGGTGAGCGCTAACCTGATGACGCGCAGTGTAAATAGCAGCCCTCATACATACTATACTTCTTAGCCAGAAAGAGACAGAAAAGGCGGACATGACTAAATTAGCTAAACGTTTTTATATCATAACCTTCGTAAATTTAAATTAAACAATACATAATAATAAATATCAATGAAGCTTACATCGGCACGACCGAAGTTTAATTAAATACTTTCTCTGGAAACACAAAATTTTTTAGAATTTTATACAAAAAAAAAAAAACTACGTAAGAAAATTTTAATTTGCCACGACCTGGATTGAACCTGAGCCCATTTCGTGGGTTTTTTTTCACAAGAACTTTTTTGAACAAAACAAATTTTGACCGAGGAAGTTAGTATGAAGAAACGACAGACGGACAGACGGACATGGTCACATCGACTCGGCTATTGATGGTGATCAAGAATATATACATACATATACATCATGGGGTCGGAAACGATTATTTCTATGCTTTACAAACATCTGACCAATTTTATTATACCCTCTGCATACACTTGCAAAATCTAAATACAAACAAATAAAATGTATATTTTTAGCTATACGACGTCATCCCAAAATTGTGTGAATGAACGCTTTAGGAATATGTAAATTTTTTACACTAACAGATCGCTATACTAACATTGTACACAATTTTGCAACGCATGAAGTAAAGTATCTTCGATTAATTAAATTTTATTAATTTTTGACAACTAAGCAAGCAGTGTTCCTACCGTAATGCATGTCGGGAACCTTTCTATCACTTCGCCTCGGTCTTATAGCTTTTAAGCTATCGAAAATGAGATTCTTTATTTCTAGCAATGTTTATTGAAGCCAACCGAATCACTAATCAGTTGAAAAAATCCAAGAGTAAAAAATCATCGGCTTAAAAGATGAAACTACCATTCAGTTTTAAATTGAAGTTGTTTAGTCATGCTGTAAAGACACCTCTTTTCTGTTTCACAGCTGTGTGCGGAACGTCAAAACCAAAAAAAAATATTACGCACTCAATTTGTTGGGTCGACATTGTGATACTTATGCATAAATATTTCCGTGATTGTCCGATCTAAACGAAAATTGTACAATTTTTAGTGTGCCACATGTAAATACTATAAGTTTTCAATTGCGGGTGAGCATGGCGGCGCGGCAAAAATTAAAAGCAGGCTTGATCTTGCGGGGATCTCCGAGTTCATATAGACGGAATACTGTCAATGCCAATAAAGAACATGTATACTTTGATGGGTCGAATGCTTTCCCATACTTATAATATAGATTTTCTCGACTTTAATATACCCTTTTACCTAAAAATTAAAGGGTATGACAACTCAAACTGTATGACTCAGACAGGTAGTGATTGAATGAACACCGACTGGGATCTAACACAACCTGAAACTAAGTAAGAGAACAAACGGAATGAATTCATTTCATTCAGTTAAGTGAAATTATGTTGACTCACACCATTTCTAACTTCTTTCTACAACACTAATTGTTTGTATTGCTATTGCCAAAAAAATCGTCATAGTTACGTTAACGGAATTCTCCAATATTTGAACAATTATTATAAAAAATGCAAAAGATTTTTAATAAATAGATATTTGTTATTTTCTTGACAACTCCATATTAATGTAAATCAAAAAACAAATGAGTGTATTAATTTTCTCTCTTGCAAAAAATACATATTATTAAAAAATAAGAGACAAACACAAAGGGGAAGAAAATAAAAAATCGAGTTAACTAATTATTGACATTGAAAGGGGAACAAGGAAACTAGTATGCAGAATATGAAAAGTCAAATAATTATAACCAAGAAGTCGGGATTCCGTAAAGCCAAATTTAACTAAGCATATGATTTATTCATCGGGTTACACATCAAAGTCAATAACGGTTATTATTTTCAGTATCTTTTTGTAGTGAAACAATGACAGCACGTCAATAGGAATGATCTAACACTGTGGATCGCCAACGTGGGAAATGAAGAAAAGTCGTCCCTGCCGACTTTGAGTATACCCTGTACCAAGTAGTGATACTTTAAAAAACAAATTACCTCGAAATAGCAGTGAATTTAATAAAAAATTTAAAATAACACTCATAACATGCTGCAGCAGCAAATGTACGCTTTCTCGCTCACTCCTATCAGTGGCCGAAACTTATGCTGATTTTTGTACGGTTTGAGCGATATTATGAACTGGTAAATGTATATTAAATATTCTATTGAGTGTACCAAATACGAAAGTGTACCAAATAAGGAAGTGTACCAAATACCAAGTACGATACTTTCAATACAAATCTAGTTATTTGTGTTTTTTTTTATTTTGCGAGGGCGGAAGTGGATTTGAAAGAACCTTGATCTGCGTAGATAATAGATAGATATTCATGCCAAATTTGGTTGCTTTTGCAGTCTTCGAGATCTATATCGACTATTGATGCGGATCAAGAATATGAAGAATAAGAATATGAAGTGGGAAATGCTCCTTTTGCCTGTTACATAGATTTTGGCGAGTTTAAAATACCCTTTTAAGGAATAGGTGCAGGGTATTTAAAGAGCGGGAGAAGTGTAAATTTGATGCGAGAGCGAGACACGGAACTGGGTAAATTGAGTTTGTAAGTGTTTACTTAACGTCTATATAATAACGAGTACAACATTCCAATTCGATTCAGTCGCGCAAAGGAAGCTGTGGAATAACCAACACAAATTTTGCGCTTTAAGGCCAATAAAAAAAATTTAAAAAAGGAGTAATTAGTAAATGGAAACACGTTTGTGAAGCGATTAAATATAGAGGTTGAAAAAGAGAAAAAACACATTACTTCAATTACTATAATGAATGTGGACGAATTTCGAAAATATGGCAGGGATGTGGTCGATTATATATGTGAATATTCCACTAATATTGGAAAACGTGACGTGGCTCCCACTTTAAATCCTGGATATTTAAAAAAATTAATTCCGGGTAAGGAAATGTTTTTGTGATATAAGTAAGCATTACAATTCAAAAAATAAAACTGCACAAAACTATCAATATCAAGAGTATACATTTTAATTACTGCGCAAGTGACTTATTTTTTTTGTAGATACTTAATATTTTTCTATAAAGAGGGAATAAAAAACAAGCTATTACAAATTTCTTTGGGGAAATCTTTATTCCTAATGTTGTAAAAACTTATTCAAAAGTAATGCTAAATAATTGTTTTGCAGTGGAGTCGTACGGATAGACACAGCCATTGAGTATAGTTAGCATTTGAGAGGGTAGCAATTTAGTAGCGCTTAGTCAGCATTAAAATTTTAGATTTTTTTATGCCTTGTGATTTTCTATTTGCCTCAAATGAGAACTCTGTCGTTCTCCCTCTCGCGTACCTGTCCTCTTTCAACTTATCTAAACAAATGAGTTAATTATGGATAAGCAAACAGACATAATACAAACAACACACCTTGTTGATCTTGCCTGTAGGCTCACTGCCAAAAATAAGAAAACTCACTATAAATGTTGTGAGGGACTAACTTAATGGTTGAAATGTTGAAAGAAATATCTTTCCGTTTTTTCCGCCGATTTTTCATTCTATTTATCTTATAGCTGACGCCCCACAATCTTCCGAATCATTCAAAGATGTTCTCAAGGACTTTGAGGAAAAGATTATGCCAGGCATTGTGCATTGGAATCATCCCAAATTCTTTGCATATTTTCCCTCTGGAAATTCATTTCCTTCTGTCTTAGGTGACATGCTGGGCAGTGCCATTGGATCCATTGGATTTAGTTGGGCCAGTTGCCCAGCTGCTGCCGAATTGGAAACAATAGTTATGAATTGGTATGCCAGGGCACTCGGCCTGCCTGCGGCATTTATCTCGGATGCCCCAGGTAGTACTGGCGGCGGTGCTCTGCAAGGTTCTGCGTCGGAATGTGTATTGGTTTCATTAATAACTGCTCGAGCCCGAGCAATAAATGAATTAAAAGGACAAACTACAGTACATGACAGCGTGTTTTTGCCCAATCTAATAGCCTACGCCAGTCGTGAGGCACATTCATGCGTGGAGAAGGCCACAAAGATGGCGCTAGTTAAATTGCGTATAATTGATGCCGATGACCATGGACGAATGCGTGTCGATTTACTTCAACATGCCATAAATAATGATGTAAACGCTGGCCTAACGCCTTTTTTTGTCGTGGCTACTGTAGGCACAACAGGTGGCTGTGCTTTCGATGATTTAACAGAGATTGGCAAGGTTTGCCAAGAAGTTTCAAGTATTTGGTTGCATGTAGATGGTGCTTACGCAGGAAATTCTTTCATTTTACCCGAAATGCGTGTATTTTCGGCAGGGCTGGAGTATGCGGACTCATTTAATACAAATCCCAACAAGTTACTGTTAACAAATTTTGATGCCTCAGCGCTATGGGTCCGTGATGTGATGAATTTAAAAAGTGCTTTGAATGTAAATCCCTTATACCTACGACATGATCATATGAATGGTGTTGACTACAGACACTACGGTATACCATTAAGTCGTAGATTTAGAGCTTTGAAATTATGGTTTGTATTCCGAATATACGGTATTAAAGGTCTTCAAGAATATATACGCAACCATATGGCTTTGGCCAAAAAATTCGAAATGCTTGTCCTCAAGGATGAGCGTTTTGAAGTGCGTAACGATGTTCATTTGGGACTGGTGTGCTTCCGAATGCGGTAAGTTGTGTTTATGACAAGGAAGTTTTATAAAATTCTATTCATATTTATTTATTTATTTTTTTTTTGAAAACAGCACTGGCGATGAACCAAATCACTTACTTCTCGCCCAGATAAATCATTCAGGAAAAATGCACATGACACCAGCCAAATTCAATGCCCGTTACGTGATTCGTTTTTGTGTCACCTACGAACAAGCAACAGAAAGGGATATTATTGATGCCTGGTCGCAAATCAAAAACTTTGCTGAGGATATCTTACGTGATACAATATTGGAAATCAGTTCACTTCCTAATTCACCAGATTTAACAGAACGAACAAGCTCCGAACCAACGAATAATGCTGTTGCTTCTGTTGGGAAGCCGCCAATTAAAAAGAAGCTTACACGTACTAAATCTTTACGTTTCTCTTTTACACGCAGTATTTCCAAAGAACAATACCAAAGTCAAAGTGAGCATTTGATGGATGGGTGTACACCCATTCTAGTGGTCGATTCCAAGATTATACAACAAAGTTTCGAACAGGCTATAGTAGATAACGAAAAAAACAACAATAGCCAAAATAAACTTAAGCATATTTCAGATGTCGACACTGATGATGCGAGTAATTAAAAATTCAATGTCGTTTACATCTATTGCAATTATTGAGCAAAAATGAGGCCTCACATCAATATAAAAATAGAATTTAAGAACTAATAAAGTTAAAAATTTATCTAGTTAAATTATCTGTTTATGTATGAATATGTACACTTGATTTTTAAATTTACTTGCATTCATTTTTGTTATATTTGTCGTATTTGTATTTATATTTAGTTATTAAAAAATCATTTATTTACAATATATGTACATATGTACATATGTAATTTACAGAGGCACTTGCATACATACATACAGTCAGCAAAACATTTATTCGGACACCCATATGATTCAACTTTAATCATTAATAACTTCAAAAGTATTTAACTTAAACAAAAAATGTTTATTTCATTATGAAGATCCATGTTACTAAAACTAATTTTAAACATAAAAACAAAAAAAACCTTCTTTGGCATTGGAAAAAAACTTAAAACAATCAAAAAGGCCACTTTTTTACGCACAAAAATTATTCGGACAATTTGTACTTTGTACGAAAAAAAACTTATTTTCACCAATTTTTTAAGCTTTTAGTATTTGGTGGCACCGCCCTTAGCTTCAATAACAGCTTGTAGACGTCGGTGCATACTTTTGACCAAATTATTGGTTTCATTTGGACTAATTTTTTCCCATTCCGTCATCAGAGCCTGTTTAAAAGTTTCCTTAGAGGAAATTTGATGTTTCCGAATTTTTCTTTCTAGCAAGTCCCAAATGTGCTCTATGGGATTCAGATCTGGTGATTGTGGTGGCGTTTTCAACTGCTTACAATGATACAACAGCCATTCTTGTACCAAAAACGATGAGTGTTTGGGGTCGTTGTCTTGTTGAAACAAGAACTTCTTCGGATCAAGGCCCAATTTTGAGACACCCGGCATTAAATTATCCCTTAAAATATCCTTGTAGCTATGTTTGTCCATTTTTGTTTCAATAAACACCATTTTCCCGGGTCCAGCTGCTGCTATACACCCCCAAAACATTATGTTTCCACCGCCATGCTTCACTGTTGGGATCAGATTATTCTCTTTCATGGCTTCATTCTGCTTTCTCCATACTTTGGAAGGTCCATCATGTCCGAATATATTATATTTAGACTCATCACTAAATATGACTGTCTCCCAAAAAGAATCTGGCTTATTTAAATGAAGTTTGGCGAACTCCATCCTTTTTTTTTTGTTAACATCTGATATGAATGGTTTTCGACGTGCAACTCGACCATGTAACCCAGCACTATGTAGGCAGTTACGAACAGTTTGGGCAGAAATTTTTGTGCGTAAAAAAGTGGCGTTTTTGATTGTTTTAAGATTTTTTCCAATGCCAAAGAAGGTTTTTTTTGTTTTTATGTTTAAAATTAGTTTTAGTAACATGGATCTTCATAATGAAATAAAAATTTTTTGTTTATCTTAAATACTTTTGAAGTTATTAATGATTAAAGTTGAATCATATGGGTGTCCGAATAAATGTTTTGTTGACTGTATGTATATGAAAATACGTTCAAAATTCATCTTTCCCTAACCAAAAGGAAATATTGTTTACATATGTACATACATATGTATGTACATATGTATGTATGTATGTATATTGATATGTAATTGGCTGGTGCTACTGACAGAATGTGAAAAAGAGAAGACCAAATTTGACAAAGGCGAACGGAAATTCCTTTTATTTTTTTTTTTTTAGTGAGAAGACTACATATAAACATACATATGTATGTATGTATGTAGTTAGGAGCAAGAGGTTTTGAGTTGCCCTTCAATGTGATGCGCACTCTTGTGGCACTGTCAATCATTTTTACTAGTAATTGATTTTGAAAAAAAAATCGGATGTAAAATTGAATCAGATATTTGTATGTATGTCTTGAGTATAAGAGTGTAAGTTTGCAGGTTGCTTGAACCAAATCTTTGATTCATTTACATACATACATACATATGTACATACATACATACATACATATGTATGTATGTACATACAGTATGTCAAACATTTCTTTGCAAAATGAAAATAGAAACAATAATTAATTTTTCAACGTCGTTTTTAGTATCATATATTAAATTTTTCAAATTTTAATTTTTAATATTTGTATTAATTAAAGTATTGTTAACTTATTTATAACAAAAAAAAATTATGTTTCAATTAGTAATGTAGAAAAAAAGCATAAAAAACAAAATTTAAAGAATTTCCCACTGTCAAGTAATTGTTTGCAAAATGCAAACAATTATTTTAAAGTCAACTAAAACTAGGAAACTGAAACGAATTAGAACTTAATATTTAGTGTGGCGCCCACGTGCATCCAAAACAGCCTGAAGACCAGGTTAATGGAGCCAACCAATCTCTGGAGATCATAAACCTGGGGAATGTTCTCCCATTCTTCTTGAATAATTCTACTCAGAGCCGTCTTATTAGTTGGGATCCGTTTATCCACGTGTTTATTTAAAAATGCCCATAAATTTTCAATGGGTGTTAAATTAAGGACTCTGCGCTGGGGTGTCAATCACTTTGCTGCAACCAGGTCCTGCACAGGAGCTATTTGTGCTTCGAGTCATTGTATTGATACAATTTGTAATTGAATTTATTGCGGTTTTCTGGATTCACAAATCCAAATTTTGCCCCGCTTCTTGATAATTTATTTTTTAAAATGTCTAAGTAGAACTCCTTGTTCAGATTTTCATTAAAAATCCGGACCAGACCAACACCCTTAGACGAAATACAACCCCACACCATTACGGACAATTTCCCAAACTTCACTGTGGGCACTATGTTCTCCTTTTGCAGTGCTTTATTGGGCTTCCTCCAAACTTTAGCTGGTCCATCATGGTAATACATCATTATCTTCGTCTCGTCACAGAAGATAACATCGTCCCAGTCCTCCGGTGGATTGATAACGTTGCCAATAGAGTACTTCAGCCGTCTCTCAATATTTAGTGCCGATAGTAGTGGTTTCTTTCTCGCTGTCCAGGATGAATATTTGTGCGTATTTAGCTCTTTCCGGACGGTGTCATGGATTACGGATTTCTTGCAGTCAGTTTTCAGGTCCGATACCAACTGCCTGAGGCTGATTTGGGAGTTTTCGCTGACCTCCTTCATAATTTTTCTATCGCGCCTGTTTAATTTGGGGGATTTGCCTCCAGAGTGCTTCAGTTTCAGCCTATTCTCCTTCTCTCAATTCATGTATAATATTATAAACTGTTCTTAATTTACTTGAGAAATTGGGAAATACACAAATTAAATCAAATTTTCAGGAACTCGCTTTCCAAGCGTCATTAAATTGGCAAAATGTAGAACCTTCAACTCCAAAATCAACAACAACAAGTACGGCAATGCTTTGCAATGCATTTCGCTTTTCTTAGGAATCCTTTTTCTTGGAATTTAAAGAGCTGTTCGACATTCGCGAGCTACATATTACATACATATGTATGTACATTAAAGGTCTGCACGAGTCCACTCACAGCATACGTAAAATTGAATGTATTCGAATGAATTCAACTGATTGAGTACGAAGCACACAATGAATTGAATGTGTATGAGTGGCACATTACCATGTGTCTCATAACTAAAGCCATTCAACGAAATGAGCGAGAATAAATAACTGCGTAAAACGGAATGAAAACTTTGGCGAAGCCGAAGATATTCGAATGTATTCGAGTTGTGGCATAGACTTTGTGTGTATTCATTTCTTTAGAATAGCCCAAACGAAACACACGCGAAATGAACGGCGACAACGTAGCAAAAGCCGACACGGTTTGTATTGTATTGTTGTTGTAGTTTAGTTTTTTTCTGTACGCTATGTGTTCTACGCATTAATGAAAAATCTGTCTCGCATTCGAATATATTCGAAACAAACCCTCTAATTTTTACGTGTACACACTCATTCAATTCATTGCTTTTCGTTTGAGTTGAATGAGACATTGTACGACGCTAGTGTACTCACTCACTCAAGTAAATTGTGCGTCGCATTCGAATTCACTCAACTCAATTTGCGCATTGTCCATTCGAACGTCGATTTTCTGCCATTCATGCAGATGTTTAATGTACATACATACATGTCTGCATTTTGCAAACAATCACTTGACAGTGGGAAATTCGTCGAAAATTGTTTTTTTATGCTTTTTTTCTACATAACTAATTGAAACATAATTTTTTTTGTTATAAATAAGTTAAGAATACTTTAATTAATATAAATATGAAAAAAAAAATTGAAAAATTTAATAAATATATGATACTAAAAATTTACTGCTCACGCACAAATCTATAGATGCATGTAATCACTTACCTACGTAGCTTTAATTTCTAAAAATAATACCTTAAAATATAACACTGTCAAACGAATCCCAAATGGTAAACAAATTGGAGCTAAAAAACCATCAACAAAATTATCGATTCTTTTGTTGTTTTAAAACCATCGACGATAAATGCATGTTACTCAAAGTTAGTGCTGAAAAATGCATTAATATTTCAAAATGCCCGATTATTACATTACGACAAATAAGTAACACAGTTCCTGGTGTATTTTTAAGCTTATAAATTCAATCACCACTATAATATTAAATTTTCTTTAACGATTTTCAATCAGTACTATACTCTTCAGCGTCATATTAACATAACTTCCAACACTTATTTTGAAATTCACCACACTTATTTTGATGCGAAAAGAAATTTTACCTATTCAACTTTAAAAGTTCTTTAATTAAATGTTTTACGTTAATAAAGTAAAATCCAAGCGTTTTACCTCCAAAACGCAGTCGAGGTTCTCCGTGAATTCTCCTTCGGTTGAACAATAGTCAACAATCTTTATAATTTAAACAAATCATTTTGGCCATATAAACATCTACATATGTTTGAGTTTCGCGTTCGATAGCAAACTCGGTGTAAATTGTAGCAAAGCTGACGTTGCAAACGTAAATGAAAATTGTGTGCTCTACCACGATTTAAGTTAAGGTTTAAACGTTAAATTATAAAAATGCCCAACTGGAATCAAATTCAAACCCAACTGCGGAGCAGCAGCAATCCTGTGGTATTCTTCGACGTATCTGTGGGGACCACAGTAAGCAACAAGAGCTGGAAAAGTCAATTAAAATTTCGAGCTAATCTTTTGTACTAAAATAAAATTGCAGGAAATCGGACGAATGGTTTTCGAATTATTTGCTGACACTGTGCCTCGCACTGCTGAAAACTTTCGGCAATTTTGTACAGGAGAATACCGCCCGGATGGAGTGTCTATTGGGTATAAAGGAGCAACTTTTCATCGTGTAATTAAGGACTTTATGATTCAGGGCGGTGATTTTGTGCAGGGAGACGGCACTGGGGTAACTAGCATTTATGGTATAAAATTTCCCGACGAAAACTTCACATTAAAACACGATTCACCTGGGCTGCTGGCCATGGCAAATAGCGGCAGGGACACAAATGGGTGTCAGTTTTTCATAACCTGTGCCAAATGTAACTTTCTCGATGGTAAGCATGTGGTCTTTGGGAGAGTGTTGGATGGGTTACTTATTATGCGAAAAATCGAAAACGTCCCAACGGGACCAAATAATAAGCCCAAACTGCCTGTTACTATCTCACAATGTGGTCAAATGTAGTTTATGTAATACTTAAATAAATTACCTAAATATTTTTGTTGAATGCATAAGTTGAGGAATATTCGCCACTTAATGTTTTTTCTTTCCGCAAAGTGCAACAATCCTCAATCATGAAATCATAGTAAAGGGAGACTAGAGGAACGGTGGCCAAATGCCATAATGCGTGGGCATCCAAAGTCCAGAGTATAGGTGGGAAATCAAAAAGCTCCAAGCACATTGCTAAGGCAAATAACACATAAAAACGTAGAATCCGACGGAAATAAGGTCTTCTGGTCTTTACTCGGTGACACCATACGAACCAACCCACAGCCGATACCAACCCAGTGCCTACGTTCACTTTCATGTTGAACGAGTAATTGAGATTGCCCATGCTTAGATAGGCAAAGTAATTAACATAATATGAAACGAAAGCCAAGGTTATGACACCGCGCAAAAATAGAGAGTAACGATGCAGCATACGCATAACCATGCAGTAAAGAGAGCACAGAACAATCGCATATGCAAATGCATAGTCCAAAAATTCCGTCAGGGGATTATCCCGTGTATGAAATACAGATGACCAAATCCAGCCATTCAGAGACGTCTTTAACAAAAAAAAAAAAACAAAAAGAATTAGTATATATGAATACATATATAAGAACTCATGTATCTTAAGTATTTACCAGGCTGAATATGTGAGCCAATTTGTAGCCCGGACTATCTGAACGGACTTCTCTACGGAATTTTTTCAGCATACGTAAATGTATGAAAAAGTTCAGTAAGGAAAAAAAAACTGAAGCTGGTTCTTGCATGCCGAACAACCTGAGAAACGGCCACTTGCCATAGAATTGGGGTATCGGCCACCCCCTTTCAAAAAAAGCGAAAACTGTGCGCCACATACAACCATACTGACACTCATCCTAAAGGAAAGCAGTAAATGATAACATTAAAAATGTAAAGCCTTATATTTTTTACTTACTGCACAGGTCCACTGAAAGATCTGATCAAAAATGGACTGCTTGTAGAACTTTACCGCTTGCTCTTGTATTTCTAGGCCATCCGAAGAGCAATTGGTACGCTCACAGTTTTCTCGACAGTTACGAAAAAATTGAGTACGATCTCCGGAAGAGCCTGATACGATTGCGCAAATCACGAACAGAAGCATCACCTGCAAGCATATTGCATTTAAAATTTCCTTAAATTTACTCATTTTAAATTTTTGCAAATAAACAAGAATTGATTTTCCTTTGACTAGGGTTGCCAAGTTTCCACTATTAACAGCGAAGATATAATAGTGTCATCGAAAACAAATCGTATCAACTACATATACCAGTTGCAAAAACAAAAGTATATTTGGTATACCTTAGCATTTCTCTGTTCGTATCAACCTGCATCGATGGGACCATTTGCCAAAATAAATGGCATACGAGAGAATATTTTTTTTAACACCTGTAGGTAGGGAATTTGTTTGGAATTGTTCAGTAAAAGGCTTCTTATATAAAACACCTTAACGTCAAGAACATACATTCATACTAACGTATGTATGTATGTATAAAACAATTTAAAATAAAAATTAAAAGATTTCACTGAAAATATATTATCCTTTTTAATTAATTATTACCCAATTTGAGCAAAGATAGAAGCAAGTTTTCACCGAAGATATCCCATTTTGCACAGCCTGCATCTACCCTTTGAACCCTAATGAATCCAATAATTTGTTTAATCTTATCTTTTATATTCGGAATGAAATTCAATATTTTTTTCCATTGTGAAAAAAGGTCAAAGTTAATAAAAAAGAAAACTGTAACGTTTTAATTAGTCTTAATATTGAGCTTCAAAGTTCAAGTTCAAGGTTTAACCAGGTTTGATTTGAAAGTATAATGATCATGCCCTATACCTATTAGCAGCAATTCACAAAGTCGGACTCCTTCGTAATCCACATGAATTTAATAAATAATTATACCCTGTACCTATAGGGTAAAAGTGTATATTAAAGTCGCTAAAATGTATGCGACAGGTAGAATGAAAATATTAAGGTCGCTAGGCAGAAGGAAAGAAGTATATATATATGTATATTCTTGATCAGCATCAATAGACGAGTGACCATGTCCGTCTGACCGTCCGTCTGTTTCTTCATTCTAAATCAAATTTAAATTTTGAGCTACGTGAATAAAATATCATATCATTCTGTTCATTAATGATGTATCTCAATCAAGTTTACAGATTGGTCGGATCGGACAGCTATAAGGCATAGAAAAATAGGAAAGATCAGAGGTACCTCGCCCAATATTTGTGTTGTTCAAAACAGTTATTGTGAGAAAAACTTTTTTGTTTTTTGAGATATCTTTACCAAATTAGATTCAGATCAAATAATAAACACCGACATAAATCAATAAAATCAATAATCAACCCCTGTTGCCGCCGAAATCTCATTACCATCCACGCAGCCAATAGAGGGTTAACCCGTTACATTTACATTTACATATATTTTCTTTTGCACTAATATTCTTAGCAGCCTATATGCTGGGAATTTAACCGTTGCATCTGTGCTTTAGTTTCAAAGTCGCTTCTATGCTTGTTGCCATGCAAATAACAAATCAGTTGACGACAGAAACTACATACATACATAGGCAAAGTTTAATTTTAAAGCTGTACCAGCACTGTAACATTAAAATAGTTTATGTTAGGTTAACACACGTGGAGTTAATAAATGAATTTAATAAAGAAAAACTGTGTTGGTCTGCTCCAAAATTCCGCAGTATAGAAAATCAACGTCTAACTCAACAATTCTTTAAAATTAAACTTAATAAAGTTTCTTCGGGTCAACCCAAAGAATTTCTTTAACAAGCTAACGAATTTCAAGGGTGTACTCAGAAACTTCGATCCAATCACATAACGGGTTAACCCCTTAACGATTATACAACCACTTGTAACACAGTGGTGTATAACATAAACGGTCAACCGCCAACGACTTACATAGATAAGTCCAATTAAAATTACCAACATCTCAAGTTAACTCCAAAGTCACTCGGAGTCATGTCAAATAGAAATCTGTCCAGCGGGGTATATCACTGCAAGAGATGCTTGCAGGAGGATAACGACCGAATGGTCCAATGCAATCAATGTCACTCCTGATACCATTTCGATTGTGAGGAGACCAAGGAAGATGGCCTTGATAGCAGCTGGAGCTGTGACTGCGCAAGCGTAGCTACCCAAGTCGGCACCACAATCTTAACCAACGCTCTACAGACTGTCGCCAGTGCCATGCGTGTAGATGGGTCCCAGGCTACATCATCGCCAGCAGAAATAACGGATTTTGCAAAAACAGCTTTATTGCAAAATTAAATGCCTGCTTTATTGCAAAATTAAATACGATGGTAACGCAACCAACGAAAAGTGACACGTGGCAACTCTTTAACACGTTGCCACTGACGGCGGCGAACGAGCTGAAGTATGTGGCATGCGAGTATGCAAGAGCATGCTCCACCCACTGATCCACGAGGAGCAGCAATCAACAGAACCCGCCGCAAAGGAGACGGTTCGAAACGTGCACCAGCAGGAGACCAAACACATGCAAATGCAGAGAGACCCGGGTCAAACCCATTTCCGTGTTCTTCCAGTTCAAATTATAAATAAAAACAAAGTAACTAATACCTTTGCATTTTTAGATGAGGGCTCATCAGTAACACTCATCGAAGAAAAGATTTATAAACAGCTGGGCTTGAAAGGCATACCTAAACCATTATGTCTAAAATGGACAGAAGACTCGTCGGAATGCATCACGCTAACTATTGCGAACCCAGATAACAGTGAACTAAATCTGCCAGTGCAGTCCATCAACATGCGTGCACTCGCTGAATAGTTCCCGTACTCTGGAAAGACCGCAACATCACGTTGCCTAACAGCTACGAAAATGCCCTGGCACGACTTAAATATCTTCAACGGTAATCCTCTCGGCAGCCCCATCTAAGAGAATAGACACAAAGGGAAATGGACAACCTCATCAAAAAGGGCTACGGCCGAAAGCTGACCCCGGAGGAGGTTGCTGTACCAAACAATCGAGTATGGTATCTGCCAACATTCATTACGAAGAATTCAAATAAGCCAGGAAGAGTTCGTCTTGTGTGGGACGCAGCAGCGCAGGCAGGAGGGAAAGCCTTAAACGACTTCATCCACAGTGGACCAGATCTATCACTAGTGGATCTACCTATCGCTTTTGGAGTGGGAGGCATTGCCTGCGGGGGACATTGCTGAAATGTTTCACCAAATTCGAGTAAAACCAGAGGTTTCTTTGGTTCAACGAAAGCAACGATACGCATCAGCCAGAAGTATACCTTATGGAAGCGCTCATCTTGGGATCAACTGCGCACCTTGTATCGCGCATTATATCCGCGACAAAAACGTGGATCGCAGCAAAAGCGGTGAAGGATTACCACTACGTAGATGACTTTATCTACAGCGATGATAGCGATGTAAATGTTGCAAATATATAGCAGGCGGCTTTCACATACGGAATTGGGCATCGAACTCTCAGGAGGTACTCCACATGCTCGACAGCCAATCAACGTCTGCCACGGCAGTTGAAATCACCGAGACTGAAAAGGTATTTGGCTTGTATTGGACACCAGGCTCCGATGACTTTATCTTCATATGCAAGTTCGGGAGGCTGAAACGAAACGAAAGCGACAGAACACCAACAAAGCGAGAACTTCTTCAAGTGATATCAATGTACGATCCCCTCGGCTTCATTTCATGCTTTACAATTGAGCTGAAAATTCTTCTACAAGATATATGGATAAACGGCATTGGCTGGGTTGACAGCTTACCAGAAGACCTTGTACCTAAATGGATGCTATGGAAACGTCTCCTACCAACAATGGCTGGTGTATCTATTCCTAGATGTTACTTCCAAAACAGCGAACGCAGACAAGACATTCAGCTGCACACGTTCGTGGATGCCAGTGAACTGGCTTATGCAGCGGTCTCCTACCTACGTATACGGCAAGGGGAATCAACCTATCTCAGCTTTGTGGCCTCCAAGGCAAAGGTGGCCCCGCTAAATCCAATGTCCATTCCAAGGATGGAGCTGCAAGCTGCCGTCATTGGAACAATAAGTGGCTGTCAATCAACTCCAGTTGGTACTGGTCCGATTCTAAGACAGTATTAAAATGGCTTCGCATGGACCCCCGAAAGTTTCAGCAGTTTGTCATGCATCGTGTGGGCGAAATATTAGAAGTTTCTGATGTCAATCAATGGAATTGGGTACCTACTAATGAAAACCCTGCTGATTTTGCTACCAAGGCATCCAACTCTAATAAATTCGCAAAACGAACCAGAGCAGTCTTAATGGCCATAATGCACTGATCTGGTGCCATCAACTAATGACGAGATCAGGCATAACCTATTTTTTTAGCGACAATTCGTCGCTGGAGCCGATGATAAACACGGAATATTTTTCCAACTGGCGCAGGCTATATCGAGCCGTAGCGCTAAATTTTCTACATAGAAAAATTACGGGCAAAACAAAGGATGGTATCACCACCGATGGAAGTTTCTTACGAGATGATCCAGCGTGCGCAAGCATTTATTCAAAGACATGCGCAATCTTCGGAACTCAAATCAGAAGCCTACAATCTAGCCCGAGGTAAAATCATAAAATCAAACTCCAAACTAATATGTTTGAATATTTTCTTAGATGAAAACCAATTGCTGCGCACCAGAGGACGAGCAGAAAACCTGTGCAGCCAAAATCAGATAGTACTCCCGTATGGTCATCATGTTACGCGGCTTATAGTTAATTGGTATCACCAGGAAATGCGCCATCTCCGAGGGAGATCTATAGCGATAAAGGAACCAATTTTAAAGCTGCCGAAAAGGTTATTTGCGACGTGCTGCAAAAGGTCAACTTTAACGAAGTCAAATCGTCGTTTGATAACATCAAATGGAAATTTAACCCAACAGCGGCTCCTCATATGGGGGGAGCATGGGAGCGACTTGTACGCTCCGTAAAAACGGTGCTCTATGCAATTTGTCCGGCTAGAAAATTCACGAGCGAACGCTCTCTGGGAGGTGGAATATATCCTAAATTCCAGACCTCTCACCTTTGTTTCACTGAACAGCCAAGATGACGACGCGCAACTATTCGCCGTCCCATTCTGGCGGCGTTGGGTGAATGAATATGTTCCCGACCTCACCAGAAGTGGTTTACAAAAAACCACCAATAGCAGTCGGAGACGTCGTCTTAGTGGTGGACGAAAATCTGCTACGCAACAGCTGCCCTAAAGGTGTGATCGAGCATATAATTCTGGCCAAAGACAATCAAGTGAGACTAGTGCTGATCAAGACAACCAGCGGGACTTTGCAGCGGTTTGTGGCTAAGGTAGCTGTACTGGACGTCGGCAGTATGGGAGGAAAACCAGGCCACGAAGCGTACAAGTTTACGGGGGGGATATTGTTTCCGCCGAAATCTCATTACCACCCACGCAGCCAATAGAGGGTTAACCCGTTACATTTACATTTACATATATTTTCTTTTGCACTAATATTCTTAGCAGCCTATATGCTGGGAATTTAACCGTTGCATCTGTGCTTTAGTTTCAAAGTCGCTTCTATGCTTGTTGCCATGCAAATAGCAAATCAGTTGACGACAGAAACTACATAGGCACAGTTTAATTTTTTAAAGCTGTACCAGCACCGTAACATTAAAATAGTTTATACAAGGTTAACACACGTGGAGTTAATAAATGAATTTAATGAAGAAAAACTGTGTTGGTCTGCTCCAAAATTATAGAAAATCAACGTCTAACTTAACAACCCCCATCAGAAAAAGTATGTTTTTGTGAAAAAACTTTTTTGTTTTTTAAGATATCTCATCCAAATTTGGTAAACAGATGAAAATTATACTTTTACATCATACCAGGAAGTTTGAATCAGATCGGAAAATAAACACCGACATAAATCAATAAAATCAATGTATCAATCCCCATCAGCATCAGAATGTATACATATGCAGCCAATTAAATACGTTTATATTGGCTTTTATATATGCATATGTACATACAAACATACATACATACATTTATGCGAACACGTGCTTGAAAAAACTTCAACTTCAACTTGTTTTCTAGAATTAGTCCGAAAATTTACAGATCGAGAAGGTGGACGCTTGCAATGTATACCGAAATAGCGAGGCCGTGGATTTTAAGTTTGGTGGCGCAGTAGGTGGAGATCAATTCTAGAAATGATAAGAGCGGAGGCTCAATTCCGGCCGTTGGCGAACCCGATTTTTTTCATACCATTTCTTTTTTTTTTGCTTCAAATTTTTTAAAATATTATATTTCCAATTTTTAAAATATCTTTGATATTTTTTTAAAATTTTGTGAATTTTTGGCTATGTACAACAGTCACTGCATAAGAATGAATGCTATGCATATTTTATGTTAACTTACTTTAAATTGTATGAAGACCGCAGTCATTTGACTTAGGCATAACAAAGCCTTAAATTTGTTTTTGAACTCCCGTTAAAAAAGGGGCAACGAACAAGGGAAAACGACTTACATACATACATACGAATTTGAACCACAATTTCTGTACAAAAAGATTAATACAGTCCACTTACTTGCACCAATACAAAATTTTGGTTGTTCGAGGCGGAATATACGAATATTTGGCTTAATTGGAATTCTTTGTGTAAAGTAAATATTATTTAAAATGTTAATGAAATGTATTTGTCAGTAACGTGATTTCAGTAAGGCAAACTTCACACGGACATGCGCTGAGTCAATCCAATCAGCAGAGGCTTTGGAACTTTGGTTATATAGAATCAAAATTTGTTTTGATCATGTGATGAAACCTACTTCGGATGTAATAAGCTCCAGACTATATAGACCCAAAAGCTGATCTTGCGAAATTCAAGGACAAGTATTACCAAACTTATGATAAACTAATGGAGGCTACATGGATTCAACGAACCCACTAGTGACTACAATGGTCGAAAATGGGGTCAAAAACGAACTACATTTTCAAGATTCCAACGTTCACAGGCAATTATGAAGATTGGTGCCAATTCAGTGATTAGTTTAAAGGATCGTTTGTAAGTAAGCAAAGTTTAAGTAAAACTTGTGAAATATATAATGATAACGAATGATATCAAAGCCTGGGAAATGGTTGAACAACGGTATAATAGGATTTCACTTCCTCGTGGATAGACGTGTTTTCTTGAGCTATGCTAACACTTACTGTTTTCGCCAATACAAAATGGCGATTAATTTAAATTCTTGTTGTTCTCTCCTTTCATGGCTTTTGTTGCTATTTTGTTACTTACAAACGCAAAAACAAAACAATATATTTAAATTATTCTATCGCACAACAACAAAGATTTTATATCATTGTTGTTCCGCTTTTTGCTTTTTGCTTTTTGCTTTTGATCTTGCATTTGTAATCTTTACCGTTGTAAGCTGCTCTCGCGTTCTCGCCCACGCATTGATATTGCATGTGCAGTGTTTGTGGCTCTCCCGCTCTTTACCTTTTTTCTTTTGCTCGCGCTCTGCTCTATTTTCTATCTCGCGTGATACGTGTGCGTGTTTTCTCTTAGTTTCTTTCTGTTTTCTCTGCAAGTTTGACCCAAGTGTCGAATTTGCTTCAACTACTGAGTGAGTTTTTTCTTTGGCCTTTTATTTTATTCTTTACCAATTTGCATTTTTATTTTTTTATTAATACTAAATTTTATAAAATGTCTGTCTGCTCAAGCAAAAAATGTTTGAACCCCCCTGCACCCCATAACGTATTTGTCTCATGTTGGCTGTGTGATAATGTCATGCATGTTAAATGTGCGGGCTACACAGCCAAGGTAAGGGATAGTTTGGAGCACGTAGGGGGGCTTAAATGGGGCTGTGACTCATGCCGAGAAGTCGAAATTGAAATGAGGGTTTTCATGAGGCAGACCAGGGATGGATTCAAAAAACTGTCCACTGGTTTTCGTAAGCTCTGTGATGAATTTAACGCTATGGAAGCAGAATTCAACAATTATAAGTTGTTGAATGAGTCTCCAAAGCGTAAAAAAAGCAGTGCGCGGAATCCTTCCATGCATCTGCCTGTCCCCAATTTGAACTCGGCCAGAGCACCACATTCTCCATTGCTACAACCAAACCCACCGCAGCTTATTTCGTTTACCACTCCCGTTCCGCAAGGCGATCGTAAAGATGAGACTATTTCCATTTCTCCAGGAAATGGTCTCACTTTACAGGCAAAAAAAGCTGTAGTTTCCGATATGTCTGGACATATATCCAACATAGGGAATATTGCCAATAGGGATCCTGTCAGAGGCCTACATACGGACACTCTGATTGAATCTGCTGCGGTTATAAATGCCGTGGTGGATCCCATGTCTGGTCTCCGTAGACCTCTAAGAGGTGTTCCTCCGAAGAAACACATATTTGTTTCTATGCTTGATCCCGAACATTCGTCGGATGACGTCTTAGCTTTCATTAAGACAAAAGTTCAAGCCAACAAAATATAGGTGGAAAAATTTAAATTTAATTATTCAAGAGAGATCTCTTCTTTTAAGATTAGTGTCCCGGTCGAACTGTTTGACTGTATTTGCAGTAACAGTTTTTGGCCGGATCACATTTTAGTTAAAGAGTACACGGCCAAAAAGAAAACTCGAGATCCGGTTAGGCTTTCTATCCCCGCCTCTTCAGCTTCTGCCGGACCATCAGCATCTGCTGGTGGTTTAAAAAACTAATCTCGTCCCTTTGTCTGGCCTATCAGAATGTAAGAGGACTTAAATCTAAGCTTCCTAGACTATATGTAGATAGTTTAGTATTGGATTTCAATATTTTAGCTTTTACAGAGACATGGTTAAAACCTGATATTAGCGATGCATCTGTTTTTTCTTCAAAATTTTCAATTTTTAGGCGTAATCGGACCAATCGCGTAGGTGGAGGAGTTTTGATAGCAGTTGACTCTACCTTACCCTCTGACATTATTCATTTCCCTGAATTTCAGGAAATCGAGTTTGTTGGAGTTAAGGTTAGACTCAAGTCGTTTTCCGCCTACGTAACATGTTCCTACATTCCGCCACAATCCGACATGTCAGTATATAACAAACATCTAGAGTCAATTCAATATGTTTCTTCTTTGCTATCAGATAGTGACATCTTAATTGCTCTTGGTGATTTTAATTTGCCTGAAATTCAATGGTCACCTTCAGATGAATCTGCTTCGTTGCTTCCTGCTACGTCAAATTTGATTATTGATGGCCTTTTTGAATTATCCTTGGCCCAGATAAACTCTGTCCGTAATAAGAATGGAAGATCTTTGGATCTGATATTTGTGATTGATTCTTCCAACTGCGCTGTTTCTAGAACTGACCCCCTAGTCCTCCCGGAAGATAAATTTCACCCCATTTTAGAATTGACGTATTGATCTACCTTTTCGAGCACCAATTGTTGGTGTTAATACAAAGCCTAGATCACGTAACTTTCATAAAGAAAACTTTCTTAAATTGAATGAGCTTATTCTTTCAACAGATTGGTCCCCTTTTTTACAATTGTTCAGACATGGATCTAGCTATTTCTATTTTTTTCAATACTCTCGATTCGCTTCTTAGGGTTTTGTCCCATGCAGGATGCCAGTGTTGTCTCATCGACCCCCCTGGTTTTCTCGTGAGTTATCTAACTTATAGAACGTGAAATCGAGATATTATAAAAAGTACAAGAAATCATGTCGTCCCTCTGATTTCGCTCGTTATATAGTCGCACGCTCGGATTTTATGAGGCTTAACACGTAATGTTATAAGAACTACCTTCAGCGTTGCAAATTTGAGTTCTCACAAAATCCGAAATTATTCTATAACTTTGTCAATTCTAAACGTAAGACGTCCGTCCTTCCATCCCGAATTTCTTTTAAAAATAAAACAGCGGACACTGATTAAGAAATTGCTGATTTGTTTGCTGATTTTTTTAAAACAACTTATTCCTCCACGGAATATCGAGCGAATCTTTCGTATCCTTACCAGTTGAAAAAGTCTAATTGTATCTATAATCCTTTGATTGATGAAAGTTCGATACTTAGCGTGCTTAATTTAGTAAAACCAGTGTACTCTCCTGGCCCCGATGGGATACCAGGTTGTGTACTCAGATTTTGCGCAGAGGCTCTATGTAAGCCAATTTTAAAACTTTTTGTATTGTCTGTTAACTCTTCAACTTTTCCATCTATTTGGAAGAAATCCTATATCATTCCTCTTTATAAGAATGGTAGGAAATCCGATGCAACGAATTATAGGGGTATCTCTAAATTGTCCGCTTTTTCTAAAGCTTTTGAAAAGATAATTACTTCTCAATTGCAACATTTTTGTAGCTCTATTATTTCACCAACTCAGCATGGGTTCGTGAAACATAGATCTACAACCACTAACCTATTAGAATTTACATCTTTGACGATCGAAGGATTTAAGAATGCAAGGCAAACTGATGTCATTTACACTGATTTCAGTAAGGCTTTTGATTCTGTTAATCATGCGCTTCTGCTTCTTAAGTTAAGTAATATTGGCTTTCCAAGCCCTTCACTTGGTTGGATTCGAGAATATCTGACAAAAAGAACTCGAAAGGTTATTTTCAAGTCTACATATTCTAGGTCCATCCATGTGACTTCGGGAGTGCCTCAGGACAGTCATCTGGGACCTTTGCTTTTCACATTATTTATAAACGATCTTCCCTCAGTCATAAATCACTCTCGAGTCTTTATGTATGCGGATGACGTTAAGATTTGTCTTAGTTTTAAGGACATGGCCTCCCCATTTCGGTTGCAATCTGACCTTCACAACTTCGAGTCTTGGCATGGACTTAACTTGCTTAACCTCAACACTTCTAAATGTAGTGTATTAACTTTCTTCAGAAATACTCCACAGATTGTGACATATTTTGTTAATAATAGTCCTTTATAACGCCTCGATGAGATAAATGACTTGGGTGTCCTTATGGACCGAAAGTTATCTTTTAAGTCTCATATTTCCACTACTGTCGGCAAAGCTATGGGAGTTCTTGGGTTTGTAAAAAGATGGTCAAAGGAATTTAATGACCCTTACACAACCAAAATTCTCTTTACTTCATTGGTCCGTCCTATCCTTGAGTATGGATCTTGCATATGGGCACCTCAATATGACTCACACCAAGCAAGAATTGAATCTGTCCAAAAGCAGTTCCTACTCTTTGCTCCTCGTGGTCTGAACTGCGATCGCAATATCAATTTACCATCGTACTCTAGTAGAATTCTTTTACTTAACCTACCTTCTCTAACTAACCGTAGAGTAAAGCTTCGCGTGATCTTCATCCACAAGCTCCTTAATGGTGATATAGACTCGCCTGAGCTATTGGGCCGCGTAGCTTTATCTGTTCCTTGTAGACCTACTAGAAATTTCATACCTCTATCACTTCCACGCTGTTCTACTAACTATGCTATGCATGAACCTTTTCGAGTGTAATCAGTTCTGAGGTCTCTCTTCCTTTACTAAAAACTTCTATCTTATCTTATTTAGTAAGGTGTTTCGAATAATATTAGTGACTCCTGAGTACACTAATTATCAACGAATTAAAAGGGAGAAAATTCAACATTCGAGACGAACTTTCTGCCTTTGAGAACTATTCTATAACCCGTTATATCGCAATGCCACATACGAAAATCGAATTGCATGGATTTGCTGATGCGTCCATACAAGCTTATGGAACTGTGGTATATTTCCCAATTTACGTTGGAGAAAATACAAGATCTGCTGAGTGCCTACTCAAATATAAAACAAGCACTAACAATTCCTATGTCCAGCATTTTTATACCCTTGCAGAGGGTATATTAATTTTGGTCAGAAGTTTGCAACGCACAGAAGGAAGCATCTCCGACTATATAAAGTATATATATTCTTGATCAGCATGAATAGCCGAGTCGATATGACCATGTCCGTCTGTCCGTCTGACCGTCTGTCTGGATCAACAGATAAAAGCTACAGAGCTGAAATTTTCAGCATAGGCTCCTTTTTGCTGCAGGTATTGTATATCTCGGAATCATCCCGATCGGACGACTATATCATATAGCTCCCATAGGAACGATCGGTCATGAATAAGGTTTATCCTCAATAACTCTGTTGTTTTTCAACCGAATGCCACGAAATTTGATATTTGTGAGTTTAATATACATACTTCTTAATACTTCAACTAAGTTTGATCAGAATCGGTGGACTATATCATATAGCTGCTATAGGAACAATCGGAAAAAAAAAATTTTGTATGATAAATTTTTTTTCTCAAGCTCAAAATTTTGAATTTGTAAATTTGGTATGTATAATTTACAATATCAGTTTCACTCTGAACCTCTTGGAGATAAGACGTGCTACTGCTGTGTACCCGCTACAAAAATAACAACAATAACAACCGTAATCCAAAACAATAATAACAAAAAAAAAAAAAAACTAGAAAGATGGACTAACTTCGGCCGTGCCGAAGTTCGTATACCCTTGCAGATTTTCTCTATATAATTCACCAGAAGCATTATTGTAAATTAAACATACCAAATTTACAAATTCAAAATTTTGAGCTTGAGAAAAAAAATTTTCCATACAAAATTTTTTTTTGTACCGATTGTTCCTATAGCAGCTATATGATATAGCCAACCGATTCTGATAAAACTTGGTTGAAGTATCAAGAAGCATATTAAACTCATAAATATCAAATTTCGTGGCATTCGGTTGAAAAACAACAGAGTTATTGAGGATAAACCTTATTCATGACCGATCGGTCCTATGGGAGCTATATGATATAGTCGTCCGATTCAGATCAAACTTGGTTGAAGTATCAAGAAGCATATTAAACTCATAAATATCAAATTTCGTGGCATTCGGTTGAAAAACAACAGTTATTGAGGATAAACCGTATTTATGACCGATCGTTCCTATGGGAGCTATATGATATAGCCAACCGATTCTGATCAGACTTGGTTAAAGTATCGAGAAGCATATTAAACTCATAAATATCAAATTTCGTGGCATTCGGTTGAAAAACAACAGAGTTATTGAGGATAAACCTTATTCATGACCGATCGGTCCTATGGGAGCTATATGATATAGTCGTCCGATCGGGATGATTCCGAGATATACAATGCCTGCAGCCTGCCTGCAAAAAGGAGCCTATGCTGAAAATCTCAGCTCTCTAGCTCTTATGGTCTCGGAGGAGAAGCTGTTGATCCAGACAGACGGACAGACGGACATGGTCATATCGACTCGGCTATTCATGCTGATCAAGAATATATATACTTTATATAGTCGGAGATGCTTACTTCTGTGCGTTGCAAACTTCTGACCAAAATTAATATACCCTCTGCAAGGGTATAAAAACAAACCGTTATACAAAAGAGAATACAAAAATAAAAAGAACAAAAAAATTAGAAGTTACAATCATCTTGGGCACGTGCCCAAAAAAATCACAAAATGATCAAACCGCCAGATATATACACTTCCAACTATACAAGTGAACCAAAATATATAGTAATTTCCAGAAAAGACAATAAATCGTTTGAAAATAAATCACCATTCCTCATAAAAAAAAACCATCGACTATGCATGCAGAGGTGAAGTCGATTCTTGTAAAAAAACAAGAGCCGGCACCCTTCTGGTTAAAACAAAATATAATCTACAAGCGATAAAGCTAACTAAACTAACAAAAATGGCAGAATTGGAAATAGTAGCAACTGAACATAAAACTCTCAACTTTTCAAAACGCGTAATTTACTGCAACGAGCAACGAAACATAGCAAGACAACAACTTATTAGAAACTGGGCTGATAACAATCACCTTTGCAAGTCTTAAACTACCAGAGTCTCTTAGGGTAGGCTATGAGATGGTCAGGGTACGACCATACATCCCATTCCCACTAAGATGCAAAAAATGCCTTCGCTTCGGACACCCCACACCTACTTGTAAAACCCTAGAAGCTATCTGCATCAATTGCTCAGAACAACAACATACAATAGAACACGAGAAATGTACCAACAAACAAAATTGCCTCAACTGTAAAAACAATCCGGAAGTAGACTCCAACCACAGCCCACTTGATCGCAAATGCCCAACTTTCATTAAACAGCAGGAATTAGTGGCCATAAAAACAACAGAAAAAGTCGATCACAAAACTGCCCTAAGTATCTACTACGGACGACACAGTCAGCAACTAAAAAATAGCTACGCAACTACTATAGCCACCCCCACATCTCAGACTAATGCAAATACACTAACACCAAAAGCGGCATACACATACATACAAACCAACCACAAGACCAATGAAACCAGCAAAGCGAATCACCAAAACTCACCATCTGCATCCACATCCAAAAACATCATACCACTTACGTCAACAAACGCAAATCACACCAACAATACTAAACGACCACGGATTAACCCAGAAATGCAAACCAACCAAGAACTAGAAGACATGGAAACCGAAATGGACAACGAAACCTTCTCTAGTGCAAGCACTACCAATTACACATCTAACCTGACGCAAGACCTTAAACTAAAAATCTTCACAAAAGAAAAAAACTCTCTTACAACCACTCTAAAAACTGCCAAACCCACCCAATCTAAACCAAAACAAACTCACAAAAACAAATACACCACACAGCGACAGTGATAACCAATAAACATAAGAAAAATCTATACTGTAGCTATCATATACTAGATATAATTATATACTCACACTATACCCTACTCCTTCTTTTCTAAATTGATTTAATGACTATCAAAATTATTCAATGGAACATGAATGGTTGTATAAATAACTACAGTGAATTACAACTATTAATAATCAAATATACTCCTCATATAATCTCCATCCAAGAAACACATTTAACCAATATATATCATATACCTATACCTACTAATTACATACTAAAAGCAAAAAACACAGCCGCCACTTATGGCGGCGTCGCCCTACTAATACACAAATCAATACAAACCAAAGACATACCACTTAAAGACGGCTTTGACGCAGTATGTGCCGAAATCACTGCAAAACAGATAAAGCCGACTGGCAAGTCTTCACACATCTAACAGAGAAGTACTCCTCAGGGAGACCGATTAGTTCTAATGTAAACAAAGAAGCCGCCAACATACATAAAATAATTCTATCCAGCGCCCACCACTCAATTCCTCAAACACACCCAGCCACGAGGGGTTCCTTGGTGGAACACAACACTAAGTAAACTACAGCTAGACAAAAAAAAAGATGGCATATACTAAAAAGAAACATCTCACAGACAAAACATCCAAAATACAAAAGTGCAAATGCTCTATTCAGGCGTAGTCTAAAAATGTCCAAAAGGGAAATATTAAAAACTTCACTTCGTAAATTGCACCAGAAACCCCCACCAAAAAAATTTGGCAGAACATAAGACGCCTCTGCGGTCTACACACAACTAAACAGATTCACTTCATTCTCAATCCGGACTCAAACCAAACCATACAAACTCATACTGAAATTGCAGATCTCTTCTGCCAAAACTTTTTAAATGCATCCAATGACACAAACTTCTCCTCATCCTTTCTTAATGCAAAATATCTCTCCCTCGGCAGCTTTCAAACGCAGAAATATTCTCCAAAACCAAAGGCACAATTAATATAAAAAGATATTACCCTAATTGAATTTTCTGCAGCTTTAAACTCCCTAAAAGGTACCTCTTCCGGTCTCGATAGAATCAATTACGTTATACTGAAGAATATAGACATAAAAACAAAGTTAAGAATAATTAATCTACAAAACAACATTTTAACCCATTACATACCTCAAGCTCACAAAACTTGCATTATCGTGCCCATCCTGAAGCCCAGTTCAAATAAAACAGATATTAACTCATACAGACCGATCTTCTTAAATGCTTGTCTATCAAAGGTCCTTGATAAGATAATCGCCAAACGACTGTGGTGGTTTGTCACAAATGACAAACTAATCCATATCAGTCAGACAGGATTTAGGAAAGGGAGGTCGGCTATAGATAGTCTATTACTCATAGACCATCAAATATCCAGAGCTATCTCTAGAAGAAACCACATATCAATCGTTGCACTAGATTTTAAAAAAGCATTTGACAAAATCGGAGTCCACTCAGTACTCCATCAACTTATTGAATGAAAAACTGGCCCTAGAATCATAAACTACTTAAAAAACTTTATGTCTACTAGGAAAATCGTTGTCCGGGTAAACTCATCCTACTCCTCCTTCAAGCCTATCTACAATGGCATTCCACAGGGGTCCCCACTCTCTGTAGTACTTTTTGTAATAGCCTATAATAAACTAAACACAATAATAGTCCAACACCCTAACATCAGCCTAAGCGCCTACGCAGACGATTTTAACATAACAATTAAAATGAAGAACAGGAAAAATACTATTATCGACCTTCAACCCATCTTTAACACGATCTTGAACTGGTGCGACATTTTAGGAGCCCAACTTTCAACATCTAAATGGAAACACCTGCACATCTGTAGAAAACATAACTGCAGATCCTCTGTGAGGTCAGGGAACTTCCTATTGCAAAATGTAAATACACTAAAAATACTTGGACTACACATCAACAACAAATACAGATGGCATACGCATACAGAACAACTTGCAATATCTTTAAAAAATAAAACAAACATAATTAAATGCCTCGGAAGTTCAAAATTTAACTGCGACACTGCTTCTCTTATTAATACCACAAAGGCAATAATAACGTCTAAAGCAGACTACGACCTTCCTATTTACGGATATTGCCCAAACAGTACCCTTCGTCCAGCTGCTTTAAACACAGCTTTCAGATTTGCCCTAGGAGCATTTAGAACTACGCCAACTAATAATATCCTTTACGAGGCCCGAATGTCTCCAATAGAAGACAGACGGGTTCTCCTCACAGCCAACCTCTTCAAGTTATTAATCTTGGCTTCGAATTCCCCAATCTTCAAGATAATCAAAACATATAGACCACCTAGAAAACCCCAATACAAATCGGCAATTGACCAAATCATTAATTTCTGCCAAGCACACAGCATTCCATTTCGTCCAAAAAATAGACTTTCGGAAACTCTTCCGCCTTGGTTCATAAAGCTATCTACGATAGATACCTCTCTACGACAATCCTCCAAGAACAACACAGCGCCTGCAATATACCGTATCAAGTTTGAAGAAAAAAGAAATATATACCATATCTACTCCTTTATTTACACTGATGGATCACAATCCAATGGAATTACATCTCTCGCGATCACAGATGATCAAAAACCCCTAAAAAATTGTCTTTTACCCCACTATTCGTCCGTATTCTCCTCTGAAATTATCGCAATTGTCGAAGCGCTAACTTTACTAAAAAATAAAACAGGCAAATTCTGTATCTGCTCTGACTCGCTTTCAGCTTTAGACGCAATAAAGAACATTAACAATGCAGATTACTACACCTCACTAGCCCGCAACATTCTCACAGAATCTTTTCCAAAATTTAAAATCCTTTGGGTACCTGGTCACGCATGGATAAAGGGAAATGAACTGGCAGATTCTATAGCAAAAAACACTGCAAAGCAACCATTAACGGTACGCGAAAACATAAATACACTGGACATAAAAAAATATATAAAAAACACTCACTTAATAAAAATTCAATCCAACCTTAACAAAACATCTAACTGGTACCAAACAATAAACAGCAACAAATTTAACTCTTACAACATATTTAAAAACAACAATAAACACCTATCTAGAGCAGATCAAACGAAGATAACACGACTTAGACTTGGTCACACAAATATCACACACATGCACTACACTGACAAAAGCACCAACATTTGCACCTCCTGCAACATCCAAATTACATTAGATCATATACTTAACCTATGCCCCTCCCATAACACACACCGATCTAATTTCTTCTGCAACAGTAACCCAAAACAATTCCTCAACAACCCAACACCCTCTAATATTTCCGCTATATTAAATTATTATTAAATTATTAATTAAATTTATACCACAAAATATAAACCCTGTAAATAATAGACTATAAGCATTGTAAATATGTAAATATTGTAATAATCCACACATTATCAGAGCAGAAGGCCAGCGTTGCCATTGCCTCTCTCAAACTAGCTAGCGTGTAATTTATAATTATAATGTTAGCTCTACAATAAATAAAATAAATAAATTTACAATAATGCTTCTGGTGAATTGTAGAGGGAAAATCTGCAAGGGTATACGAACTTCGGCACGGCCGAAATTAGTCCATCTTTCTAGTTTTTTTTTTTACATACTCGGAAATAGTAGTTTGTTGGCTATCAGCACCGCCTCGTCCATGAAATACATTTGTGTATAATCAAACGGCAGAGATGTTGGTAACATGTACGTTCCGAACAAAACCCTGCTGATTGTATCTCATTAGGAATGTTGAGTTCAAAACTTGCAATACATCAATTGTGGTGGACTGGACCTAGTTGTCACTCATTTCCCAGTTCAACATGGCCATTACCCAAATCAAAAGGTATGCAGTTAAACAAATTCAACGATGCACTTGAGAAAAGACGTTCAGCACCATTAGTGTTACACACTTCTGAGGAAGAAGATTAGTTTGAAAAATTAGCAAACAAGATCTCGGAGTGGATTTGACTATTGAGAATGCTTTGCTATTGCTATCGTTTTGTTAGACATGTACGTCTAATTATATCACTGCGCTAGGAATTCACGTATGATTGCGTTTTTTATTACGAAGTTCACAGTAATCGGCATCAACCGATTTCTACAACCGTCACTTATTTGATGACCGCCATTTTTGGACGAAGATGCGTGTTGGAGGAAGCGTTCGGGCTGAATCTCGAAAAAAATCACCTGTTGCAGTACTATTCGTTCGAGATTAATAACAAAACTCTTCATGCGGGAATGAATGACACTTTTCAATCATCTACGACAACAGTATTGGATTTTAGGAGTTCGCAATATGGTTCGCAAAGTTGTTTTTATATGCAAAACCTGTTTTATGCAAAAACGAGCTACCAGTTTACAACTCATGGCAAATTTACAGGTACCTAGGGTACAACCTCATCGATGTTACTGATACACGGCACTAAATTATGCTCAACAGACTGAACACCACAGTTTGTAAATGCATGGTTTGCAGTTTTTGTTTGTCTTTCGATAAAGGCCATTCACTTACAACTTGTAAGTGATCTATCATCAGCATTTATCGCGGCAGTAGAACGTTTTCGGTCACGTCGGCCTAATCACTGACTTATACTCGAATAATGGACTCTCCTTTCAAGGTGCTCATATGAAAATCATCTAGATGAGACAATTAGTAATCAGCCAGTGCCAAGACAAGGATTAGGTGAATTTCGTCACTAGTCGTTGGTGCCCATGTACTAACATTTGAAGAATAATCCAGTGTTGGCTCGCTAGCAAGTCGTGTGCTCCTCCAAATAAACATATACTCCGATCGAAGACTTATTACAATGTTGTTTATTCTATTGTCTTTCAATTGTATTCTATTGACGTATTGACTCCGTATTGTATCGATATTGCTGAAATCTTCATTAATTTCATTAGTTACGATTCGTTTTTCTTAAATTCAATTCTTAAATTTGTGTTTTTTGTTCTAACGTCCACTTTGCTCATTTGCCAAATTTCTCTAATTCATTGCCGTCGTATCAGCTACAGTTAACCCAGAAGCGCGAACACATGGGAGGGCAATTATTACTTACCGTGGGTTACCTTCCAAATCCAATCTGGCCAGCTTTACTGCTGGTCCTTTGACAAGGCCGTCACTCCCTCATTGAACGTCGAAACTCTTCCTTTTGGCCATGAGTTTCGCTTTGCCATTGTTGCTCTTACTAATCGCTTCCAGACACCACCCATATCTGGTGACCTGGAAGTATTAAATTTAAATTCGAGCGTTGGGTATTGTTTTTCCACTGCTGAAATGGATATCCGTTCAATATTCTCCTTTAGGGCGCGACTAGCTCCTTGAAAATTTGTACCATTGTCCGACAACATGCGACGTGCTACTCCTCCTAGCCACGGACGCTTTCAATACGCAGAGAAATGAGTCCATTGCACTTGTCGTGGGACATGGCGGCGATCCCTTACAACGTCAAACGGTCCAAAACAAACCACTTTGGTAAAGGTAAATGGTGATGTATATGGCAACAACCGCTCTTTCGGTAAATCACCCATAACAGTGGCTCCTGTCGGGCCATACGACACGCTGGGCAAGTTTTCGCGACTTTTCTCACCAAGGCGCGCAAGCCCTTGATCCAATACTGTTGCCGTAGCACGTTTACGACAATCTCGTTATGCAAGTGATGATATCTCTTGTAATAGAAATCCACTATAATACACATTGTACCATCGTCTGTCACGTTGTACGCAATTGGTACCCAATTAGTGACATCTGAATCCTCCAAAATCCCGCAAATTCAAAAAGTAACGAATTAATGGTATTTGCATACATCACAACGTATACTATATATATTACATCCTTCGAGTCTGTCCAAAAGATTTTTTGGCTAATACATTTCGATAACTCCGACTCGATAAACTTAGCTAGCCTGAGGCCTAGCTCCATTCTGGGTATAGAACCTGGCTTTAAAGGCGCCACCCGTGTCTTTGATGACACCAGTAAACACCATACCATAATAATTGCAGACAAATGTGCTTCCTCATCCCTCGTCCCAGTCCATTCCAGAGCGCTAGATATTCTGCCAAATACACCAAGTGGGTCGAAAATTGACATATCCACACTTAACACTGTTCTTTTCATTGGCTCATCGTTAATCGCTTTCATAAATTTCGGTATCACCATATATGTTAGGTGATTTGGTCCAGGCAACCACCACATGACCGAAACTTTTTCTTGAGTTTCTTCTGGAACTGCTATTTGTTTGGGCGCAGCTTCGTCATCTTCATTTTCAAGCGTCCCCACTGCGCGCTCATTATTTGAAATCCATCCTCTAATGTTGAATCCTCTATCTTTTATGTAGTTAGCCAAAGCCGGGGAACTTGAAAAACCTTTGTGCACTTGGTCTTCTGGACGCACCGCAACTTGGTGAAACATCTCACTCCTATCTCCAGCCACTGCTACTGATCGTTCTTCAAAACGTATGACATCAAGAAAACATAAGTTTTTACTAGTTTCCAACTCGCTTAGCTTCAATTTCCGATGTAGACATTTTCTTTATAGCTTTCCATAGTTTTCATCATAAAGCTCCTCACTTCGGTGCCCCTTGACATTTTTGCCTCTAGACGCCTCTCTCGGGTAACTCCAACTTTTCGAAGTTCCATAATGGCCACGTCTGCCACGTCTCTTTTTTACAGGGCAATAGCTCGTCGTCTTTTCCATAATCTCCATTGCAAGTTCATCGTCTTTCGAACGTAACGACTTCGGTGGTACATTCACTCCTAAAGAGTCCAAAGTCATCAATTCATTTAGAGCGCCTGTATATATTAAAGACGTGGTGTGACTAGCTTTTAACGGAACTGTGTCTCCCGTATACAGACCATCCCAAACGACAGCGCACCGCAATGAAATCATCCTTCTCTGCCACTCGCACCTCCTATGGTACGCTCACTTTGATATTGTCAAGTCCAATAATCATGCGTGCCGTTATGGTAAAGCAATATCGGCAATCCTCGGAGTAGGCTTTTCGAACTTACCAACTCCCTGTCCACAGTTTGGACAAGCAAGTCCAACTGTTTTACCGTCCTTACGCCCTTGATATTATGACGTGGCGCGTTCAAACCTCTTCCTGATATTCCAACGCTGACAGCCATTGAAGACGTTTCCAATTTTGTTCATCGCCAGTCCATTTTAAGAAAAGAACTTGGACAGTCCTAATTCATCGGCCAGATCCCTTTCCATTAACGAGCTAGTGGCACCTTCGTCAACTAGAGGATATGATACAGTCCGATCTCCTCCATGCAAGGTAACTGGGATATATCGAAATAGCGCGTTATTAGATACCATGAAACAAAATCTCCGATTGGTATTTCTTTACTTTTCTGCATTTTCTAATGCCTTCCAGTGTTCGGTGAAGTAGAGTCTTATGCATAAGCTTGCAACCATCGAAGCACGATCGAAGCACACATAGCAATGCCAAACAGCCAATTATCAAATTTTTTTTTCGCGCGAATCCCAACGGATGCAAAATTTGCCACTCCTCCCGCCCAACCGACCGAGGGGCGCAAGCCGCATAACGTACGGCACGAGTCGGGGAACACAAACAAACAGACAAGTAAACGAAAACTACAGCTACTTACGAGCTAGATGGGAAAGAATAGACACTTTTAGCCTGGGAAGAGAGATCTCTGAACTGATCAGTCGGTAAAGGCGATTGTAGTCAGAACAAAGAACTCGAAAGGGTTCATGCAAAGAAAAGTTAGTAGTACAGCGTTTAAGGAATAAGGGAAGATAGTTTCTAATAGGCCTGAAAGGTACAGAGAATTCTACTTGGGTCAATAGATCAGGCGAGTCTACATCACCATTTAGGAGCTTGTGCATAAAAACTACGCCAAGCATTATTCTACGGTTAATAAGGGAGGGGAGGTTAATCAAAAGAAGCCTACTCGAGTACGAGGGAAGTTCAGACCACGAAGAGCAAATAGTGAAAACTGCTTTTGCACAGATTCAATTCTCATTTGGTGTGACTCATATTGAGGGGACCAAACACAAGATCCGTATTCCAAAATGGGGCGGACCAAAGAGGTAAAGAGGATTTTTGTAGTATAAGGATAGTCAAATTCTTTTGACCATCTCTTTATAAATCCGAGAACACCCATTGCTTTGCCAACAATTGTGGAAACATGGGAGTTGAAAGTCAATTTATGGTCCATGAGTACACCCAAATCGTTCATTACATTTAGACGTTCTAATGGAGAATTATTTATGAAATAGGTTATAAGTTGAGGACAGTTTCTATTAAATGCCATAACCTTACACTTTGCAGTGTTTAAATTCAAACGATTGTGTTGACACCAACACTGAAAATTGTTAAGGTCAGCCTGTAATCGACTGGGCGAAACCATATCTTTATAACTAAGGCATAGCTTAACATCGTCAGCATACATTAGCACTCGAGAATGTAGCATGACGGAGAGAAGATCGTTAATGAAGAGGGTAAAGAGCAGTGGACCCAGATGACTACCCTGAGGCACCCCGGATGTCACATTGATGCGTTTTGAATAAGAAGACTTAAAAAGAACTTTCTGTGTTCTGTTTGTTAAGTACTCACGAATCCAATTCAGTAATGAAGTTGGAAATCCAATTTCGTTGAGCTTAAAAAGTAGTAACTTATGGTTAACAGAGTCAAAAGCTTTACTGAAGTCAGTATATATGACATCAGTTTGCTTGGCTTCTTCAAACCCTTTGATCGTTAATGATGTGAATTCTAAAAGGTTAGTGGTCGTAGATCTACGTTTCACAAAACCATGCTGTGTGGGTGAAACTATAGATGTACAGAAATGTTGCAATTGAGAAGTTATTATTTTCTCAAAAGCTTTTGGAATCGCGGACAATTTGGAAATACCCCTATAATTTGACACATTGGACTTATTACCATTTTTGTGGAGAGGAATGATAAAAGATTCCTTCCACATAATTGGGAAAGAGGACGTTTCAACAGACAAGGAGAATAACTTATGAATAGGCTTGCATAAGGCATCAGCACAAAATCTTAGTACACACCCAGGAATCCCGTCAGGCCCCTGTGAATACACAGGTTTAATTAACTTAAGCGCGCTAAAAAGCGTACTTTCATCGAAGAAAGGATTGAAGATATCATTAGACCTGTTTAACTCATAAGGATACGAAAGGTTCCCGGTATATTCCGATGAGGGATAGGTTGTTTTGAAAAAATCAGCAAACATATCGGCAATGGCCTGATCAGTGTCAGCTATCTTATTTTCAAAACTTAAACAGGAAGGGATTATGGATGTCTTACGTTTAGTATTGACAAAGTTAAAAAACTGCTTAGAATCATGGGAAAACTAAAGTTTATACCGCTGAAGATAATCCTTATAGCATTTGGTGTTAAGAACCATGAAGTTCGAACGGGCAACAGAATACATATAAAAATCAGACGGGCGACCTGCATTTTTATACTTCTTATAATGTCTCGATTTGATGTTTCGTAAGTTAGACAACTCCCGAGTGTACCAGGGCAGTCTGTTAGACCGAACCGATTTCACGAGAGGAATACAAACTTTAAAAAACGAGTCAAGCACATTATAAAAGTATTGAATAGCGGTATCCATTTGTGTCTAACTATACAAATATGACCAATCATTATTAAGAATGAGATTAGTAAGTCTGACAAAGTCAGCCTTACGAAAACAGCGAATCTTTGAGACCGAATTAGCACAAGAAATCGGCTCTTCAAATGAAAGGTCAATAGCTACATTTAATGTAGGATGAAATTTGTCTTCTGGAAGAACCAGTGGGTCAATCCTGGAAACAACACTGTTGGAGGAATCCAATACAAATATGAGATCAAGTAATTTCTCATGTGAATTACGCACAGGATTTATCTGGCTTAGGGATAAGCCAAAAAGACCATCAACGAAGCAATGTGACAAGGAGGGCAGCATCATGGACGATGCATCAGGGACCCATGAAATATCTGGGAGATTAAAATCTCCAAGAACGATACGTGAATCTCTATCGGACATCACTGCGGAAACAGCATGAATGGCGTGCAAGAGTTTATTGTATATTTCCAAATCGGACACAGGTGGGATATACGAACAAGTAACATAGGTGCAAAATGATTTAAACAAGATCTTAACACTGATGAATTCGATTTCATGAGTGAAAGATGACTGCATTAGTTCAGATGGAAGGGCTGAATCAACAGCAATTAACACACCACCACCAGTGCGGATTGTCCGATCTCTCCTATAAATTGAATAATTTGTGCAAAGAACTGAAGCATCAGTAATGTCTGGCTTCAGCCACGTCTCAGCAAAGGCAAGAATATAAAAGTTAAAGGATACGCTGTCTACATAGAGTTTAGACAGCTTAGATCGTAGCCCTCTAACATTCTGATAGGCCAGAGTGAGGGATGAAATTAGTTTTTTGGCATGCGAGCAGATGCCGACGTGCCGGAAGATAGAGAAGCTTTAGATTTGTTAGTAGCTAACGTTGGTGCAGAAGGCAGTCGAATCGGAGGCCAATTTTTCTTTTTTGCCGTATACTCTTTTACTATAAGATGTTCCGGCCAAAAATCACTTTTACAGATTCGTTCAAAATGATTTGGCGGAACACTTATCTTAAAGGACGAAATGTCCCGGGTGTATGAAAATTTAAAATTTTCCACCTCTAAATTTGAGGCAGGAATTCGTGCCCGGATATGGGCCAAAACATCTTCTGATGTCGTATTAGGGTCAAGCCTCGAAACAAATATTTGTTTTTTAGGTGGGATACCGACGAGAAAACTTGACAAACTGACTGTGGCAGCCGCAGCATTTTGTACTGAAGCTGCCGTGGCAGCCAATGCTTTACGAGCACCTCTCGTCAGTATTTGGTTGGGAATATCCCTAGCAGAGGATATTCCCCCGGACGTTTCGGAAACTACACCTGATATCTTGGTAGCTAGAGGAACACCAATACCTGGGGAAATGGCAATGGGATACTCACTAACAAATGGTATCGGACTTTTAAAAGATATCAGTTGCTGTACATTCGGCGTATAAGTTCCGGGGATAAGTTCCTAGGGATGGTCTTCTTCCGTTTCGGGGATTCGTTTAGCAGTTTGAAACTACTAAACTGAGTTTCCAACAATGAAAACTCATCCGAGAATTTTTAAATTTTATTAAAAGGCGTATACAAACCCAAAGTTAACACAAGGGTTAGGCTACTGCAGTTTGCACTCAAAAAGAAAGAGAAGAGTTAGTATATTTAAGAGCGCGCAACACTAACTGATATGCCGAACGCGAGATTAAACGACGCGAGAGTAACGGGCGCTATCACTGGCAATACGTAAGAAAGAGAAAAAAGAAAAAAAACGAAATTTGAGAGCAAAAGATCAAGGCAGCCACAAACAACACAACACCAAAATAAGAGGGAGAGCGCGAGTGTATGCAAAACAAAGCGGAGACAGAAATCAAAGAATATTCGTAAACAACAACAAAACTTTTTCGGTTTTGTTGTTAGTTTAAAAGCAAAAAGTAAAATAACTTTGATTTAAGCTTCGCAACAAACAAAACGCGAGAATTTAATACAGTTCGCAATGTGGTGCACAAGAATATTTATATTTTTAAGTAAAATGATTTAAAAAATAGAAGGAATGATTTAAAGTGAGAGCGCCAAAAAAAACACGACCAGCTAGGTTGAACGAACGAATGTATGTATGATGTTGATGATGATGTACCAGAACAAACAATGTTGAGAAATTAGCCACGCATCCTGCTAAAGCTAATCGATGACGTCACCAATCCAGTTTTAAATCGCTAGGCAGGATCGTGCAGATATTTCTTGAGGCCGATAGCGACCAACGTCGCACAGCAAACATCCCGTCCAGAATTGCATTCTGCGAAATCGATGGCAATCTACTGCGTCTCGCAGGCGTTGATTGAGCATTTGAACACTCTTTGTTAGCCGTCGTCGTACCATCTCGAAGTGATATAGAGCTCTCCAAATAATCTTAGCCTCCGCTGTTGTTCCACAATGGTCGTTCATGTTGCTGCTGCGCCTATGTTACGAAACAGTTGAGGTTATGTCCCATTAACCACCTCCTCTCTTAGCGAGCCGGACCAATGATCCCGTTAAACGCGACTGCTCTCGCGGGGGAAGTTTCCAGAAGCGCTTCAACCTGGTGATTTAGTACTTGACATCAGGCAAGTGCTCCAAAGGCCACGATCCACTTGCTCAAGAAATATGTCACTCAGTGCAAATATTTCTGAAGGCAATAAAAATGTTTCAGGCTGCAAACTTTCCAAACTTGCCTTGCATATATCTATACCCCTCGGTTCCTCTCAGCAATCCGGTCCAATGGTCCCGTTAACTGCGGCTGATGTCACGGAGGAAGCTTCGAGAAAGTCTTCCACGTGGCTACGTAGTACTTGGCACCAGGTAATTGCTCCACAGGCCACGATCCACATGCGTAAGAAATATTAAACTCTGTGCAAATATTTCTAGAGCACAGAAAGAAAATAAAGCAAATCGTGTGCTCCTCCAGATAAACATATACATACTCTGAGCAACTGCTTATTACAATATTCTTTTTTTTTGTATTGTCTTTCAATTGTATTCTATTGACGTGTTGACTCCGTATTGTATCAGGGGCGAATCTACTTAAAATTATGTCGGCTAGGGAAGTACTTCATTACCCGCAACGTCCAGTATTAGCCCAGAAAAAGGGTATTCTTAATTCCAGACCATACTGTGCATCAAGCGATCCTCTCACACCATTACACTTTTTGGTGGGAGAATCCCATACATCTATACCTCAGCCATCATTGTTAGAGATAGATATTAATCGACTGCAGCGATGGAAACAGCTTCAAGCCGGAAACGATGGCACATGGAATTCTTGACCATTCTTCAACCCTGTAATGAGTGCCAACGCGAAAACTTAAATCTGCAACAAGGGACATTAGTTGTCATCAAAGACACCGAGACACCGCCATCTAAGTCAGTGCCAGGTCATGAAGTTCAGACGGCACGTTGAATAGTCAAGCGTACAATCACAATAATAGCGTTTTCCCATTATTCTGAAGAATCATTCAGGGACCGCGGTATGTTTAAGAATTTAAATTGTATGAAGACCACTGTCATTTGATTTAGTTTGTTTTGCCTTATATTTATCTGTCAACGCTCGTTTATCTTCCATCTCGTTCGTGAGACATTTGATTTGGGCAACGGACAAGGGGGAGCAGGAAGAAAAAAGAAATTACGGTTCTCCGACAAAGAGCATGCAGCTGTTAAAACACTTACATTCAGTGCTGCCATTTTAGCAATTAATTTGATAGATCTAGCAATTTTGAATTTGAATTTGCAATTTTTTTCTAAATTGCTATTATCTACAAATATAGCAATTTCCAAAAAATATGTTGCAACTTTGAGCAATTTTGAGATATCATAATAGAATCATTATAAAAAGGAGCTCAACATCTTCAAAATCATATCAATATTGATTAATCACACAAATTTGTGAACAATATATCACAAATTTATCTGAAAGTGATCGAGTAACATTTGTTCGATAAGCTTTAAATTGTCTTAGCTGTTTGTCAGATTTATTTAAAGATATATATTAAAAATATGCCAATAACCTACATATATGTATGTACTTAAAAATTTTGTGAAATGACAATCCCTTATCGATACCACTAAATTTCGAGTAGATGTAGGAAATAACAACCCATTTCATGAAATATAAATGTATTTTAGCCAAATGAATTGCTTGGCACCAATAAGCGACTGCTCAAAATACGCTTATAATGACGAAGAAAATGTGTTAGAACAATTCGACAACATTTTAAGTACTATTTAAAAAAATAATAGAAATAACTAAACAATTTAAATACATATATATTTAATTAAAACAAATTGGCAATTTTTTTTTTTAGCAATTTTCATACATAAATTGTTTAGCAATTGTAGCAATTTTTTTTGAATTTCTAGTAATCCTTGCTCTCAATATTCTGGCAGCACTGCTTACATTTTTGTAAAAATAAAAATCTATCCGCAATATCTGAACCAAACTGCAATTGCTTACCCTATCTATGCACAATACCGGTTTGAATCAGATCTAATAATAAATACCGACATAAATCATTAAAAAAAATATTCAGAAGCAGCAATTTAATTCAGCCAAATGCGAATTACAAAGTGAGCGCGTTCTCGAACCCTGGGAGCGGTGAGATAAAATGTCTCCCCTCATTTACTTTCGACTTAAAACCTGTACCCATAGTGTAAAAAGGCATATTAAACTCACAAAAATCTACATATGTACAATGTATGTATGTACATACATACATATATTAGAGTGGTCCGATTTGAACGAAACTTAGTGAGACGGTCCACACTTATTGATGTCAAAGTTGGTTAGCATACCTTCAGTTTTCAGAGCAAAACTTTATGTTGCCCTTATTGTGGGAACTATACCTTATTGTGATTCGATCTGGCCAATTCTTAGTTACCATACCCTTGCCGACAAAGGATGTTCAATGGTCGGAACAATTTATTTTGGCTTTTACTTTAAATTTGACCTTTGCCTTACAAACTGCGATTTTATATGTACACACATATCTACATATGTATATCATGAAACATTATATCGGCTAGAATGTCCTGAAAAGTCCTCTTGTTGTTGAAATAAGAAGTGCATACCACCTTAAAAGTTCAATTAAATTTCGATTGTAACCTTAGCATCACGGAAAAAAAATTTAATTTAGAAATTTATTGACTTAATTTTTAAAAAGTTTATATAAGTTGACATCCGACTTTCAAGAAACAATTATTAAAATAAAATGTATTATTTTTCTGATTTGAATTCGTGTCTTAATTTATACAAATAATTGTGTGTATCTACTTAATAGTGTTGTTTGATTTGTCTTCGCTGATTCCATAACACTAAATCTACATTTCTTCGCGGCCATAAAAGGGGTTTATAGCTGAGCTCCGTGGCGAAATAAACTCTGGTAAATAAATTTCTTATTTATAGAATTGATTATTTCCGAATAAGATTTTCTATTAATTTTGCTTAAATTAGTTAATAACAATTTTAGAAGTATAAAACAAAAAGCGTTAATAAAAAATAAGCAATAAAAAGTATGCCACAATTCTTCTTTCGGTCATTATGATTTTTTTGAGCCCAGCACATGTGAGCGTATCGATGGTGGCCCACTTCGTCGTCGTACCTCATGAATGAATGCCTTTTCCATTTGATCGCAAATCAGATCAAAGAATATATTGGCTATGTTGCTATGCAGCAGCGATTTAAACTCAAATGCTACTTTAAAGTCTAAAACGCACGAGTTGGGTATGTCCTTCAGACCAGGGCTAAAACGCCATTCATTTAACAAATAATTAAAGAGTCGTCCATCACGACACTCAGATTTAACAAGACGTGGTATCTCCAAGGTAACACGCGAGGTATAGGCTTCATTGAGCGGAGGGAAGCCGACAATAAGATCGGCTTTAAATCCTTGAGTGTCTTGACTATGCACATACGATTTCTTCACATAGGGAACGAATTTGAAGTAATTTGGCACATCCGAGACAACCTGGAACATGTCCTGCATAGAGTAGCTTTGAGAAAAATTATTATTTCGCACATATATTATTGCTGTTACAATGTTTGAAGCAACTTTTATTGCTTACCCAACCAGTTCTTTTTTGCTATATCGGCGTTTTTCTTTCCGCAGATCATTGAATGTTATGAAGGATCTCTGAATACCATTGCCACAAGACCGTCTGCAAATAATGGCTTAGGACAATGATGCTTTTTGTATAACTAACAGTTTTTGCAAGTACACATATGTTTATACATACATACATACATACATACAAACAAATGTACATACTAGCGTGTTTCTACATCAACTGGATGTTTAAAATTACATAATTCAAATTTAGCATTTACCTGCTAACCTGATTGTTTCATTTATAAGCGGACTTATTAATTTTGCATCCAAATGTTTTACAAATACAGTTTGTAACATCTTTGCAGTGACTATGTTTGTAGAAAACATATACATACATAGCAAGTTTGAGCCGAAAAGAAACACCCCCTCGTTAAAAATAGCACAGCTGATCTGTCGCAGAATTGTAAGACCGACAAGAAAATCAAAATTTTTGTGTACCACATTACGACATGCAGAAAAATGATAGGGAATTATTTACTTTGACTCCTCACGCTCAATACAGCCTTCAAGAGAATGATTGGGGTATCAAATGAAAGGAAAAAACTCACTGACTCGAGTGCGCCATGACGTTTATTACTTTTTGCACAATTAATAATATAAAAATGGCTTTTAAGTAAAAAATAAAAAGCCAAAAGTAGCTTTAAAATAGTGTTGCGAAATTGAAAATTAGAACTGCAAATGATGGGACCAGAGCGTTGGCTGATAGAAGAACAGCTGATTAAGAGTCGTTAAAAATTTAAGCTACGTTGCCAGACTTTCGGCTTGAAAAATACATTATTTTTCAAACAAAAGGTGTGGAGCAATTTTAATTCATTTTGGAAAAACTATCACTTATAGTTACATTAAAAAACGAGAAATGCACCAAAACTTTTCTTTCTGCTTACCATGACTTCACTCTTGACTTCAAATTTTGAGTTACATTTTAAAAATCGGAAAATAAGTAAAAATAAAAATAAATATCAAAGAAGCTAACTTTGGCCGTGACGAAGTTTGTATAAGCTTTAATATCGTCATATCTGTATTTATTGTCCGACCTGATTGCAACTTACTGGTATGGTACACAAGAATTATTATCTGCATACCAAATTTGGTTGACATACATATATCAAAAATTAAAAAAGTTTTTCTCATAAGAACTGTTTTGAACAAAACAAATTTTGCCCAAGGTACCTCTGATCTATACCTTATAGTTGTCCGATCCTAACATTTCTCAAACTTGATATAGATAAATGATCAATGAAAGAATGATATGACTTTTACTCACGTAGCTCGAAAAGCTGCAAAGAATCAGACAGACGGACGTGGTCATATCGACTTGGCTATTAATGCTGATCAAGAATATATACAGTCGGGCCTCGATTATCCGTGATGAAGCATTACGGATAATCAATTATCACGGTTAATCGAAGTATATATACATTAAGTTTTCTACTGAAAACATGAGGCAAAAAAGTCTCTTCTTAAAAAAAGTGTTGTAACAAGGGAATTCCCCGTTTTAATGTTTATTGTATTGTATGTATGAAGTTGAAGTAAATAGAAAAAATTCTGCCATCACGGATAATATGGGGAATCACGGTTAATCGAAGAAAATACGTTACATTTTAGTGACTTTAATATACCCTTGTACCCTATGGGTTTAAAAACTGCTATGTATACTGCATTTTTAGGGAGAATGAAATATTTTGCTTCTGTAGTTGCCCGCTCGTAGGTTTCCTTTTCACTCGACAATAGGAAATGAAGTATACCCTGTACCAATAAGAGATATTTTATAAACTCAAACTTCTTCCAATACGCCGAAACACCAAATGCATGATTCTCGTTCACTCATATCGGTGAACGAAACTAATGCGTCATTCGGCACGAGGCAACCTCCGCATGCTATCTCGCTCACACCTCTCAGCCGCTGCTGCCCATGGCATTTCAATACAAAACATACATATATACGTACATCTCCGATATTAATTGTCCGATTTCAATTAAATTTAGTCAGACCGTACATATTGACTATATAATTGTGTGTGCCAAAAAGAAATATGATAGGCATAAATCAACTCTAGTTTTTTCTGATTTGCGAGCGGAAGTGGGCGTCGCAAAAATTTGAAACAAATTTGATCTGCGTAGACACTAGACGGATGTTGACACCAAGTTTGGTTACTCTAGCTCTTAAAGTCTCTGAGATGGTAGGTGTTCATACGTTCATACAGAAGGACAGACGGACATGGCTATATCGACTCGTCTGTTGATGCTTATCAAGAATATATGTATATATATACTTTATGGGGTTGGAAACGATTATTTCAATACGTTACAAACATCTGACCAATTTTAGTGATATAATACTTTCTGCTACAGTGCCTTTGATAATATATTGCCGCACATCATTCGCTGATATTTGACAAATATGCGAGGTTGAATAGACATGGGTATGAATGAACAAACATAGATTTAATTCCATATACGCTATACCTATGTACCTCTCATTCTCAAATAGATTGAAGATAAATGGAAACATACTCTAACAGTGTGGCAAATCTTATATTTTGGTAATATTTACCCAAATTATCGCTTACCAACACTATAATTTAAATCTAGCCATTTTTCGCATCTTTTCATTTCCAAGATTGGAAATCCAAAAGGAAAGTAAATAATAACATTTTTGAATCATTGTAGAACACAAAAAGCACGTTCCTTCTCCTCCTGTGGCACTGCAGGGCTTGACAGCTCCTTTTGCTTTATCTCTAAGAAAGTGTTTTCATTGCGCTTTTCTAGCCACGCCGGTAGTGGCTTGGCCCAATCAAGTGGTGGGTGTTTCCTTTTTTTCCAAGTATCATTTTCGTAATGTGCCTTTAACCTTGCATGACGACGCTGTTCTTCGCTTTTGATAACAGAATGGCCAGCTTCTACATCATTACCAATGGATTGCTGATAACGTTCACAGTTTTTGAAGTCTGCTAACCATTGCGAGCAATCCAAGTCTCGCCCAAATATGAAATATTGATGAAATCTAGCCTTGAAACTAGTGCAGTCACCGTATTCATCTCTGTACAAATGACAAGGACGTATCTAAGTATAAACCAAAATGGCAGTTTGGATTTTAGTCTCAAAAAGTTTAACACTCACTGCCCACAAATCCTCGAGACCAGCGTTAGCTTTATTTGTTTTTTGATTGATTTGGTTCATTATTCACAAATTACATAAAAATGTGAGTGGCCCATATGGACTTGCCAGACTAGCAGAATTCATGATTATTTAAAACCAGCCAGATTGTCAAATAAAAGCAAAGACAGGAATATGCGGTTATTTTTTAATGTGTTTTTTTTATTGCGGAGTAATTGCACAATTATTCTTGATATTGAGTAATGTTAACGCAATCATGACGCCTCGCACTTATAAAACTAAAAATAACGTCGTAACTTAAAAAGACAACCAACAAATGGCAAGTTCTAGTTTTAGTTTTAACTTAAGTGTTGTAGACAATGAAAATGTACACTCTTTAAGAAAATGGTGCTGTCGTTACTTCTTTTAATAGATGCAAAAGCAGTTCGAATTTCCCTCCTTTTTACAAACTGAAAACTGGGCGAAAATTGAATTTGTATATATATACATAAATACATACATATAGATATAAATATATATCTTTATATATATATTTATGTATATTTACATATGCATAAATAAATATACACATATACATACATGTATAATTATATATAGATGGATATTGAGAATTCTTATTCTAATTTCTAAACTTTAGTTTGACTTTTAAAACCTAAAAACTAAAGAAAAATCATCATGCTGATAATCATTATTACTTCATTATCATAGAAGGTGGCTGCGCGCTATGGATCGATTGTTCCGGGCAAAACAGCATCCAATTGCAGCAGCTGAAACTGGAGTTAGTACTTATTGTGCTGCGCCAGCAGCTGCATGTCTGTAAGATATTTGATTATGTGCACCTTAGCTTCAGCTTTTTGTCGCACGCCCAATGTGTTAAGCATGTCGGTGACGACCATACCAAACGATTGATCCTCAGCGCTAACAGCCTGAGAAACATTATTCTGAAAAATTTTTATAGTATTCAACATGTTATCGCTGTGCTCCTCTTCGTTGCGTTCGCGCTTCAGCGGGGGTTCATAAAAATATGGCTTTTGATCTTTGCCCACTGCCGTGGCCAATTGCTGTCCATCTCCTGTGACAGTGATTTCTAAAAAGGTGATGACTCACAATAAATCGATAAATCTTTGAAGCAAATATTTTACCATGCGGATGTGTAAGAGCCTGGGCCGAGGTGGTGGCACTGCCATTAAAAGGTTGGGCGAATATATCAACCACTGTCTGTTGCTGTGCTTGCTGTTGCTGTGTAGGATCGGCCACTTGATTGGCGTTCTGACTTCCATTGGTACATTTTCCCAACAAAGATTCCCGATATTGCCGTATAGAATCCACCAAAAATTGCATTTGTTTGAAGTAACGCCAACGAGACTCTTGGCACAGTTTCATTTCGCGAGCAAACTTGTCTCGCAAACTTTTCCAACGTTTTGTGCATTTTTGCTCTGCAAGAAAATGGCAAGAAGTTGTACATAAAATATATGTATGTATGTATGTATGTATGTATAAAATATAACTTATTATTTTAGCAGTCCTCGGTAGATGAGTTTTCTAAGTGGCCCAGTCATTTAGGCAATTGAACATCGAGGATCCGGGGGCTAGTGCATGGATGTACATAGTTTTGGTCTAAGCCGAAGGCCTTAGTTGCCAGTGCATGTAAAATATAGTTACATAGGTTGATAGTTTACAACAACTATATCCTATACTTTATTATTAATAATAATAATAAAATTTATTATTTTCCAATTATAATTTGTTACACACAATATTTTTTATATGATTTCCTTCTAGCATGGACATGAAAAAGAGGATTATATTCAATGTTGGCAAAATGCCAACCCTTAAGAACACGCTGTCATTGGTAAAGTTAAAAGCGACCAATTTATTTTTTTTTCCTTTTTATTTAATCTATGTATGTAAAATTTAAACCTATAAGGGAAAATTAGCATAAGAAAACCATTAAATACATACATATGTATGTACATATGTATGTATGTATGTACATATATATGTATGTATGTACATATGTATGTATGTATGTATGTATGTATGTACATATGTATGTATGTATGTACATACATACATATGTTTACAAGGTAACAAAACCACCATTGAGCATGGCCAGACTAAACACCATCAATAAAATTTAAATTTCTGCTAAACATACATGCATATGTATGTATGTATGTATGTACATACGTACATGCATACATACATTCAAGAAATTTTTGCGGCATGAAAACTTTTACATATATAATTTCATTTATTTATCAATTTTTAGTATTACATACATATGGATGTACATACCTAAATCACCCGCATAATTCTCAGTTTTTCTAACATTTTACAAGCAACAGAGGTAAAAAGTAGATAAAACCTTATAGCGAGTTTTATATGGTCATCCCCATTGGCATTAAAACAATTTAAATAGTGAAATAAGAATTTTGACAAAATATGATTACACGTATGGCAATTTTTTCAACAAATCCATTTTTTCTTTTCGGACTGTTATGTATACAAAAATACAATACAAAAAATGCATTAATATTCTTAATTAACCCAAAAACCATGTAAAATCGAATCCTTGGTAGATTTTATCTGTTTTGCCACTCTTTTTCTATTCGAAATAGGAAAAATTAAAACTATTCAAGATTAAAACTATTCATACATTTTACATTTGTATGTATGTATGTACATATGTATGTATGTATGTATGTATGTATACATATTCATAAACCAAAAACAAGATGCTAAAATTTGTCCGAGGGATGGCTACCCTGCCACGTTGTGAAAACCAAAACAAACGTGTTAGCCAGCAGCTGTTGGCATATGTAAAGAAGACGAAAGCCGTCGTCATTCTACGTCAGCAGCGGCGTGACGTCACTGCCGACTTCAACTGCGAAGTAAGACGAAACACAAGAACCAACACTGAACAACCTGTGGCTTCTAATCAAAAAAATATTTAAGGACACCCTTACAAGGAAAATAGCTTAATTTAAACATTTTTATTTATAAAAAAACTAAATTTATTCGAAAGTGGACAAGGTGAATTAAATTTGCGGTTAGTATGCATTTTGTTGGTATACTTATGGGGAAACTAAATGAAAGCAGCTTGGTTAGTCTCGCAATGTGTTTGTGCAGTTGTGTGAGCAGCGCAGCATTTAGGTGAGTGCAAAAGAGACAACTACAGCGACGTCGACGCAAAAGTACAGCAACGTCAAAAATATTGACTGCACAGTCAAACATATACATCCAGCTATAACAGGAGCGAACTGACCGACTAGGTTAAGGGGCGTTTAAGTTGCTTTACCTAGTGCAGGGCCCGATTTGTATTGCAAAAGTACACTGCTTGATTTGTTATAAATTAAAATTGTCCCATCTGGTGACAAACTAAGCCGACTTAGCTTGTCGGCAGTAAGTGAGGACATCCCTCTTAGATTGTAGCGCTCCTGGAATTTCACAATCGCTACTGCGTCGTCGCTGTCGCAGTTTACTTTTGGGTCGTTTTTGTGCAGATTTAATCAATTTGGTCAAAATGCACCAAAACTCAGGCAGAGGCAGCAACAATTTCACTTACCAGGCACACCAAGTGTTTCGGCAATTTGTTTCCACGTCTGGGCCTTCCGTACAAAGTGCTTATAATTATAGTGCGATCTGTCGTAAATCACAGGATTCAACTTAACGGCCTCAATGAGATTGAGATCGAATTGTTGTTCTAAATTAGCATCTAATTTGTCCATCACGATTAACGCCGTAAGGGTATTCACCAAAGAGGGGGTGTGATGTTGCTTTTTGATGGGACACACACTGACAGCGAATCAGTCTGCTTCTGGCCTTTATTAAATTTTTATATATTTGGCGCGTTTTTATATACTGTTTGTTTTTATTTTGCTTTTGATTTTGCCTTTATTTTCTTTTCTCTGCACTTCAGATATTTCTCAGTCTCTGTCGTACACACGACGCGACAGCAACGCAAACTTCGAATGAGGCGGCGCTGCAAAGAGGAGCAGAACTATATTATTGTGTTCTCGCTTGCACCAATGAGCATATGCCAGGGTTGTTTGGTTTTCCTTCTTTCACTTAAACATTTTACCGTAGCAGCAATGTTGCCAGTGTGCAGTAACTTTTAATCCATAATAAGGTGCTCGAAGCACTTTGATTAGAGATGAGAGAAAAATTGTGCTTGGTAGGGGCGCCACTGAGATCAATGGTAGTACGTAGCGCTAGTTACAATTTCACCATTCTTTTATTTAAAATTTTTAAAAAATTTTTAAATTAAAAAACCATATATTGTTTTTATAAGGAAAGCACAATCTATTGATTGATTTTGCTAAAATACGCAACTCACAGTTATGAGGTTTCTACTTTTTTGCCACCAAAAGATACGCTGACCGAAATTGTGCTCTTAAAATTTGTACAGAAATGTGCGGTATAAATAAATCCTAAAATGTTTTAAGGCCACAGAGCGAACGTTTTATCAAAATCATTTGCAGAAATTTTTAGAAAAAGCTCCAATAGTGCTGGTGCCTCAGGTTGGCGACAAATTCAATCCCAGTTAGTGTAACTAACGTTGGAAAACAAATTGCTATTGCTGATTTTTGACACTAAATGAACATCGATGCTTAAACGGTAAAATTATTTGAGCTTACATCACCCCAGAATAAAAATTCACTTTCGTTAATTTCTTTGACTTTGTAGAGCCCAAGTGCATAACCTTTATGCTTTTTAGAAATTTATATTAATAATTGATACAAATAAATACTACTGACTTGAATCAAATAGTTCTTTTATAAAGAAAAGTCTATAACGGCAGATTGTATGTATAAAACGTTGTAATGGACGCCTACCTGTCACTCAATATTTATTATACCCTTACAGAGGGTATATCAATTTTGCTCAGAAGTTTATAACGCACAGAAGTATATATGTATGTATGTACATATATTCTTGGTCAGTATGAATAGACGAATCCGTCTGTCCGTCGGTCTGGATCAACAGCTTCTCCTCCGAGACCATTATACCAAGCTGAAATTTTCAACATCGGCTTCTTTTTGCTGCAGGCGTTGTATATCTCGGACTCATCCCGAACGATCATCGGACGACGAATAAGGTTTATCCTCTATAACTCCGTTGTTTTTCAACTGAATGCCACGAAATTTAATATTTCTATGTCAATTAATATGTCAATTTTATCAGAATCGGTTGACTATATCATATAGCTGCTATACGAGAACAATCATTACAAAAAAAATTTTGAACTTGTAAATTTGGTATAATTTACAATAAATCTTCTGGTGAATTATATAGAGAATATCTGCAAGAATATACGAACATCGGCATGACCGAAGTGAGTCCATCCTTTTAGTTTTAGATACCATTTTATGCAAAAGAGGACAGCAGAAATGATGTGAAATTTTCATCATCCTCCCATAGGAACGATCGGTCAGAAATAAGGTTTAACCTCAATAACTCTGTTGCTTTTTAAACCAATGTCATGAAATTTATATATTATTTATATTATATTTTATATTAATACCTCAATTAAGTTTTATCAGAATCGATATATATCATATATGTAGTTGCTGTAGGAACAATCGGTACCAAAAAAAATGTGTTTGAAAAAATTTCTGTTTCTCAAACTTTCGTTTGGTATTGCCTTTGTGGAAATATTTGCGAATCGGTTTGCCATAGATCACCTACGACCTCTAGGACGCTAGTTCGCCTCCTTTTTCTCTGCTTGAGCGTCCCCAACTACAATGTGCGTTCTTCTAACTACAACCTCGTAGATTTATCATACCTCGGCCAATACCTTCCCTGGGAAATAGACGATAAGTCATTCTGTGTGGATGTTTTGGACAATCCCTTCCTCACCAACAACAACGGACTTAGAGGCATAATAAAAGGTGAACAACCCCACGAGAACTATTGGAACCTGAAAAGGGGCTAATTTTTGCCATTACGCGGATAACCTCCTGCTAAAGTCCGCATATTAAAATTTCACATCGATTTCTGGATCCCATTTCATTAAATAAGCCAATAGCTGTTATTATTAATAATACAGAGTATAATAGTACCGAGAAAAAAGATGTAATTTCCCTAACCAGAATATAATTGAAAATAAGACAATTGAGGTACTAAATTTGGAAATAATCCCTCTCGATGCAATTAAAACCAAATTAATTTTCTATAAACCAACTAATTTCCTATAAAACACCATATGTTCATTCACCTTTTACGCCGTTTAGAGATATTTGCCGCCATACTCTTTTGGCAGCTACTGAGGAGAACAATCACCTGCTCACAACCACAACTACCTTTGCCCAGCTTCACTTCGGCCATTACTCCATTATGTCATTATTGGCGAGGAAGAGCAAACACCACACCACCATTAAAACCCCTTTCGATCATCGACACTGGCTAACAGAATATTTCATTGTTGAACAAAGTCTAGAAGACCACATTCGTCTACCAGTCTACAACGTCAACATATCCGACTGAATGGTGAATCATCAAATTTAATATAATGGTCTTATAACGTCTTGGACTTGCGAAGAAATAAAATTAATAATCACTTCAATTTTGAAAACAAAAAAACTAACAAAGTATCTTTCTTTATTCAAAATCCTAAAAATTTACAAAAACATCCTCATAACATATACAAGGTCAACTACACAATGAATAAACGCCTTCCTTGCTCCCAGGAGGTAACTCGCGCACATACACAAGGAGCAATTGCTAACTATTTCTTATCAAGCAATATTAAACATGGACATGGTTTTTCCCGCAAAAACAAATCTACTTTACAAATAATCAGTTCCGATCAGGGACCGATGAGGGCTCAACGACAGCTCAGATTTAGACCAAATTCCTGTTTTTCCAATAAATGATCGGGAATTACTGCATCAATTTCGTTTGTCAAACTTGTCAAAAATATATATACATACATATGTATATGGGTTCGAACATTCCCTTTCTCGCAACAAAGAAATTTATTTTCCCTAATAAATAGATGAGTTGTCTAAGCGACCCAATCATTTAGGCAACTGAACAACGAGGATCCGGGTTCGAGTCCCAGGCTACTGCATGGATGTAGTGTTCATCTAAGCCGAAGGCCTTAGTTGCCAGTGCTTGTAAAATATAGTTAGGTTGATAGTTTACAACTATATCCTATACTTTAATAATAATAATAATAAATAATATTTTATCATTTAAGTGGTTGTGGTCAAAAGTAACACTACGGACGAACCTTCGATTAAATAAGGAGGAAAAATTTATAAACATAAAACTTTTATTTTTTAAAATTTTGTTTATTTATTTTTTTAAAGGCCTTAATAAATTAATCAAATCTTGTTGTTCCTAGAGGCGGTCGGTTTCTTGTATAGAAGATCATTTTGGTGAGGCCATAATACATGCTGTTCCACAAAAAAGAGGTTTATGCCTCTATATATTGGCATACTCATCTGGATGTGCCCGTAATTAGTTGCCCTATTTCAGTTTTTCTGCTATTAATGTTTAGATCTGATATTTCTGATAACCTGGGGCTGCGCAGACATTGCACACAAACGAAGATCACTATGTAGTATTATTTTTGTTTTAATGCTTAGGGGAATTCTGAACTAAAATTCTTTTCTTGTTTTATTGCTGCATGTTTTTCTCAAAAATCGAACTGAAAAGACGGGTTTATGTTTTAAAAGATTGTGTTTATACGGTATTGTAGAACCCATTTAAACATCAGAGAGAAAAATGATAAATAAAAGAATTTAATTATTATTTCATTTAGTGGTTTCAATATTTTTTTTCATTTCTTTAATTTCTTCTTTGTTAGACTAGCAACAGTCTCATCATCGGTATAATGTTGTCATCGGATTGCCACTAAATTGTAATCGCATTAGGTCGACAAAGCCACATTTCGCAAAAAGTTAACAATTGATGCTTGCAGTACACTTTTCCATGCGTTGTCCTTGTAAATCCTTATAATGCTGTTGTATCCTCTTTCGTTGATTAAAATGTTGACTGCCTAGGATATCAATGTGTGAAATTTTTTATTATTCCAAGATCTAGATGTTGGATTTGAGAGATGGAGGGTTTTTATACGCTTTCCAGTTATCCACAAGCAATAACATTTTATGACTTTCTAGAGTCATCGCGCTATCAAGATTGCGAATAACCACGCAGAAAGAATATTAGTTTTGATCAGAAGCTTGTTGCGCATAGAAGAAACTATCTTCGGTTTCATAAAGTATACATACATATTATTGATCAGCAGGACGAGCAAAGTAAATAATGTCCGTATGTCTAGATCAACATGATCTTATACTTAAAGTTAAATTCAGCAATAAAATATTCAAAGCAAATGAGATGCTTTCATTCAAGAAGCTACATATTCTTGTTTAAAAAAAGAAGTGTGTCAGCTTATGTGGTTTTAACCTTGATCTTCGATTCCCCAGTATTTCCCCGGCCGTGCTAAAAGTTCGCTCCGACTCAGTCGAGCTAAGGTGCCCGAAATAAGTAAATGGGACAAACATTGAAATCGTTATAATTTCCACAAAATGCTTTTTTTGATTTCTTCCTTCCTTCTATATTTCGTTTGTGGAGTGCTTAAGCGCTAAGCAAAGAATTGTGAAAAAGTACCGTTAAGTTTTCACGTTACTTTTATTTTTGAAAGTGCAAGTTAGGTTTTGCGAACGAAATAAGTAAATGAGACAAATTGATTTGCTTTGATTTCTTGTCAGAGCTGTTAAAAAAAATGAAAATAAGTGAGTTTCAATTACAATCCTTAAATTTGGCAATTTCTATTAATTTTTTTTAGTATTTGGAGAGAATTATTATGGTGACATATGGAATTTCCCGCAGGATACCTCACCCACCCATATAGCAAAGCTTACTAAAGTATATTTTAAAGGGACAGAAATACCTGTTTTATGCTGGGTAGCACGCAGACCAGACTTAAATCCAATTAAAAAACTGTGGAAAATCTTTACACAACGGGATTATCTCAATGGGAAGCAATGTAGAAGTTTAATATAGCTAAAAATAGCTATTTTCGAAAAATGGGCGAGTTACTTATGTCGTTTGAAAATATTTTGTTTAATTTTTTTGTATATTAATTTAAGTGTTTTTGGATTTAAATCAGAAATATATTTTTGATTTTACTAAGTTTAAGCAAAAATTAGCTTTGTTGGAATATATTGATCGGTTCAGTTTTTACAGTTCTTACTTATTTCGGGCACCTTAGATGGATCGCATTAGTATTGAAGCGAATTAATCTACGAAGTTTTCAAATGTAGATATTTATATTTATAGTCATATCAAAAATTTACCTTTCAATATTCCAAGGAGTCAATATCGTAATCAGCATTTCGCTTCAATGTCTTAAGTGCATCCCAACCTAAAATTAATTGGTATAATTAAAGATACTGATACTGCCTTCATATCGTCAAAATGATTTAATTTTTTGCAATGGTCTGTTATACAATCATATTACTCTTTTTTTACAGGTGTGGGCGCTTTTAAATAATTTAGAAGGATGTGACCAATAGATTCTCTAATTAGTAAAATACGTTGCATCATGCATAACTAACTAACTACTTGCGTTAGACTTTAAGGTTCTTCTTGTCCTTAAGCCTCTTTAAGTTTTACATACTCAATTTTTTTGCTTTTAAAATATTTTATTTGCTTCACAGTACATAGTAATGTTTTCAAACTTTTGAGAGACAAGAAATCCATTAAATTCATACTATGGACAAGGCAAGGCAAATTTTGGTCAGAAGTTTGCAACACACAGAAGGAAGCATCTCCGACTATTAAAATACATATATATATTCTTGATCAGCATGAAGTCGATCTAGCCTTGTCTGTCTGCCTGGATCAACAGTTTGTCCTCCGAGACCTTATAGCTACGGAGCTCAAATTTTCAATATAGGCTTCTTTTTGCTGCGGGCATTGCATATCTCCGAATCATTCCGATCGGACAACTACATCATATACCTCCCATAGAAACGATCGGTCATAAGTAAGGTTTGACCTTTCTGTTGTTTTTTAAGCGAGTGTCGTGAAATTTAATATTTGTGAGTTTAATATGTCTATTAATACCTCAACTAAGTTTTATCAAAATCGGTTGACTATATCATAAAGTTGCTAATAAGGCAAGAGGTTTTGCTGCCAACAGCAATGGTGTTGGTGGAGTCGAAAGAGGGGCGGTCTCTGGAATTTTTCCATTTTTGGATCAAGGGTCACAAGCATAGATTATTTCGGAGACTGCAGCTTATGTAAAAGGTGTATATTTAAATTGATTTGAGTTGACTATTGGTTTTTCATTTGCATATTTTTACCTAAGGTAAGCCAAAAAGTGCTAGACTGGCGTGTACCGACAGAGAAGTGGTCTCGTCTTAAGGAATTGCGGCTGTCTGATCCTTATTATTATATTTAACAAGGCATTGATATTCTACCTGACAGTGTATGCATGACGATCTGATGTTGGGCGAATTATATAAAGAAATATCTAAATTACCTTTTGTCCAAAATATACATTTGGGCTAAGTCGCCTCTAGGTAGTTTAACGAACGGCCAGTTTGAGTATCATATCACATCGTCAAAGTATGGACGAACAAAGCCAATGAAGAGCTTGTTAAAATTTTGTGCAATTTGGGGGACACCTGCCACGAAGAATGGTATATCCGCGTACATTGGCGCTTTGCTTTTGGGAAATATCTTGTACGACTTCCCTTCCTAATTCATCTGGATCTATCAATGGTAATTGGAGAATCATATCGGAGAGCGACTTGATTCGGTTACCCGTCGCCAAGACCCTGATGAGAATTTAAAAGAAGCTTATGTCAATAACATTAATGAATACTTAGAGCTAAGCCAAATGGGAAACGTGACAAAGCAGCTTTCCCCTCAACGGGGGAGTTAACTATTCTTATCTACTGCCTCATCCTGTTATAAAGGAAATTCGTCAACTACAAAGGTGCGAGTTGTCTTCGACGGGTCGAGCAAAGCGAGTAACGATAAGTCGTTAAATGATATACTAGCGATTGGACTTGGACATAGAGGCATGTTTTTCCAACCGAATAAGCGCAACTTTTATTGGCCAGTCTTTATAGTATACACGACTTTTGTGTATCACGGCATTTTGTTCATAACTGTCAAAAATATCGAATTCGTTATCAATTACAGCCATGTTTCGCTGTTTTCATATGTCTAGTAACCAAGGCCACACATTTGCAACCGGTTAGCGGTTTAACCCGTTGCGTTTCTAGCAGCCTTCAATCGCATAGCGTAATATCTCTGACGACATATCCCCGCCTGATGCATTTTTTCGTCGTTTTTTTTAGCGGCTTGTTGTCTTGAAAACGAAACCAGTCCGCTGTTATTAACGGTGGAGATATGTATATATAGCCAATATGTACCGTCTGACCGAAATTGGTCAATAAATATCGGAGATATATGTACATATATGTATATATTTTGTATTGAAATGCCATGGGCAGCAGCAGCTGAAATGTGTGAGCGAGATAGCATGCGCATGTTGCTTTGTACCGAATGACGCATTAGTTTCGTTCACTGACATGAGTAAGCGAGAAAGCATGAATTTGGTGATTCGGCTTGCTAGGAGAATTTTATAAAATAATTTATATTCAATTAATGGGGATTTGGAAGGAGTTTGAGTTTGTAACAAATCTCTTATTGGTACAGGGTATACTCCAAGTCGGCAGGGACGATTTTCAAATTCGGTCAGATATGGTCACATATTGGCTATATAATTGGGTCTACCAAAAATAAATACTGTAGCTTTAATACAACACTAGTTATAGTTATTTCTAATTTGCGGGGGCGAAAGTGGGCGTGGCAAAAATTTGAAACAATCTGGATCTGCGTATACACTAGACGGATGTTGCCACCAAGTTTGGTTACCCTAGCTCTTATAGTCTCTGAGATCTAGGTGTTTATACAGACGGACAGATGGACATGGTCATATCGACTCGGCTGTTGATGCTGATCAAGAATATATATACTTTATGGGGTCGGAAAATTTTCCTTCTACCTGTTACATACATTTTAGCGACTTTAATATAGCCTTGAACCCTACGGGTAGAGGGTATAAAAATGTACAGCGAATTTGGTATTAATTTTGTTGGAGCAAACGGGAAACTACAAGCGTATAAATTAGCTTACTGCTCATAAGCCTCAAATTAGAGGAAACACTTCGCATTTTAACCCGCGAAAAATGTGAAATAAGTAATTGTGTAATACTCATCCAATTCGTTATTAATGCAATCATCATATTTTTGATTGGAACGTATCAAAGCAATATATTTTCCTGGCAATTCGTAATTATGGCAACATTTGCCATGGCGGCGCAATCCATATCTGTAAAATTCAAAATAAAATTATTTGTATATATCATACAATTAAATATTTCTTAAACAAACCTTATATTGATTATTGAGTTTTAAAGTTGGGAAGTCTGAAATTAGGCAGCATATTATTATTTTTTTTTAACGAAACCAATTTAAGCTTACCTTTCTCTGAGTTGGAGCCTCTACTCGACTCAAAAAAAATCGATAAAAATACATGAAAACACAAATAAATTTTAAGTTTACTTTCGTCTTCTTATTTCCACTGTACCCGTGTTCAATTTTTATCTTCTGTTAATCTTAATTTTCAATTATTCTCTTATGTTAATCTCATTTTATTCTCTTTATGTGCGTAAAGTTAGCGACGGTCTGTCAATGTCGAGTTAGCGACGGTCGCTGTTAACGAAATGTTAAATTTTTTTGGATTTTTTGTTTTCAAATATTTAGTTATTAACTAACTTTTTTGAACCAAATAAAGTTTAAATTTATAAATAATAGCATTGTCTATTGTTTTCATTCATTTTTATCCAGTTTCAGTCGTTGCAAATAGCATAATTTTGACCATGATAAAATCAGCCCCCCACATTTTGGAGTATATTTTCAGTCACAGAAATTGTCAAGCAATGCACGATATCTCAGGTTGTGCTCCACATATTCAAGAATAGCTCCACCAAATTTAAGCAAAATCTATAACAACGTTTTTGAATGTGCGTAAAGTTAGCGACGGTCTGTTAATGTCGAGTTAGCGACGGTCGCTGTTAACGAAATGTTAACTTTTTTTCATTTTTTTGTTTTCAAATATTTAGTTATTAACTAACTTTTTTGAACCAAATAAAGTTTAAATTTATAAATAATAGCATTATCTATTGTTTTCATTCATTTTTATCCAGTTTCTGTCATTGCAAATAACATAATTTTGACCATGATAAAATCAGCTCCCCACATTTTGGAGTATATTTTCAGTTACAGAAATTGTCAAGCAATGCACGATATCTCAGGTTGTGCTCCACATATTCAAGAATAGCTCCACCAAATTTAAGCGAAATCTATAACAACGTTTTTGAGAAAATCGCTTATCAGTGGGGTCACCTATGGATTTGCCCCATACAAAAACGGTCAAAAAAATTGCATTGCCACTGTTAAGCAAATAACTCGACTCATTGGAATTGTCAAGCAATGCACGATATGTCAAATTAAGCCCCACATATTCAGTTATAACTCATCCAAATTTAGGCAAAATCTATAACAACGTTTTGGAGAAAAACCCCAAAATGTATGGGTACCTTGCTTGGCTGAAAATCACTGATAAGGAAGGCGCCAACTCCGAAATCGGAACCAGTGTAGAGAACCAGTCGCCAGAATTAGTTCTGCCAACAACCGCGAACATTTGAACTTAAGCAACATCATTTATTTTGCATATAATATCACAAATTGCAATTAAATAATGAAATAAATGAAATTCTAATTTATCAATATATTCGTTATAGTTTAGCGATTGTTTCAAACGTTTAAAAATTCATAGTAAATCGCTATCCTGCCGTGTGTCTATATGGAATCTACTTAAATTTATATATAAATTGCAAAACTCTAAGCTCGTGTCCACAAATGCACGGCAGAGCATTCAATTAAGCATTATTTTATATGTCTTCTGACAAAATTTGATCAAAATCTATAATAGGGAGTTTGAGAAAATCAATACATATTTTGTCAATAGAATCAAAATCAATAAATCAAAATTAACCGAGTTCAGGTATCGACTTATATAAACATGCAGCAAGGGATGGAAAAAAACCGTCGCTAACTTTTTTTGAATTGTCAAGCAATGCACGGTAGTTCATTAGATTAAGCATAATTTTCTATACCTTTCATGAAAATTTCAGCAAATTCTATAATAGGGATTTCGAGAAAATTCAATTTTTATATTGCATGATAAATATGTCAAAGAATCGAAATCAATGGCGGTCAGCTATCGACTTATATAAACATACTGCAAGGGATGGAAAGAAACCGTCGCTAACTTTTTTTGAATTGTCAAGCAATGCACGGTAGTTCATTATATTAAGCATAATTTTCTATATCTCCCATGAAAATTTCAGCAAATTCTATAATAGGGATTTCGAGAAAATTCAATTTTTAATATTGTCAAAAGTTGTTAAATGGCCAGATGCCATTTATAAGCAATCTAAGTGGCAAGTTATCCCTGGTTTCCCGCGAAATATATTTTTCATAGGAAAATTATTATATGGCAACCTCTTCAACTATCATATTTATGTTGGTGAAGTTGCCACTTAATTTCACTAACAAATTTCAAGTGAAAAGATAATTTTGGCATATATTTGATATAATTAAATTTTTTGAAAGTGGTCAAAATGAGCGAGCTCAGGCAACTAAATGTATTTAGATTTACTTCAATATATATATGTACATATATTTAAAATTACTTCAATATAAATTCATATATTTACATTTACATTAATATATATATTATACATTTACTACAATAAATATACAAATATACTTACATATGTATGTATATATTTTTATTTGTATTTTGTACACATGTACATATGTACATATCCATATACGTTTTATCGATATTCCAAAATAAAATATCTTTATAATTAAATAAAAAATACAAATAAATATATATACTTACATATGTAACTATATATTATATATAGTTATATATATAATATTACATATGTAAGTATATATATTTATTTGTATTTTTTTATTTAATTATAAAGATATTTTATTATGGAATATCGATAAAACGTATACTCGTATATGTATGTATGTATGTACATGTATATTTATTGGAGTGAATGCATAATATATATATTAATGTAAATGTAAATATATGAATATATATTGAAGTAATTTTAAATATATGTACATATATATATTGAAGTAAATCTAAATACATTTAGTTGCCTGAGCTCGCTCATTTTGACCACTTTCAAAAAATTTAATTATATCAAATATATGCCAAAATTATCTTTTCACTTGAAATTTGTTAGTGAAATTAAGTGGCAACTTCACCAACATAAATATGATAGTTGAAGAGGTTGCCATATAATAATTTTCCTATGAAAAATATATTTCGCGGGAAACCAGGGATAACTTGCCACTTAGATTGCTTATAAATGGCATCTGGCCATTTAACAACTTTTGACAATATTAAAAATTGAATTTTCTCGAAATCCCTATTATAGAATTTGCTGAAATTTTCATGGGAGATATAGAAAATTATGCTTAATATAATGAACTACCGTGCATTGCTTGACAATTCAAAAAAGTTAGCGACGGTTTCTTTCCATCCCTTGGTATGTTTATATAAGTCGATAGCTGACCGCCATTGATTTCGATTCTTTGACATATTTATCATGCAATATAAAATTGAATTTTCTCGAAATCCTATTATAGAATTTGCTGAAATTTTCATGAAAGGTATAGAAAATTATGCTTAATCTAATGAACTACCGTGCATTGCTTGACAATTCAAAAAAGTTAGCGACGGTTTTTTCCATCCCTTGCTGCATGTTTATATAAGTCGATACCTGAACTCGGTTAATTTTGATTTATTGATTTTGATTCTATTGACAAAATATGTATTGATTTTCTCAAACTCCCTATTATAGATTTTGATCAAATTTTGTCAGAAGACATATAAAATAATGCTTAATTGAATGCTCTGCCGTGCATTTGTGGACACGAGCTTAGAGTTTTGCAATTTATATATAAATTTAAGTAGATTCCATATAGACACACGGCAGGATAGCGATTTACTATGAATTTTTAAACGTTTGAAACAATCGCTAAACTATAACGAATATATTGATAAATTAGAATTTCATTTATTTCATTATTTAATTGCAATTTGTGATATTATATGCAAAATAAATGATGTTGCTTAAGTTCAAATGTTCGCGGTTGTTGGCAGAACTAATTCTGGCGACTGGTTCTCTACACTGGTTCCGATTTCGGAGTTGGCGCCTTCCTTATCAGTGATTTTCAGCCAAGCAAGGTACCCATACATTTTGGGGTTTTTCTCCAAAACGTTGTTATAGATTTTGCCTAAATTTGGCTGAGTTATAACTGAATATGTGGGGCTTAATTTGACATATCGTGCATTGCTTGACAATTCCAATGAGTCGAGTTATTTGCTTAACAGTGGCAATGCAATTTTTTTGACCGTTTTTGTATGGGGCAAATCCATAGGTGACCCCACTGATAAGCGATTTTCTCAAAAACGTTGTTATAGATTTTGCTTAAATTTGGTGGAGCTATTCTTGAATATGTGGAGCACAACTTGAGATATCGTGCATTGCTTGACAATTTCTGTGACTGAAAATATACCCCAAAATGTGGGAGAGCTGATTTTTTCATGGTCAAAATTATGCTATTTGCAATGACTGAAACTGGATAAAAATGAATGAAAACAATAGATAATGCTATTATTTATAAATTTAAACTTTATTTGGTTCAAAAAAGTTAGTTAATAACTAAATATTTGAAAACAAAAAAATCAAAAAAAGTTAACATTTCGTTAACAGCGACCGTCGCTAACTCGACATTAACAGACCGTCGCTAACTTTACGGACATGATAACTTTTGCCAATATGTAAAATGGATTTTCTCAAAATATTTCTGGCGACTAATTCCCACACTGGTTCCGATTTCGAAATTCGCTAACTCGACGTTAACAGACCGTCGCTATCTTAACGGACATGCACCTTTCAACACTTTTTTTGCAGTATGTTCCTTTCACAAAGGTATTAATATCGATAAGTCATGATAAAGCGAACTAGCATCTTCAAGGCTAATACTTATCTACGTCGCGGTAAATTACGACAGCGTCGATATCGATAACGGGACGGGACTAATTAAATTAATTGTAATCAAGAATATATTGTAATTTGGAATAACTCGCCTAAAGGAACGTTAAGTAGAAATCTTTAAGCAGCCGAAGAAAATAATAAAAAGCGCATTTCTAGCTACTTGTCACATATAAACCAACACCAAAAGAAAAATCGTAAAGTGTATACGTGCTCGTACATACATATGTATGCATACGCCAGCCTTTGTGTTTTGTAAAAAAGCAATTACCAAACCAATGCATGTTTGCGGAAAAGGGTAAAACATCCAAAATCGATCTCTTTTGCGTCTATTTGAATGGGTTTCTCAATCTATACCCTGACTCACGTCGTCACCTATAGCCGGGATTTTAAAAATTGGACTCATCTGTAACTTAAATAATCCGAAAGTCGCAAATTTGACAAAATAAAATAGGTAAGTACAACGAGCACAGAAACGTTAAATTAACTATGGACTCCTTAAAAACTCGGTAAAAATGCGCGCCTAGTGTTGTTTACGTTGTGAGTGTATGTATGTGTGTGTGCCCGATGCCACTAAATTTCAACTAACCTCAATAGAAACAATCGATTGGTAAGCAAAATCCAAACAATAATTGCAGCAAAAACATCTATGAATATTTTCAGTATCATTATTCAATGAAATGAATAATTAACCAATTTCTGTTTGCCAGAGGTATGAGTGTCTGCACTTAAGTGCATGCATATTTATGTATGTAAGTACAGCTATGGTAAACTTTGAGGTTAGGAATATAATGGCATAAAGTATACATAAATAAAAAGTTGATAGCTTTGCTTTTGCTTTTTGTTTTGTAATTTTTCATTTATTACAAAAACTTTTAAATGAAAGTGGTAACATTTTAATAACAATAATAATAATTATAATTTAACAAACAGAATAAACTTCATAAGCTTAACAATGTCATATTCCACTCACGGACGGTATAAAGAGAGAGCACGACTGACAACCAGTGTTGCCAGCTATGGTGGAAGTTAATGTAACTGCCTTAAAACTCCTGAAAATTGCCTCTCACATATCGCACAACTTGACAACGAAATATGTACATAACATTGACATATAGAAATACATAACATACATCCATACATACATATGTATGTACATATACTGTACATAGTTAAATACATACGTATGCGTGTATATTAAAATGTAAGCTGTTCGTGATAAGGCATCAATTTGTGTTAGCATCTAGGGAATTTTAATTGAATAATTCGCTCAAATCGGTCTTTTTTTGTTTAGTTGGGACATTCATTCATTTGTGCGATACATATGTACATATGTACATACATACATACATACACATGTACATACATTCGTACTTACATACTGGGCACATACACAAGTATACATACATAAATGTATACATATCTGTGTTGTGCATACATGTACATACATATGTATGGATGTGTGTTGTATCTCTTCACTGTACGTTCTATGCCTTTGTTCAAAATTATTTTAGCACCACCCTCACCCCACCATCGGCACAACACACACGCACACTAAAAAAACATTTGCTTATGCCTGTCGTTTCAAGTTTCGATTGAGTCTGGTTTTCGGAATTCAAGCAGCCTATGCTTGAAAACTTGAAAAACGAGTTAATACAACTCGTCCGCTTCGCATTTAACACACCAAGCACACTTAAAGATATGCATATGTATGTATGTACATACATATGTATGTACATACATACCTCCAAGTTATAAAAAAAAAATGTTATATTCCTCTAATACGGTATATTATGATTAATTTGAACTAACGTTGCAAGAGAAAATGAAATGTTGAGAAATAAAAATTAATTTTTACTATGCTTTATATTAAACGTGCATACTTTGCATTCTTACAAATACATACATACATATGTACATAAATATCTAAATTTCCATTTTATAAAATATATTAGACATAAAAAAAGATTTTTTGGCTCAATTTTTGATCAACTTCGTTTTAAATTTCCTTAAAATATGTTTCAACTTATACATGTACATAGTATTGATAATTAACAGGTTCTTTTGAACGCATGAAACCCACCGAAGACTGCAGACTTTCGAGGTTCTATAACTTTTGATAAAAACACAATACATACATACATACATATGTATGTACATATGTACATTATTATTATTATTATTATTAAAGTATAGGATATAGTTGTAAATCTATCAACCTAACTATATTTTACAAGCACTAGCAACTAAGGCCATCGGCTTAGACGAGAACTATGTACATCCATGCACTAGCCTGGGATTCGAACCCGGGTCCTCGTTGTTCAGTTGCCTAAATGACTGGGCCGCTTAGACAACTCATCTACCGAGGACTGCACATATGTACATAAATATTGAAATAGTATGAAAACGCATTTGTTGCAAAGATTATTTTATCTTGTGGTATGCATATATGTATGTATATGTACATATGTATGTATGAGAGGCACACATACAGGATTTACTGTCAGCTCAACATTTATTCAGACACCTATGAACATTCCAACTTATTTTTTGAATCACATGAAAAATAAATAACTTAAACAATCAAATTTTAATATTATTAAGATGGTCCATGTTACTAATACTATTTTTAAATAAAAAACAAAAAACCTTCTTTGGCAGTTGAGTTAAAAACTCAACAATATTAAAAAAGGAATTTTTTAAGGGACACAAATTTTTCGGAGACTTTTCTCCTATTCTTTGGTCAAAGGGGTAAATTGTATGTTTCATAATTTCTTTTCTCCAGCGGATCCCAAACGTGCTTTATGTATGGGGTTCAGATCTGGCTATTGCGGAGGCGTTTTACTGTAACAAGGATTACTTGGGGTCGAGTCGCGATTTACAATACTAAACATAAAGTTGTAACTTAAATATTTTTGTAGATGTGTTTGTCCATGAAATTAGGTGAACACTACACCTTTTTTTTATAGCCTTGCAGAGGGTATAATAAAATTGGTCAGATGTTTGTAACGATCCGATCCCATAAAGTATATACAGTGGTTCACAGCTTATTTCAACCACCACCTTGAAAAAAGTTTGTTATTCTGTAAAATCCAAACTAAGTTAACAATGAAATTAAATTAGTATTTGGTGTGATCACCCTTTGGGTCAGCCACCATTTGAAGACTTTTTGGCATCGAGTCGACCAATTTTTTGGTCACTTATGGAAAAATACCTTTAATAATTTAATTTTGCAAGTGGTTGAAATAAGCTGTGGAGTTTTTTTAGTTACTTTTTTAGTTTTTAATTAATAGGAAGTTTTGGAGACATATTAATAAATGAAATGAAATGAATGTGATTAGTTAAAACATTAAACTAACAATCTGCATTTAAATTTTTTGGATATATCTTTTAGTTTGAATTTTACAGACTAACGAACTTTTTTCAAGGTGGTGGTTGAAATAAGCTGTGAACCACTGTACATATGTACATATGTATGTATGTATGATCATGTCTGTTTCAAGGAATCGAGCTTAAATTTTGAGCTACGTGAATAAAGTCATATCATTCTAAGGTATAGAAAAATAGGACGGATCAGTGGTACTTCGGTTAAAATTTGTGTTGTTCAAAACAATTTTTGTGAGAAAAACTTTTTTGTTTTTTGAGACATTTTAACCAAATTTGGTCTACAGATGAGAATTCTATTTTTATCTATTTCTTTTGAATCGGATTGGAGAATTAACACCGACATATGTATGTATGTATGTAAATACGTTTATACATATGTATGTACATACATACATATGTATATGCTTTTATATATACATACATACATACACAAACAACATACATACATACATATGTATATGCAAACACGTGCTTGAAAAAACTTGTATTGTGTTGTTGTTTTCTTGAATTCGTCCGAAATTTTAGAGAGCGAGAAGCTGGACGCTTGCAATGTACATACATATGTATGTATGTATGTATGTATACCGAAATAGCAAAGTCGCGATATTTGAGTTTGGTGGTGTAGTAGGTAGAGATCAATTCTAGAAATGACATAAGCAGGTGTTCAATCCCTTTTTTAGAAAAAGTTAATCAAAATGCAATTGGTTAGCACGTTAGCGTATATTGAACATTCATACGTCACTAAAACATCAAAACCTTCCAAATTGTTTTTCTGTAGGCAGTGCATACATGCATTCATTTTTGCAAACTGCTGTTTATTTCTTTGCAGCAGCTTTAAAAAGTTGGAACGTTCCTGTTTGTCGGTTGTTCTCTTTCTATTTCACCTTTACGTCTCTCATGGCAGGCGAGAACTCTTTTTTCCATAATATCTCTACTCTTGGCTGACGTAGACCACCATTGCGCAATGAAATGAATATAATAATCAATAGGTGCGAGGCTAACAAATCGTTTTATCCAGCTGGTGATGTAAATGACACATCCTTGCAGAAAAAGAAGTTCAATCAACTTGCACAAAATATTCGGTAGCTTTAACATGGAGCACTTTGTCTGTCGGTGATAGATTTTGTCTAGGTTCCTACATTGGTGTTCGAGTTTTGTTCCATCGCCACTTTACTGCAAAGATGCATTACAGCGCAGCACATCCATATGTATGTATGTATGTACATACATAAGGTACGTTTCATATTTATAACGCCACCAATATATTTTCAATATTGGTTAAACCGTTCAATTTTCGTTGGTACAATATTCGGTCGAAATACTTATTGGGACACTACAACAATGAATACGAACTTTGGGATTAGTAGAGATACAGTACTTTTTTCCCCCCGAGAATTCCGGTTTAAGAATGTTTCATAAGTATAACGCCACTTTTAATTAATGAGTTTTCTGAAGTGTAAGTGACATCATTATAATTTTTGTGAAAAAGTGTTCAAATTTAATCTAAATGAAGTAAGCAAGTCGTCCCTGCCGACTTGGAAGTATACCCTGTACCAAAATAGGATATTTCATTTAAACAGACTCCTTCGCAATCCTCATTAATTGAATAAAATTTTTCATAAAATTCTCTTAACAAGCCAAAACAACAAATTCATGCTTTCTCGCTAACTCCTAACAGTGAACGAAACTAATGCGTCATTCGGTACCAAGCAACATGAGCATGCTAACTCGCTCACACATTTCAGTTGCTGCTGCCCATAGAATTTCAGTACAAAACATATGTATATATGTATATCTGCGATATTTATTGTCCGACTTCGCTCAAATTCGGTCAGATGGTACATATTGGTTATGTAATTAAGTGTACCAAAAATAATTATGATAGCTTCAATAGAACTCTAGTTATAGTTTTTTCTAATTTGCGGGGGCGGAAGTGGGCGTGGCAAAAATTTGAAACAAACTTGATCTGCGTATACACTAGACGGATGTTGTTTGGTTGCTCTAGCTCTTATAGTCTCTGAGATCAAGGTGTTCATACGGACGGACGGACAGACGGACATGGCTATATCGACTCGGCTGTTGATGCTGATCAAGAATATATATACTTTATGGGGTCGCAAAATTTTCCTTCTGCCTGTTACATACATTTTGGCGACTTTAATATACCTTGTACCCTATGGGTACAGGGTATAAAAAGTACCGTGTGGAAAAAGTTTGACAGACCTGGAAATGGGTCAAATAATTGCCGATAAGGATGAAGGATGCAGTGGAAGGGAAATTGTGCACGACTGACATTTTTGTCCACAACAGCTTGCAAATCGTGGAAATGTATTGTTGCCTCTATTTACAATAAGGCGCTCATCGCGCTTAGTAAGTATTTTTTTCCTTTCTGAGCCTTTCTGAGACCCATAGGCTTCAGGATCCCGTAAAAAATTTTCGATAACTCTTTGGCTCCTGTCCAGTTTGTGCGCAATTTCCCTTCCACTGCATCCTTCATCCTTATCGGCTATTATTTGACCCATTTCCAGGTCTGTCAAACTTTTTCCACACATTACTTTTTTTAGATTAAATTTGATCACTTTTTCACAAAAATTATAATGATGTCACTTCCACTTCAGAAAACTCATTAATTAAAAGTGGCGTTATAATTATGAAACATTCTTAAAACGGAATTCTCTACTAATCCCAAAGTTCGTATACATTTTTGTAGTGTCCCAACAAGTATTTCGACAGAATATTGTACCAACGAGAATTGAACGGTTTAACCAATATTGAAAATATATTGGTGACGTTATAAATATGAAACGTACCTTACATACATATATCCCCATGCTTAGAGATACATAGAAGAAGACAGATGGAAGATGCAAAACGATGTCGCAAAGTAAAACCGTGACAGTGTTGTAGCCTGTCTGTTTGCTTTCTGATTTTCAATTTTCTGAATTTCATCGAAAATTCGATGAATACGACAACCATGTCGTTTCTTACTCGTTCTTGTTTTTGAGTGTGGGTGTTGGCGAGGGCACTCTCTCGCGTTCCTATTAAAAAACAGGGTGATGTCTGTCTGCCAAGGTTGTAATGAATTTCATTCTCTTGTTGAAGAGGCTAGCAAAGGAAACCGTATTTAAGTATTAGTTTTGTTTGAGACTTGTCAACGCCGTATATTTTTACGACATTATATATTGCACTTATTTAAGGTTACGGCAATAACTGAATCCAACATAATTTAGTATGTTTCTTATTCAAATTAAATTTCATCTTTTTTATCGCATAAAAATTCAAATATTAAGATTTTCCACCTTGCGACCTCGTTATTTATACATACATTTGTACATAATACAGTAGACCCCTTAAAGTCACCGCAGCATCAACTATGTAAATGTTTTTCCATTTATAATGGACGAGTTGCCACCCTATTTAATTTGAGCATCAATACTAGATGAATTCCAAAGCAACACTGCGCGCGCGCTTACTCCCTCTTTTGTGAACACATACACACACACTTCACTCACGGACTTACACTGACACATAGGCAATAGAAGTATGTATGTATGTATATGTGAGTTGTTCGAAGCGCTCTCAACTTGACTGGTCTGTGGTTTCAGTCGTTCGTTTCAATCGAAAATGTTTGCGGCGGCGCTGAGATGTACGCGCACATTTTCTCGCCAAATTTTTGTGAATATCTCTGGAAAATAAGTGAGAAGAAAACTTTAATAAACTATTTTGTAATAGTTAAAAATTATTAATTATTCAAAAGGCGCCAATCTTGTAAAAAAATAATTATTTGGCAAAAATAAAAACTTTCCCAAAGTCGGTGTGATTAAAGGTGAAAAACTGTGTTTTAAAAAAGTGTTGCAAGCGCAAAATACTGCGTAAAACGTGATAGTTTAAAAAACTTACCAGCCCAACGCTCCAAAAGCAAAACGACAGTTCATAGTAAATATACATACATATATGCATAAATTAATTCATACGTACGTACTTATGTATGTTCTTTTACATACATATGTATATAAGATAATACGTATGTATGTATTATGTGTACACACATGTACATATGCATTTCAAATTTACAAAGCGGATGGTTATACCTATTCTCATCTCTTCCGCTTTAAAGTAATTCTCCACTACTAAACAAAGAACTGTTTTAAAACGAAAGTACAGGGAAACTAATTGTGCCTTAAATTCGAATAATATAAAATATGTGAAAAATCGTGTCAAATACACAAAATTTTTAGGTTAGGTCAATTGGTTTTTTATACCCTCATAATATATGTATATACACTATCTATATATACATACATACATATATATATTTTTAGAGAGAGAATAACAAAAGGAGAGACGGGAATATACACATATAACGGCTGCGACGTGGTTATTGTTGCTCTCTCTTTTTCACAACGCATACATTCGCTGGCTCAAAAGAGAGGGCTATATACAAGTTTATTTTTTTTTTTTTTTTGTACCATTGCTTGCTTATGAACTGACTGTATTTTTTCTTCATCGCCTGCCGCGAACTGTCGTTTGATGCGCCATTCGATTTTAGAGGCTGGCTGACGCTTGGTAACACAGCTCCAAAAACAAGGGCACGATATTTTTTTACTTTTCCGATTATCGCCAGTTTATTTCTAAATATCTTTCCTAAATATTTTTTCCTATGTAAATAGAAAGTATATTTTTGTTTTGTCTATTTTATTTGCAAATATTTATAAATAGACTGGACCAAGTGAATACATACTCATACATACATATATGCGCATACATATACATACATACTTACATAAATACATATTTGCGGTTTTGGAGTAGTAGTGAGTAAAAGAAAAATTAAAAGTCCTAATAATGACAATCAACTTTTTTTGCATATTTAATTTTCTCCGTTTGCACTCTCTTCTCTGTCTTTAACAAAACAGATAAGATAATGTTATATGTACATACTTACACATACGAATACATATGTACGTAGAACATGACAAAATAAAAAAAATGGAGGGAAAAATTTTTTGCCCACATGTGTCTCCCCTCTGCAAATACATACACACGCACACGCCCATGAGAATGCACGCATACATTCAACGCTCCAGTTTTGTGGGGCTTGGAGAGAGAATAAGTATGTGCTATGCTCATGGTATTGCATACATACAGATAAAAACATACAGATGTTTTTGGTATGCAATGGCGGAAAAAAAAGAATTACAATAACAACGGATCGAGAGAGGGGAAACAAAGGGCCACATTCCATTTGTCTCCATGTAAGTTTGGATAACTCCCACAATGCACTGAATTAAAATATATATTCAAGTAATATTTACTAAAGGTAAAAGCACTTTGTGCTGGTGCCCTTGCTGCAGTGGATAAGAAAGCTAACTTTTTATATGAGTGGTGGTTTTCCCACCCTTCATTTTGTATTGGTAGGCTGACGACTTCTACTGTTGTTGCTTCTCGTCTCTTGTAAGTTATGCAGACACATGAATGTTGTTGTGTGACTGCTTCACACATTCTCTCTCTCTCTTCGCTCTCTTAAAGTATATGTACATATATGTATGCACTGCTTATTCATGTGTATCCAGATCAAACGCGAAGGCTTAGTTAATCATAATTGTGAACAAACAACAAGGACTAAACGATAATGATACGCTATGTTTACACTTAGGTCAACATTTTCACATTCACTTTTATGTGTATAAATTTAAATCACCGGGAAAAGCGAAAAAGTATGGTAAATTAATTTTTTTTATGCTTTAGATGTTTTAATATGGAATATTGTACTTTTACTAAACTATTTGAGTATTCCTTTAATTTCAAATATTTTATACATTCATATCAAAAATTTTATTTTTATATCCTTGCAGAGGGTATATATATATGTACATATAATGATATTGATCAGATGTTTCTAACGCATATAAATAAACGTATCCGACGTATTCTATAAAGTATAAATATTCTTGAGCAGCATCAATAGCCGAGTTGATATGACCATGTCCGTCTTCCTTTCTTATCGAACTTAAACTTTGAGATACGCGAATAAAAGTCATATGATTCTGTTCATTGATCATTTATCTAAGTCAAGTTTAAAAATTGGTCGAATCGGACATTTATAAGGTATAGATCGGAGGCAAAATTTGTGTCAAAACAGTTCTTGTGACAAAAAACTTTTTTGCTTTTATTATCTTTTTAAATTCAAAATGAATTAAGAAATCTAGTCCAAAGTATGATTGAAAAACCCTTTCCGTATTACTTATTACTCTAGCAGCTGTAGGTGAAACTAGTTTTTTTTTTCAATTGCCAGGATATTTAAGGTCTGAGTTTGGAGTTTGCTTCAGATGTTCACTTAATGTTTTTAACCTTAATCATGTCATTGCAGAATTTTATAACCAACTGTGACGACTACTTGAAGGAGGTCATTTGCTAGCAGATAGAAATCTTTACCACGAAATCGCCCCCAACCTAAATTCGTTGGAATTGCTGCGCTTTTTGCGTTAGCGTTCCCAAAACCAAATGCATAGACAACATTTTTATTATCAAAACCAACATTCACGGCTTAAGGGACCTGATCGTCATCCGCAAGGGCACAAGAAGCTGGTCGGATTGAAGTAAATATACACTATTATTACATACACTCATAATAGCAGGCGAAAGCGACTACCTTAGATAATATTCAAAGGAGAAGCACAGCTAATAAAGACACCATAAAAAAGAATACCAACTTTAGAAGCAGTAGCAAAAAATATTAAAAATACAAAAACAAAAAACTAATACTAATAATTAGACAAGATGATGAAACGTACTCGCGTTGATGAACTGCAATTCGGTACGCGACCTGGTCCGCCAGTTTCAGCAGGTGGATCCGCTGTGGGAACTGCAGCTGGTTCTATTATTCCTGTTTCCACCACAGCTAATACCAGTTTGGGTGTTAATACAACTGGTGTAACTATAGGCACAGTTGTTCCAAATGCACACAATGCTACCATTGGCGGAATGAGCTCAATTCATCATCGGATTTTGACTCCACAGCATGGGGGTGCGCAGACCATAGCATATTTACCTTCCACAACGCCCACAGTAACGAATTTAAAAACAACGAGTTCGCTTGTGGATAGTCCAACTACAACGGGAGTCGGAGCTGTTGGGGGAGGGCCTCAGACAACTACAGTAGTCGGAGGAGGAGGCAGCGCCGCAATTGTTGTCTCAACTGGTACTGCAGGAACTCAAACCCTGCAGTTTACCACATGTAAGTTAAAAAGTTTGTGTACAAGTTGTTTTGTTTTTTAATTTTAAAATTTTATTCATAGCTTATAGCGTTGCTTCAATCCAAGCAGGAGGTACCCTGAAGACTGGAGCCTCTGATGGCAATGCTGTTCAAATTCATGTATCTGGCGGTGGACCGTCACCTGGATCACTGGCCGCTAATGCGCAGAGTATTTCGAGCAATCCTCAAACAAGTCAGTCCGTACGACAACGAACAGTTAGTGGCACCCAGATTCAAGGCGGCGTCGGTGTCGCTGCCGTAGTCAGTAATCTCTCATCAGCGACGACGCAGCAGCAGCAATCCTTGGCCGCTGCGCAGACACTGCCGGCGGCTCAGGGTACACCTCCATCGGGAGCAAATCCAAATAGTGTGGGCAGTATAACGCCACCGCAAAGCGCCCAATCATCTGGCGGAGGCAGCGTCACGCCACGTTTAAAAGTGGAGGACGCTTTGAGCTATCTCGACCAGGTGAAATATCAATATGCGGATCAGCCGCAAATCTATAATAATTTCCTTGACATTATGAAGGAGTTCAAAAGTCACTGTATAGATACCCCGGGGGTAATAGAGCGCGTATCTACGCTTTTTAAAGGTCACACTGAGTTGATATATGGCTTCAACATGTTTTTGCCACCCGGGTACAAGATTGAGATTCATTCTGATGCCTTGGGTTGCTCCGTGCCAGTAGTGTCAATGCCCTCCCCGCCTGGAGCGCCCTCAAGTACAAGCACAGTGCATATGATACCAGGAAATAGTACATTAACTACCGCTGGACACACTCTGAAGACGTCCATTGCCGCGGCTGCGGTCACACTAGTTCAACCAGCGGGAACCGTGGCCCAAATCCATGCAACAGGAGCAGGTGCTGTTAATTTAATGACACATGGAGGCGCCTCACTGACGCAAACAACTATGCAAGCTTTGCAACAGCAACATCAATCCACACCAACGCAGTCGCAATCGCCCGGAACGCCGCACGGTCACGTCCATGTCACGAGTTCCCCATCAACTGGTCAATCGCAAAACAATGTGGCAACGGTAGGAGCTCTTAATGTCCCACAGAATTACTCCCGAGATCGAGAGCGAGCAACGATGACATCCACAGGTCAGTTGGGACAGGGTCCTCTCCCTCCAGCGGCAACGACGACTAGTATTGTAGTGGGTGGACCACCCACTCCCAATTCATTAAGTGAGTTAAGTCCGCATGGCGGTGCAGGTGGCATGGGAGTGGTTGCATCAGCTGGTAATCAGCACAATCTGCATCACATACAGCAGGCGCATCAGTCAATTCTGTTGGGTGAGACAACAGGACAACAGAATCAGCCAGTGGAGTTTAACCATGCAATCACTTATGTAAATAAAATCAAGGTGGGTTCCATACAAATTACTTAACTCAAGTCATATACCGAATATAACATTTTGCGCTTGTCGTTATTTTTTATCTTCTCTTTTTTAATGATAGAATCGTTTTCAAAATCAACCGGCTAAATATAAAAAATTCCTTGAGATTCTTCATGCGTATCAAAAGGAGCAGAAAGTAATTAAGGAGGGTAGTCTAAACCAAGGTAAAATGCTCACAGAACAGGAAGTTTACACGCAAGTGGCCAAACTTTTTGGACAGGATGAGGATTTGCTGAGGGAGTTCGGTCAGTTTCTCCCAGATGCCACAAATCATCAAGCATCGGCAGCTGCAGCGGCGGCGGCAGTCTCTTGCGGCAGTCAATATTTGTCTAAGTCGTCGACAGGGGTTCTACACAATCATCATCATGAGCAACAGCAGAATAAGCAACGTGCTGCCACAGCTACATTGAGTGGGGGAGCTCATATCAGCATGTCCTCCACGACATCGTCGACAGCACCGCATTGCGGAGGATCTTCCCTTCACCTGAATAGTGGGGCCACTCTGTCATCTATTGAGAATAGTGCAAGTGCTCATGCGGCGGCCATTGGCAATTTGTCGGCTGTTAATACAAGCGTCAGTATCAAGACCTACAATAACAATAACTCTCAGCCACAGAATCCGGCGATGGGAGGCGGTTCGGCTAGTCGGAATGATATAATATTTGAAAAGGAGTACAACGTTGGCTTGCCACCAGGCTTGCAGGCACATCAGCGTGGCGCAGGACTCGGACATCATTCCCTTAGTGGTCATCCTGGCGGTAATCTTCGTCCAGGTGGTCTATCATATGACAAGGATCATCGGAATAACCATCATGCCCAAAAATATGTTGGTGGGAGTCACCATCATCACTCTCAAAATCAAAATATATCGCAGCACGTAAAGAAATCACCTAACTATGGAGGAGGTGGCATCTCTGCAACATTGTCCCACATCAGCGATTACTCGTTGGATCGAAGCTCGCCTGGAATCAGCTATGCAACACCATCGCTGCCTCCTAGCACGCATCCTCACAATCCAAATAGCAATCAGCAGCAGCAAATACATAATGCAGGTTCCTCGTCTCTTTCTAGGAGACAATTGGAGGAAGTTGCAGTTGTAACTGGCGGACCACCTGCGGCTAAAAAACCCAAGCCTTATTGTCGAGATGTTAGTTTTTCTGAAGCATCCAGTAAATGCACCATCTCGGATGCTGCGTTCTTCGATAAGGTGCGCAAGGCTTTGCGTAACCCCGATGTTTATGATAATTTCCTGCGCTGCCTCACACTTTTTAATCAAGAAATTGTCTCTAAAAATGAGCTGCTTACGCTTGTATCGCCATTTTTGACGAAATTTCCAGATTTGCTAAGGTGGTTCACCGATTTCTTAGGGCCATCCGTAAGTGGTCTGGTGGGTCCTGTTGGTGGACTTATTGATGGCCTACCATTGGCAGCTACCCAGCAACGACAATGTGCTGGCGGTGGCAGTAATAGTTCCAATGATCGGGCCAGCAGTCATCAAAGTACAGCCGACTATGTCCAAGATGTAGATTTGTCATTATGCAAACGTCTTGGGGCCTCCTATTGTGCGCTGCCCCCGTCCACAGTACCCAAGAAGTGCAGTGGCCGAACGGTCTTGTGTAAAGAGGTGCTTAACGATAAATGGGTCTCATTTCCCACGTGGGCAAGTGAGGATTCCACATTTGTTACTTCCCGAAAGACGCAATTTGAAGAAACGATTTACAGGTGAGAATTTATAGAAAGGATATTATTGAGGTAATTTTGTTTCATCGGTTTGTTAACCATTCTATCAAATTTTCTTTTTTACAAGTGTTGGTATTTGAGGGAAGCTGTAATTTCCTTTTCTTTAATTATTTTCTTTTTGTTTTTTTTGGCTTTCGTTAATTTTTGAATTAACCCAAACCCCACACATATTCTAAACCTTAAAAGGAATATTCACAGAACGGAAGACGAGCGTTTTGAACTGGACCTGGTGATTGAGGTAAATAGTGCCACGATTCGAGTACTGGAAAATGTTCAAAAAAAAATGTCAAGAATGGCCCCGGAGGAACTGGTTAAATTTCATTTGGATGATCATTTAGGAGGTACTTCTCAGACTATTCACCAACGAGCCATTCACCGTATTTATGGCGACAAGTCCGGTGAGATTATTCAGGGAATGAAGAAAAATCCATCGGTGGCTGTACCCATCGTTCTCAAACGTCTCAAAGTGAAAGAAGAAGAGTGGCGAGATGCCCAGAAGGTGCGTATAAATTTATAATTATAGGATGAAAAAATATTTATATTTAATGATTCCGTAATCATTTTCCCCATTTACAGAACTTTAATAAGCAATGGCGAGAACAGAATGAGAAATATTACCTTAAATCCCTAGATCATCAGGCAATTAATTTTAAGCCGAATGACATGAAGGCTCTGCGCTCAAAAAGTTTGTTTAATGAAATTGAAACTTTATATGATGAACGGCATGATCAAGAAGATGATTTGATGGATTCATCTGGTCCACATTTGATATTGCTTTATAAGGATAAAACCATTTTGGATGACGCTGCCAACCTGCTAATTCACCATGTCAAAAGACAGACGGGCATTCAGAAACAAGAGAAACAGAAAATTAAACAAATCATTCGACAATTTGTGCCTGACTTATTCTTCGCACCAAGGCAACCACTTAGCGACGATGAGCGTGATGATGGTAAGTTCTAAAACAACAACTTGTAAGTAAATTACATACTTCATACTTTATTTGAGGAACTATTCAAACATTTTTCCGGTGAATCCAATAATTTTGTCTATAATGTTTCCGATTGCAAACTAACATTGTAAAAATTGTAAAATAATTTGTCTCTTCAGTAATTGTTTTATTGTTTTTGTTAATTCACATTTTTTTTTGTATTGTCTTAAGCCTAGTAAATGTTTTTCGTTTCTTTCTTTCTTTTTTATATTTGTCATTACTTTTCTTTATAATAATTAAATGAAACGTGCAATTGATAAATACAAAATATTGTGGACACTGATTACACTTACATCGCACCTGACCAAACATCACTCCAACCAATCAACCAACTCAATCTAATGGCCATAACACTATACATCGAATCAAAAATCGAATCGTCTCTATAGCCTTTCAATTTTTGGTAGATGAAAATACAAAAATGGACGTTGATTCACCGACATTGCATATGACCGAAGAATTGTTGACGTCCATCACGACACCTTTCCGCAGTAATGCCAGCTATAAGGCCAATGAGAATATTAGTAGCGCGCAAGCTGTAATTATTAAAAAAGAAGCGGACGAAGCTAAATCGACCAGTATGACGATTACTAACGCAACGGGCCCAAGTGCTGTGGCTGATGATATCACGCCCTCTACATCGGCAGCGGCAGTAGTAGTCGAAGTCAGAAGTACATCATCCCCTTCTACCGCCAAGGAGGATCCCTTAAACAAAAACAAAGTAGATGAGCAGACAAACACTAGCGCAAATTCTACATATGCCAAGATAGTCTCCTCATCTATCAATTCACGTGAAGTCGAAATCCTGCATTGTGAGGTTGGTATCAAGCAGGAAAAGAATCCGGTAGACTTGAAGCATGCATATCCGGTACTACTGCCTCCGCATGCACAAAGTCAGCATGAGGTAAGTTTCTTTGAACATTCCGATAACAATGAAAAAGCAATCTAATTATAAATTTTATTGGAGGATGAATCCTACTCTCTATTCTTTGCCAACAATAACTGGTACTTGTTTTTGCGGCTGCATGCAATTCTCTGTGACCGTCTGCATGCGATGTACGACCGCGCCCGTTTGTTGGCCATTGAGGAGGAGCGAAGTCGATTAAATAGACGCGAAAGCACCGCTACTGCACTGCGTCTAAAACCCAAACCAGACATTCAAATGGAAGATTACTATCCAACGTTCCTTGAGATGCTGAAGAATGTGCTTGACGGTAATATGGATTCAAATACATTTGAGGATACCATGAGAGAAATGTTTGGTATCTACGCGTACACATCGTTTACGCTGGATAAGGTAATTAAAATTGATTGTGTTGTAGTATGATATTGTTATTATATTTTTCAAGGTGGTTTCTAATGCTGTACGTCAGCTGCAGTATTGTGTGACCGAAAGGGCTGCCCTGGACTGCGTGGAGCTTTATGCAACGGAACAAAGGCGCGGCAGCACTGGCGGGCTTTGCAGAGATGCCAACAAGTCTTATGAGAAAGAGATGGTGTATCAGCGAAAGGCAGAGAATATTCTAAACGAAGAAAATTGCTTTAAAGTTTATATTGTAAGTGGTTGTCATAACTAGATGCAATCGGCGGTATACAGGACTGTTTATCGTTTCATAAAATTGCAGTATAAAATTGATTGTCGTCTTACCATTGAACTGCTTGATTCTGAGCCTGAGGATATGGAAAAGTCAGTTATAAAAGAGCAAAAATTCAGCAAGTATGTGGAACATTTAGCGAATCCCGTAATAGATGTTGGGGGCAATGGTGAGAGTAGCATTGTGTCTAACATAGTGCGCCATGACGCACTAAGTAATCAGATGTCCGAAACAACTTCTGACATTAAAATGGAAGAGGATGAGGAAAACACCGAGGTGAGTGGATAGTAGTGGAACAGAATAAAAACAACAGAGGCCTTTATGTGCTTATTGAAGAGTGGTTAACCATGTTTGTGTACTTATGTTCACAATTTATTTATTTTTTTTTTTGTATGTCTTTCTGTCCCACCCATTTTTCCAATATGGTTGTACATACGAACAATTTGAACATCTTACGAAAAAAAAAATATCACAAACCCATTGTGTGTTATGCTATATGATGTACATATGTGCCTTAGTCTTATATATATACATCTATCTATAATACATATATGTACGTATGTTGCTCATGCGCAACAAATTGTGTTTAGTTTGATCATTTCATATTGATTCGTTTTGTGCTCGCATTTTCAACGCCCTTTTTTTCTTCTAATCATATAAACAAATATAAAAATACTTATGCCACCTTCGCCTCATACAACAATTCATATTAAAACCAACTAATAAAATGTATCACTAATTAATGCTTTTGCATTCTTTTTCTCTCTCATTTTATTCCGATTTCATTTATTTTTCGTACCAGGTCAATTTCAAGGCTTGAAATACCAAAATAGTTTTGATAATTTCATTGAATAACAAGAAGAAAGTCATATTGCAAAATTAAAAAATAGTAATAATAACAATAACAAAGAGCAAATTATATAAAAAGAAATTAATATTTTTTTAATCAACCATGCAAATAAGTTTGTTAAATAACCATCCACCAACTATATATATATATATATATCTATCTACTACATGTAAATTAAAAAGAAAATTGATTTTTTACTCTAAATTACTAAATTACAAATTACGTATTGATTGAAAGACTCCAACTCTTTACGCACGTACACACTTTGCATAGTAAATCCTTTCATTTGCTTTCTGTGGCCCATATTTGATTGTATGTTTGTAGTATAGTTAATTATTTTATGTAACAAACAAAGTAGAGGCTAAAGAACTTTCCATTGTGTGTACACAGGTTTGCCGGAAATAGAGAATAATGGTAATGGTGGTAGTATTTATTTTATGGTGGTTTAATTATTTAAGGGAGAAGAATGAGAAGGAGAAAAGAAAGGCTAACAAAATTCGGAACATTTTTTACGACTATCAGAAAGCAAACAAATAAAATAAGCAAACCGACAAAAATACATATTCGAAACTGTAGATCGTTACACGTTGAGTAAAAGAGAGGAGAAACATAAAAGTAATAAAATCCAACTGATTTGGGAATGGAATAGGCATATTATAACATTTCATTTGCATGGGGGAAGATTAAATGGCACGCTATTATTGTAGATTTAAGAGAAGGCAAGGTAAGTTTATAATAACGTAGAAACTGTATGTAATTAATTTAATTTTATTAGTGCAAAATATATTAGCAATTAAAGAGATAAAAGCCCGCTAATTTTTCTTTTAGTTTTTAAAAAATATATTAAGTGTCCTTTTATGTAATATTTGTGTTTTTTTCCAAAGAGGGTGTTTTATTCGTCGTTTATCTTGGACGTCGTTTTTGGCCTGGTACTCTAAATATTGATTCTTTTTACATTTGTCGTAATGCTTACCCATATACTTTCACATTTATACACAGCGCATAGGCATGCTATCTAGCCGTTCCGTTTTATAAACATAATAACAATTAGTTTATTTTATTCTCATTGCAGCAGCAGCCGTATCGTGGTAGAAGAAAACCGCGTTTTTTGCTGCGCAATAAGCGCCAATCTCAATTGCACGAAGAGCAAGTGCGCCAATTGTTTGAGCAGAAACGAATTAGTGAACAAAAGTTAGCGGGTACAGTAACATCTGAGCCAACAATCTGTTGTGATTCCCCAACTAGTAATAATAATAACAACAGCTGGAGTAAACGTCTACCAGAAAGATTAGGCGCTCCCCAGGTGGGTCTCGCCGAACAATATGCTTTCAATGATCGTGATGAGATCAATACAATTGCCAGTAACGGACGCTGCTTTGTGACCAGCAAAAATCTTAAGCTGCTAAAATACGATGCGGTGCGTCGTGCCAAGAAGGTGAGTGTCATCCCCGCTTACTGAAATTCATAAATATAGGGGAGACTTTAATCTAACAATAATCTCCCTCTCACCTATGGTATTAGACTCATTGCCGTGTCACACAGAGCAAATATACCCACTTTCAGAAGTTTGTAAAGGAATGGCTACAGCAATATGTCAGTGATCAGCAGCAGCAGTATTGTTTAGACTGGATGTTGGGCAGGACAGCTGAACAAATAAATTCCAGCGGATGGGGAATCTCTTGCAAGACGAAATTGATACATCAAAAAGAAACGACAAAGACGCCGTATCGCATATACAATAGATATAAAGTGATCCAAGGCAATCCAGCAATAACCACCAGTTCGATGACTCATGCAACAGCGACTGCACTTGCAGGATCATCTGTTGAAACAGCAGCCACGACCACAGTGGTCGCTTTATCAGCAAGTGTTACCACTACTTCCAACTTCACTGTATCGAATATGAGCACTACTTCAACACCTACTACTGTTACTGCTACTACATCTAGTATAAGCGGTACCTGTTCTAGTCGCAGTCCACCGCAACAACATTGCAATAATGCAGCAGCTGCTGCCACTGTTCCCAACAATTCTGAAACGACTCTGCATCAAATACGACCAATGGAAAGCTAACCGAAAAAAACTTGGTTAGATACGTTTACATGACGATAATCCGATCTATTTCGTGACTGTATTTATCCCGAACAATTTATCATTGTGATACTAATTCCGCTTAGAATCTACCAAGTGCAGTCAATTTGATAAAAGTCCTGTTCAGCATAAAATTGCTTTATTGAAATTCAATCCACATACCTTTAATTTCTAAATGCAAAACTATAACATATATATATATGTATATATGTATTTGTGTATTTATATTATCTATCTCTTTGCACAGAAAGTCATTTAATTGTAATTGTAGTAATAGGCGTATTTTGCTCCTAATTAGAATTTTACGCAGGTTAAATATAATGTTTAAGCATTTTATTAGTTTCTTAGTTTTAAGTAATAAAGTTGTATAAACTCAAACAGCAGAGTCAAATTTTAAATTATTTTTGTACACAGAATATTGCGGAATAAAAAATTCAAAATGATCTGCTAGTGTTAATTAAACCCAAAGTTTTTGTTAGCGTTTTGCGTAAATGGAAAACTCAGAAAAAAAAACAAAATTCTTGTGCATTTCCTTGTAAATACATGCTGATTATTAATATTTAAGGTCATTCAAATTTTTACACAGCAAAAAACTATATTTTATATAACATACAATATAAACAGTTATGGATATGGGGAATATTCGATCGAATTTATGATCACTTTTATTTGTAGATGAAATCCCTTCGTGTTATAATACCTGCTATGCGATTCTCCTTGTCAATAGCGATCATATGGCGCAGACCCAATGCCCGGAAGATTTGAAATATCTTTTGCACCGAGTCGTGCTAAAAAAAATGTATAATATAAATGTAAAGTTCGATTAAGTCAAATATCAACACTTACTGTGTTAACTCGCACTGGTGATGGGTTCATGAACATAGATAAATCTACGGTATAGTTCTCTTTATTATTCAGTTTGCGAACACATGTGATCGATGGATATCGCGGGTATACATCCCTAAATGTTTGAATAGAGGTTTCTAGCTCCCAAAAGCTTTTATTTTCCACGTACAAGGACTTCAATAAGATTACTATCAATTGGGAGCGCAAAATAATACCACAAACGCGACCTTGGGAACGAACGTTCTTTGAAACATCTATTAGATTAGATCAGCAGCTAACAGTAAAATTTTCTAAGATTTACTTACATTTTGCACTTTATCCACCACTGGAAATCCGTTGTGATTGCAACCATTCAGCACTTTATATATATAGTGGGCCTTGTCTTGAAGTTTGATACAGACTACCGGTTTACTCATTATATCCCTTGCTTTGAATCCCTTATATTGTGGTATGGGTTCCCAAGGTAAAATTGGAACGTGGTTAACTGCGATTTGTGTATCATATATGCCTTCATTAAAACAATCCCCTACCCATTTAGCGCTTATCAGGGCAATGATGAGAGGAAAAAAGAATGAGGTCTCCACACCAGTTGTTTCCATTAAGATTACTGATAAGCTGATGGTCATCCGCAGAACTCCACCCAAATTAGCAGCAGCCCCAATTAGAGCATATTTACCTGGATGCAGAAAGTTCTGGAAAACAAATCGTACTTAAATAAATACTAATGAATAGAAATTGAGAAAAACTTACTGTCTCCGGAAAGAAATAAAATAGGAGCATCGCCACTAATCGGCCCCAAGCTGCACCTACCAAAGCTGTGGGAATGAAAACTCCCAAGGAGACATTCAAGCCAAAGGTCGCGCAGGATAAAACGTAATAGATCAGAGTAAACATGGTTAGCGTTAGGATTTTGTGTGAGCCTATTTATGAATTAAGATAAGAATTAAAAAAAATGGAAAGTGATGCCACTCACCGGGAGGGTCGTGAAAAAGTGATCTCACTGTCGCCTCTGGTGTCTGAAACCAAAGTGCAGCTACAGCATTGTATTCATTATCCTCACAAAACAGCTGTACAGGATGTATGGTCGGATCGTTGCCCAAGGGACGGCAATCGCTGATGAAGTACATCATGGCACTAGCTAATGTGACACCCAACATGGTAACATGCACTGCTTCTAACACTTTACCAATCTTCCATGGAATATATCTTTTTCGAAATTTATTAATTCTCGTATTAATTGAATTCCAAGTGGCTCCTAGTAATCCTCCGACAATGCCCAACATCATGAAAATTGGTAACTCAAAGTATTCAAAAGTCAATGGTTGATCGAACTTTCCCAAATTAAAAAGACCATTGAACGTAAAGCCATCAATGCCATTATACGTTGATAAAACAATATTCAATGTGAAAGAACTAATTATTGAGGCAACTAAGGTACGCCAAATAAGATTCTGATTCCAGAAACTAGCTGCTTCCTCTAATGAAAAGAGCATACCACCGATTGGGGCACCGAAAGCAGCTGTTACTCCAGCTGCTCCTCCTCCCAACACAAAATCCCGTTTTTCATGATCATCGCGAAAGGCTTTAAATATACGAAAATCCTTGGCAAATGTAGTACTCTTACCCTGAGAAATACCAGCTGCCACGACAGCCCCAGCATGAATCATTGGACCTTCTTTACCACCGGCAAGACCTCCGACAACTGAGGTGATGACGCCAACGGCTTTAACGGCCAGTGTTTTTATACGTACAATTCGAGGAATTTGAACACCATTTAAATAACTCTTGACTTGTGGTATGCCACTACCGGCGGTGATGGGCTCAATATATGTAACAATAGCAGCTCCGATAGCCACAGGTCCAATACTTAATAGAATCCAATAAAGAAATGGAATGGCGAGATCTCTGTCACTTTCGTCAGTTATAGGCACATTACAGTCCACCACTGAAACAAAAATAAGATAAAAGAATCCGAATTTTATTAACAAATCCGATCTGCACAAGTTTATACATATGTATGTATGTATGCATGCATGTCTCGAAAGTTCAGCAACTATCAATCGGTACTTAAGTAAAGCAATAAAAGACTTTAAAACCATATGTACAAGTTTTTTTTTCTCAAAGCTGAGTGGTTAATGATAAGAAAGCTAAAAAAACTCAAAATTTTAGGTACTAAATAGATCAGCGGAATTAATCAACATGACTGCATGTACTCCCTGGTGATTATTTGTTGTTGCCCATGCAAATGACTTGGTAGAACGAGTCACTAAATATGAATCCTAATTTGGTAAAAAGCTCTAGAACAAATAAAATTTCTTGAACGAAATCGAACGAGAGATTGAATAGAATTCTGTGAAACTACACAGCTGTAATCAATACGGGGTTTCCATAAAAACTTAGTAACAATTAATCGGGTTACTATTTGATATGAATAAAAGTTGTTTGATAAACTAAATGAAATTACATATGTTTCAGAAAAGGTTCACGTCGCCAAACTGAGGATTTTAATATCTCGTTGCAGTTTTGTTCGCAAGTGTGTAAATGTATGCATACCATTTTTAAGGAATTTGTACTTTAATCCCGATAGTTCTTCAATGATAATATCTATAGTACAAGCAATTAATGCTGTTATAATCCCGATCTGTATGAATATAATCCAACGCATGATATCCTTACGTATGGAGAACCGCTCTCGCAGGAGTTTATGTTCTTCGTCTTGAAAAAGCACATTTTCGCAGACTTCGTAGTCCAAGCTCTGCCAGTAATAAAAGAATTACATTAACAGTAGCAACTTTGATTTGGGGCTAATGACAGAAAATATTAAAGTACCTCATAGTTGGGTGTGGAAACGGCCGCTGTGCGTGAGTTTACATTAAACATGGGCTCTGCATAAACATCGTCTATTAGCTGTTCCATGTAAAAAAGTCATAACCATTAATATCAATCATTAAATCATAAAAATGTAAAACAGAAGTGGCATTATTAGCTATGAGGCCTGAGCCAGAGGTTGGAGTTTTCCCATTTACCTCAGTTCGAATAGCTCCAGCACTTGTCGTAGCGTCACCACCGCTACTAGCAGTTGCTCTTGGTCTTTTTCCAAAAGAACTGTTATCATCCGAGGATTCACCATCGATGTCTATTAAACGATCCTTATCATCCATTGTGCAACTTTAACAATCAGATTGTAAAAGGAAACCGAGATGCACAGTTGCTATAAGACAAAAGAATACAGAACAAGAACGCCCAAGTGTGACCAGCTCAAGAAAGCACAAAATAACAAAGACAACATGTTCGCGAGATGAAAGCCAGCAATTCGCCATTTTATTCAAAACGAAAATTTGGGTTGAGATACTGGAACTTTGCCGCCTCAAATAGCAGGCGTTTATGCTCTATTTCATTACGAGCATTTAGCTCATACCTAATATCGGATAATGTGCGATCCAGTCGCAACATTATATCCTTAGGTGGACTAGTATCAACGAAATGAGCAAGGGACAACTTTTGAGATCGGGTCAACTGCATTTGAATATCCTCCATTGAATGGCCATGAGAACTATGAGATTTGCATTCAGCACCTGCGTTTGAAAATGACGAATTCGTGACTTTACTGGTGGTGGTGCTTAGATCCATAGCTTCGGGTTGTTCATCATTTAGTGAAGCATTCAGGTTATTTGTTTGTTCTGGTTTTATTTGGCCAAGTAGAGCTGAGCGCGGCATAGAAATCATTGTTCGGCTTCTTGAAATTGATGAATTGTTAGGATCCACTAGACTGGCACTTACATGGCGTAACTTAAGGAGAAAAATTAGTACAATGAATGAAATATTTATGATATCAATCAACCAACATTACACAAATCCTGTGGCACAAGTTTTGGATTAGGACAAGCGTTCATTTTGCAGTTGGGTTTGCAGAGCTGGATATTTTCATCAGTGGTCGAGGTACAGGAAGAGTTTGACTGCAAATACATTTTTAGATGTATGCATATGTATATGTATGTATGTACATATTTATTTATTGTAACATCCAGATAATTTGATAGTATGCGAGAGTAAGGTATTTATGTACATATGTATGTACATATATGCACTTGTATGTGTAAATAACAGCAATGGCTTTGGTCGTCGGGCATACGTTCAACTACTTACAGTTCTTGTTCCCTCTTGCTGTTCGTTGTGCTCTTCTTTGTGTCGCTGAAATACCGTTTTAATTTTTAACTCAGCATTGTCCATCATATCTAACTCCGCGCCGGCCATCGGTACCTGCTCCTCTGAACCAACTGTTGTAGTTTTTTTCCGAGCTCGGCTAAAACGACGATTCCTCATAATGCGATCACGTCGTTCTACCAACGCGGCAACCTTCATCTCATGCAGCTTTCCCAGTAATGACGTATGGCGGCGCTGTCCAATATGGAACAGTACCTTTGATTAGTATTACTTTTGTATCTTTTGCATTTAAACATACCTTAATATGCATATGAAAGTTGCCAGTTGAACGCACACTTCCCCGATATACTTTATCAGGGGGACAATAGCAGCATATTACCTTGACATTGTCCCCATCCTGACTTTGGATGCGGTATAGTTCTCCATTAAGGATGTACGGTACATGTTGCCGCCGCTGTGAGTCAAATTCGGATTCATTTTTAGCTTTATCCTTCTGAACTTGTTTAAATGTACTTAGCATAGTAGGAGATGCAAACTCAACTTGCAACCGCTCGAATTCAAATGAACTTCAAAGAGTATAAAAGGGATACACACACATGTACTTTTGATGAACCAATAGTGGGCAGCGTTAGGGTAAATATAATGATAGAAAGATGGAGACAGGAAAAACGTTTAACGAAGTTTAATAACAAAAGATAACTTGAAAAATAGGGGGATACGTTCATTAAATTAAATAATTAATTTGACTATCTTCTTAGTATACGAATTTAATTTATCCGTTACCTTGTTGTTTTTAAAATTGTTATTAAAAAATTTCTTTATTATATTAATCTAATTTTTAGAGATAAAATACCCAATGTTATGTTAAGTCATCTGCAGCCCTGGAAGCAAGTGCACGCAATTGAAAAATAAGAACCGGTTCATTTTTTTTGTTCATCAACTCGTGTTTTTTATTATGCTGCCACATTGAAAAAATAGAACACTACATAAGATGTCGCAGTCGGGAGATAGAGCAATTAAACCAAATATATTAATAACTGGGACTCCTGGAACAGGGAAATCATATTTATGCGAGCGGTTGGTGGTTAAATTTGGGCTTAACTGGATAAACTGCTCAAAAATAGCCAATGAAATGGGATTTATCGAAGGCTTTGATGAGGAATATAGTTGTCCAATTTTAAATGAAGATATGGTATGTTTGCTTCTGCAATTAAATTTTATTTTATAATTAATTCATATCTTAGCTTATGGATCATCTAGAACCGCTGATGGCTAATGGTGGAAATATTGTGGAGTATCATGGGTGTGATTTTTTTCCAGAACGTTGGTTTGATGCCGTTTTTGTGGTCATTTGTTCAAACACAATTCTGCACGATCGTCTTAAGAAGCGCAATTATAACGAAAAAAAACTCAAATCGAATATAGAATGTGAAATCTTTAGCACTATACTAGAGGAGGCCCGTAGTTCGTATAAGCCTGAAATTATTTACGAATTAAGTGGAGAAACCCCGTCGGATGCCAAAAAGAATATGACAATAATTGGAAGTTGGTATAAGACGTGGAAAGTAATTAGAACAATAAACAGTCGTTAATGTTATCTAAAAATAGTGTGCTTTTAAAAAGATTTTTATTTAACAATTTATTGATTCAGATCGGATAAAAAATATCGACATATCGGCGAGTTGAAATTCCCCTATCCTGTTTAATTTTGATTCCAATTTTTTTAAAACGTTTAAAAAATTGTGTGGCCAATATGACGGAGAAATTAATTAATAAAACAGCAGTTGCAAAGGGTATACAAATCTTTGGTACGGCCGAAACTTAAGCAGACACATACATCTCATTTATATGTTGGCCAATTCTATATTCTGTTTTTGCACAAAAGTTGTAAAAACTACCCTCTTGACAATGTCAAAGAGCGGAGATATGCCCACGAGACGTCAGTGAATGTAGTCTGAAAATTAAGCAAAATGAATTCTGAGATATGTATCTATTTTCAAATAGTATAATCAAAACCTAACTTTTTTCGGAGCATTTTTCACATTGAAACCCGTTTATGCTCCAAGGGCATAATTATTACATTGTGCAACAAATTATTATATACAATATTGCTATTATACTCTATGACGTACAAAATATAAAAATGAAAACAGTGAACAGTTTTCCAGATCCATGTTTGAATGACTGTTCAGTTATTTTTTTTTTTGTTGTGTTTAGATCTTGTCAATAACACTTTGTAAGCAAAATGAAATTAAATCGCAATGTTCTCCAAATAACAAAGACAGTTAGTTTTTTAATAGGTAGTGATTAAAATTCTGTTTTTATAACAAAAAACACAGTTTTTATTAAATTCGACTGATTAAATGACAATTATTTGAACAGCATGAATATTAAAAATGAATTTTTTTGCGCTAAACTTGGAGATAATTTATTAGACGATGCTTTCAGTTTCAGGATACTTTTATTTATTTTGCTTTGTGATTACAATTTAGTCTAAGTTAAAAATTTAGTTTTGTGATGAAGGTATACATATGTATGAGTCAATGATATTGCGCATCGAGTGTAACCAAAAATTTATGAAGCTTATTAATCAATGACGCGGATATAAATTCAGCAATAAAAAATGGCAAGCCTATAAAATTATTAAATAGTCTTAAATTTATTTTTATATAGTTATATTATTGATGTAATTATAGATAAGTGGTAATAGAGTTCTTAGTTTACTTAATAAAAATAAAACCGGCAGATTAAAAAAGTAGCAAAATTACTCTTATAAACGCAGGGCACCCTGACAGAATGTTCAGCATTCTTTTCCAGCAGGAAAGTTTTGAAGTCCATAGTGTTTAGCTAGTTTAGATGTGTAATTCGATGAATGGTAATTGTCTCATTAGAAATTTTTATAATCGCTAAGTTAACGCTTTGAATTGAATAGATTAATAAATTCATTTTTTTATTCAATCCTTATTTTTCATATCTGGAACGATGTTATTTGAGTGGTTTTACTTCCCGTGTAAAATATTAACATCCAAAATGAGGCGCAAAACTTTAGCAATGTCTGTAATGCAGTTGAAACAAGACATTCGAAATCACAAATGCAACAAGAAAACAAGTTAATTTTTTATACCCACACAGTGTATAATAAATTTCGTCAGATATTTGTAACGCATAGATCATTACCGACCCCATAAAACATATATGTACATACATACATACATACATACATATATGTACATATATCAGCATCAATATTTACATACATACATACGTCAATATAGCCATGTCCGACTGTGCGTCCGTCTGACTGCTCCTTCACGCCTTTGCGACCTTAAATTTTGAGCTACATACATATGTATGTGAATGAAACACATATGTATGTACATACATATATGTAATTCTCTTCCTTCTTGAATCAAGCTCGACTAGTTTAAGAATTGGTCGGATCGGACAAACTTTGTTCCAAAAAGTTCTTGTGAACTATCTCAACCAAATTTGGCGTATCTCTAAGATTCTTCTTTAACACCACACCAGTTTGAATCAGATCGGATAATACCGACACAAATTAACAAAATTGTACATATATATATGTATATATATACGTGTATACACAGTGTAACATATACATACATACATACGTATACAAACACAATCTTGACAAAGATACAATCATAGTGTGAAAGATACAAAAACCATTTGTATTGTGTTGATTCTCAGAACGATATTTAAGAGAGCGAAAAGCTGAGTGCTTATAGCATGTGCATATGTATGTATGTATGTATTTAGCAAGCCGCGATGCTTTGGCTTGGTGGTGTAGTAGGTACATATGTAGGCACATAGATCAACCCTACAAACGGAGCGGGCGCGTATTCGAACCCCGTGCGCAGCAAGATGTAATTCCATGTGATTTCTTCTTTGATTATTCGTAAATGTTAATAGCTCTAGAGGCCGTTATAACAGAAACTAATTTAACTGAACTGCAAGGGCATACAAACATCGGCACAGCCGAACTTAGATTCTTCGAAATTTTTTTGATTAAACTGATACACATAAGTTATACCAATATAAATGGTTATGTTTAGATACTATTCTGTGTGTATATATTGTAGAGACTTAATTATGGTGAATCCATCAGTTGATTTGTATTAAAGTATTATCTAATGTTTGTTTGAATAAGCTATAAAGATGACTGCTTGCTATAAAGATTTACAATTTCCTTTATAACTTCTAAAATAATCAACATATTTGTACAAAATATGTTTTAAAACAAAGTTTGTGTAAAATAGTTTAATAAAATGTGCATTGAAACAGAGTTGCCACGCCCAGCTTTTCTCAAATTACGGCACCGAGATGTACGAAATCATGGTGTCACTGAAAATCGTACAGCGTCCGTTTTTGTAAAAATTATTTAAACTAATGGGCTGGGCGTGGCAACTCTGTTTCAATGCACATTTTATTAAACTATTTTACACAAACTTTGTTTTAAAACATATTTTGTACAAATATGTTGATTATTTTAGAAGTTATAAAGGAAATTGTAAATCTTTAGTCGGTGTACGATTTTCAGTGACATTCACTGTACATATATAGCGGAGCCGCGATGCTTTGGCTTGGTGTTGCAAAAGGTAGATATGTACATAGATCAACCCTGCAAACGAAGCGTGCACACATTCGAACCCTGGGCTGAGCGAGATGATGTCATTTCTTCTTTAATTTTATGTATACAGAAGTTAAAATTTCTGGAGGCCGATATAACAGAGAAAGTAATTAAATTGAACTACAAGGGCATACAAACTTCGGCTTGGCCGAAGTTAGCTTTGTTGTTTTTCTGTTATATCTAATTGCATGTATGTATGTATGTATATAGCGCCGTTTGTATTTACAGTTAAATTTTTTCATCGGTTAAACAAAATTGTTGAAAAATATAAAAATGATTGACTTGATCCACCAGAACTTTTAATCAACACTCAAACTCATTAGCAGTAATGGCACTTAGGTCTTTCATCAGTCCCTCAAGATTTGCCATCTCTTGGTTTAATTCTTCGGTGGATGTGCTTGGGGCCAGTCTTTGAATCTCGTCGGTTGAATGGCTTACAGAGCCGCCGCCTTGCAATCGATTTGGAGTGGTAGCCGATAATAAAGGTTTTTTGTATGGTGATTGGTTTTGTGGACGTATTGTTATAGTGGGATCTGTACAAATTTACAAAATAATTTTTGGAGATAAATGTCAGAAGTAATTACAGAAGACTGTAACTTACTGTGTTTATTAATAGCCATAGGGGCTGTTCCTGTGGGAGGAGGTCCAGGCACACTAAAACTCTTTAGCGGATGCCCCCTTTTAGCGTGCTCTATGGTTGATACACACGCATTGTCAGGGCCATTGCTGGGACTATTGAGGAGTAAAAATATATTGAATAACTTTGAGTTGAATAATGACTTGGGAGTTACATTAAAAAAGGTGGTTATGAGTAAAAGTCGAAAGTTTATCATCTTTAATCGAGCGCGTATTTTAAATTCTATAACTCATATATGTGAACTATTTCTAACTTGGAGCTTCTAAGAACATGTTTTTTTACAGTCCTTGGCTACGCGCCTGCTGTAGTATTTGTATTGTGTCTTACGAGCTAACTTTACATACGGCTTACGATCCGAGACAGACATAACATTCCAAGTACATGTGGCTTGCATGCAGGGCCGGGGAGAGCTATATTGAACATGAGCAATGAAAATTTTTCATTCTTTCATTTTCGACGCTGAAAGAACGCTCGGCGCTAGCTACAGAAACTGTCAAAGTACATAATATTCGCAAAGTTACGCAAACGTTTGAAAAAATAGTGTTAGGATTTTTCGTTGTTATAGAATTCATTGTTATAGAATTCATTGATTGTAACGGGGATGAAATGGCTTCCAAGATCGTTTCGTAATTACATTTTAGGTGCTCAATACTATCTTCCTTCATTTAAGATTGGATTGGGATTCCAAATCCGAGCCCCTCTTAAGGCCGGTGGGACCCCCCCCCAACACCCAACGTGTTCGCGTTTCCATATTTTTGCCGAAGAAAAAAATTAATTTTTTTTGGAAATATTGTTGAATGGGGAAAAAACATTTGATGATAAAGAACAGATGCTGACCAGAAATTAGTTTCGTAACTACCAGCGTAGGGATGCTCTGGTGTTTGTGCCATAGAGTTCTTCTGTATTGTCTGTGTTAGACTCTGTTGTGAAAGACCCGTGTCCATGGTTACGTGAGAACGATTTTGTTGGTTATACTGTGTGCGTGGATACTGCGGACGCTCCATGGTGGAATTCACTGAAGTATCTGATACGACGGGAAAGGAACATAGACATTATTTTATGAATCCTCCGAAATTAGTTAAAATCATACTCATATAGCCTGGGACGTAAGAGCGTTTATCTAATGAATTTGTCAGATGGCCCGGCATGGAAGAGCCCACTTCATATTCACTATGAACGGCCGAACGCGGCAATGTTAGAGCCCCGCTACTTGAGGCACCATCACTGCAGACGGGTGTGGCGGTGGGCAAAGTTTTATCTATATTCTTCAGCTCCATTTGGTCATGATGTATCCATAGATCAGGGGGCTTTGGAACGCCCACATTGTTCTTTTGATAGCTAAGAGAATAAGAAGCGATGAATAGCATAATAATAAGGTAAAGCTTTTTTAGATGGGTGCTTCTGACTTACCTCTTTTTAGTATGCTCTGGTGAGGATAAAGGCTTACGTCGACACAGTAAGAGTATAAGCAATGCTATTACCAGCAAAACGGCTATAGTAGATCCAATAATGATATATAGTAACTTTTCATTTATAATACCTTCGGTCATGGTATCTGCCTCCTGCATCCCGGATGCTGCTGTCGTGAATGATACTAGAGCAGAAAAGGGCGAATTTATATTGCTCTTTGTGGTGCGGGCCTGCACTTTAAAATAGTAAGTTGTGTAGGGTTTTAGATTGGGCAGCATTAACATGGTTTCCTCTCCAGTAAATGCTTCAATGGACCAATCTCTGTCACGTTTTGTTGTATCGGTCGTGTAGTAAATGTTATATCCAGTGATTTGGCCAACCGTATATTTGGGCGGTAACCATTGAAGTATAACAACAGCGGTATTCTGATCATCCACCCGAACGTTTAACCCTCGGGGTGGCGTCAGAGGAATATTTTGAAATGTACTGTTCCGAATGGACATGGACCAAGCCGATTCCCTGCGTCCCTTGACCACTTTAACGGCGAATTCGTATTGTGCGTTGGGACGGAGATCATTTATCATGCAATTTAGATTTGTCGTGTTGTGATATCTGTATCGGTTTGAGCCAGTAATGCCATAACTAACGGTGTAGTGTCGATTATCTGTAACATGCTGATTCTTATTCAGCATGGTATCTATCCAAAGCACTACAATTGATGAACTGGACATGGTGATGGCCCTTAACCCTACTGGAACTTCTAACGGTGCTGGTATTTCAATAGATTCCTGATCTCGGGTCTTGATGTTATCATATATTGGTGGGCCATCACCGTTGACATTCCGCGCTCTTAATGATACAACGTACTCCGTATTGGCATCCAGATTTTTTAAAACGTAATAACGGTCGCTCTCTTTTAATTCATAAGTATTTTCATCGGGTATGCCACGACCCCATCCCAAAACATAATTGCGTATCTTAATCTCCTGTTGCTGTGGTGGACCCCAATGTAGTTCTATAATATTAGCTCCAGGGTGTATGTTAATCCAAATCGGTTTTCCTGGCACGTGAGTCTCATCGAGATCGTTTTCCAATGTGTTCGCGCGATACCATTCAGTAAATGGTCCAGAACCATTTACGGTCATGGCTGCGATTTTTACCTGATACTCGGCGCTGCGATCCAACCCGCTTAGTTCAAAGTATCGAACATTAGCTGGGGTGCTTTTCACTTGGGGTGTCTCCTTAAATTTACGATAACGTATTTTATAGCCAGTGATTTGACCATTACGATCCTCCTCGGAGGGAGGTTCCCAGTGCACCGTAATAGACTGTACAGTGACAGAACAGAACATTTAAAAAGAATGCCGCTACTTTAACACGACTAAATACTTACACTTGAACTGGTGACCTCAAGAGAAACATTATTTGGCGGGTTTGATGGTGTTGAGGAGTATGTTTTTACTTTAATTTCCTCTGAGGAATCACCCATACCGTTGCTATTAAAAGATACCACACTAACGACGTAATCTGTGTGGGGGCGCAGTTCAGTGAGAAGCGCGTCTAAAGAAATGCTATCATGATACATATCCGCTCCGTTGTCATTCTGTTAATGGAGTAATATTTAAATATTTTGTAAAAAAAAAACTAACTTACGACTCACCTTTGAGTAGTATACTCGGTACTTGAGTATCTCGCCATTAGTCATAGTTGGTTGATCCCAACGCACATAAATCTCTTTATCACTACGTGGATGAGCGTCGAAGTTTCGAGGCGGACCTGCTATATTAACCTCAGGCTGAGTGCTGACTGTCAATGGTGGAGATGATTCGCCATTTCCGAAATTTGAATTGGCTACCACACGGAAGTGATATGTTCGTCCAGGTAAGAGAGATTGAATATTCACCTGACGATCGTCATGTGATATGGTCATAATCTTCTGCTCGCTATTAAGTAAAATAAGCAGTAAGTTAAGAATCACGTTTCAGGCATTTAGGCACAACTTACCGTTCGCTGTTGTTCATTTTATAATACACTGTGTAGTGAGCAACCTCGACAGAGTTTTGCATAGGTTCCATCCAACTGAGTGCAACGAAACGTGGTTTTATTACCTGAGCCACTAAATCACGGGGTGGACCAGGCAATCTAGTCAAAAGGTGGTTACTTTCCAATTGCTTACCAACAGCGGTAGATAACTGACTAGAATTTGTATCACCCTCATTTGCAGCATCCTGTTTTAAATCTGTGAAGTCAAAGTTAAAGGAAATTTATTGTTTCTGGGACTTTTTGTTGACATTACTTCGTCAGGCAGTATCTTATTTGAATCATCGCCTTTGTTTTAGGTAGCAATTAACTTTCGCTTGGCATACCCACCGTCACAATTGTCCTCGTGGTTGTCATTATTGTCATGGCAAAAATTGTCTAATATTAGGTTTACTTTGGTTTCAGGCTTTAAATGAGCCGACTTACGTGAATGAAGACTGTCGAGAAAAGTCTTGGAGCGTTGATGAGTTGACTGTGGGGATAAATAGTCTTCATCATTGGCTTCATCAATGTCATCGTTACCGGACTTAGATCGCCACTCCCCGGAATTATTAAATTTATGGATTTTATTATAAAAATTGGGGGTCAGTAGGGCTTTGGTGGACTGGCCTTGGTTTTGTTTACGTTGTCTAATTTTCACTTTTTGAGCGTTGGAGCAATTACATGTGGAGTTGGGAGTTGTAACAAAATAAAATAGGGAAATTAAAATATAAAAATATCAAAGAAAAAGACTTCGACCGGGCCGAAGTTTTATGCCCTTGCAGGTTCTGAAAAAATTATAACTTTTTTATTACTTAAAAAAAAATGAAAACCAAAAAATAACATTACACACTTGATCGTTTCTTCATCCGCGTTCGAAACCGCGGTCACCTCGTTTTTGAGGTTGATTTTTGTCTTTACCTACGGGTCATTCAAATTTCGTTCTCTGTACGAAAACAATGGAGATGCTTTTTATATCTTTCACACTCGTAGTTATTTTGTGTATACAAAATGTATATGAAGAGGTGCCTCAAAAGAAATGGTTAAAGATATATTTTTTTCGGATTTATAACTACATTAATTAATCGATCTGATTCAAACTTTCTTGCCAATTCTTGCCAATTTAAGAACTTACCCACATAATTGATCAAACAACTTATATACTGAGTTTTATCCACATAGCTCATCAGTCTCAATTGTAATCTTGAGGTGAACAGTCGACAATTTCGCTAATTCCAACTAGTTATCATCAAACCATATCAAAACAAAAATGAAGTAAGCAAGTCGTCCCTGCCGACTTGGAGTATACCCTGTACCAAAAAAGGATATTTCATTTAAACAGACTCCTTCGTAATCCTCATTAATTGAATAAAATTTTTCATTTAACAAGCCAAAAGAGCAAATGCATGCTTTCTCGCTCACTCCTAACAGTGAACGAAACTAATGCGTCATTCGGTACAAAGCAATGTGCGCATGCTATCTCGCTCACACAATTCAGCTGCTGCCGCCCACAGAATTTCAGTACAAAACATATATACGTATATCTCCGATATTTATTGACTGATTTCGGTCAAATTCGGTCAGACGGTATATATTGGCTATATAATTAAGTGAACTAATTATGATAGCTTCAATAGAACTTTAGTTATAGTTTTTTCTAATTTGCGGGGGCGGAAGTGGGCGTGGCTAAAATTTGAAACAAACTTGATCAGCGTACACACTAGACGGATGTTGACACCAAGTTTGGTTACTCTAGCTCTTATAGTCTCTGAGATCTAGGTGTTCATACGGACGGACAGACGGACACGGCTATATCGACTCGGCTGTTGATCCTGATCAAGAATATATATACTTTATGGGGTCGGAAAATTTTCCTTCTGCCTGTTACATATAATTTAGCGACTTTAATATACCCTTGAACCCTATGGGTACAGGGTATAATGAAGTAAGCAAGTCGTCCCTGCCGTCTTGAGTATACCCTGTACCAATAAGAGATATGTTACAAACACAAACTCCTTCCAAATCCCCATTATTTGAATATAAATTTTCTTAATAAAATTCTCCTAGCAAGCCGAATCATGCTTTCTCGCTCACTCATGTCAGTGAACGAAACTAATGCGTCATTCGGTACAAAGCAACATGCGCATGCTATCTCGCTCACACATTTCAGCTGCTGCTGCCCCTAGAATTTCACCCTACGGGTACAGGGTATAAAAATATAAAACAACATGTCTATACACTGCTTGTCCTTGAAACTGACATTTCACGTACGGAATTCGACTCTGCAATCTCCAGCCTAAAAGGACACACACCAGGCATTGATAGAATCTCCTATCCCATGATAGCAAGCTCTTTACCCTGTGTTGCCAAATTATTAGACAAAATTATTGCCAAAAGGTTATGGTGGTTTGTTATAATAAACAAACTTCTACATAATAACCAAATAGGATTTAAAAGAGGTAAGTCTGTTATTGATAATCTAGCCTACTTAGATCACCTCATAACAGAATCTCCCGCACATAAACAACACATTTCAATTATCTCCCTCGACTTTGAAAAAGCCTTTGATAAAATTGAAATCCATGTCAATACAAGACTACTACAAGAATGGAGTATAGGACCTTAGATTTTAAGATATGTTATTAATTTTATGAAAAATAGAAAAATCAAGTGCCAAATTTCAAACAGTATATCTGACGCCTATCCACTAGACAATGGGATACCCCAGGGTTCCCCCATCTCAGTAATTCCTTTTCTAATAGTATATAACAAACTAGCAAACTTAATCAATATCCAAAGAAACCTTTTATTTGTAGGTTACGCGGATGACTTCCACATCATCGTTAAATTCAATCAAAACCAAAAACAATTCACAGCAAACTTGGATAACACCTTTCAAAATATCATTAAATGGTGCTCGACTTCGGGCTAATCTTTATAATTAAATAAAGATGAACACCTACACATCTGTAGAAAACAAGTCCGCCATTGTAAAATTTCAACAAATAACCTTGTCATACCTATAGTTTCATCCTTGAAAATATTGGGATTGACAATTGATTCTAAATATAGATAGAATAAACACATCGATGAACTAACAGCTTCTCTGGCAAAAAAAGTTAACATCATTAAATGTTTGTCAAATCAAAATTTCAACTGTCATACAAATAACATTATATCATTGATATAAATTGTTAAATCGATAATTTTATCAAAAATTGACTATGGTCTTTCGTTTTAGGGAAATACATCCAATTCACAAATTAAAAGAATCCAAACCATCCTAAATAGCTCAATCAGATTAGCTTTAGGCGCATTTCGATCAACGCCAATCCATATCCTTCTAATGGAATCTAATATAAACAACGTTGTAGAACGCCGAAACTTTCTTCAAGCTAAGCTTATCAAAAACATATACTATTCAAAAGAAACACCTCTAAACAATTTAGTAAAGAAAATATGTACTAAAGAAATCTCACAATAAAATAAAAATCCAATCAGCTATAAGGATAATCCCAATCATCTCAACAAAGCAACCCTTTTGGATATTAAACAAAAATATAATTAACACAGAGCAGGCCTCGGTAGATGAGTTGTCTAAGCGGCCCAGTCATTTAGGCAACTGAACAACGAGGACCCGGGTTCGAATCCCAGGCTAGTGCATGGATGTAGTTTTCGTCTAAGCCGAAGGCCTTAGTTGCCAGTGCTTGTAAAATATAGTTAGGTTGATAGTTTACAACTATATCCTATACTTTGATAATGGAGATTTGGAGAGATAAAGCAAATCTAATCTGGGCCAAACAATCGCGAATTGAAGTTATTAATAGATTTGTACTTTGAACTTGAACTCTTTAAAAGGAACATAAAAATAATTACATATAAAATACATATGTTGTTTTATTCCTGTTTTCACTGGGAGCGGGGTGAGACTAAAATCTACTTATGTAGAGTGATTGTCATTCGTATCCTTATGAACTCGATTCCTCAAATTAGCTTTTGGTGTTCCGAAAACTTGGCAGCACTATGTGCATCTATAGTTTAAAATGTGTTCTTCAAGATTTGGTTGTCCCTTTCTGAGAAAAAACGTTTTAATTCGATTTACACAGAGCTGCATAAGCTTTTTTAACCTGGATTTTTCATAATAGTTTTAAAAGTAAGTTTAAATATAATGAAGTAAGCCAGTCGTCCTTGCCGACTTGGAGTATACCCTGTACCAAAAAAATAATATTTCATAAAATCAGACTCCTTCCAAATCCTCATTAATTAAATATAAATTACTTTATAAAATTCTCCTAGCAAGCCGAATCACCAAATTCATGCTTTCTCGCTCACTCATTTCAGTGAACGAAACTAATGCGTCATTCGGTACAAAGCAACGTGCGCATGCTATCTCGCTCACACATTTTAGCTGCTGCTGCCCATAGAATTTCAGTACAAAATATATACATATACGTATTATCTTTGATATTTATTGCCCGATTTCGGTCAAAATCGGTCAGATGGTACATATTGGCTATATAATTGGGTCTGCCAAAAAAAAATTCTGTAGCTTTAATAAAACTCTAGTTATAGTTTTTTCTAATTTGCGGGGGCGGAAGTGGGCGTGGCAAAAATTTAAAACAAACTTGATCTGTCTACACTCTAGACGGATGTTGACACCAAATTTGGTAGCTCTATCTTTTATATTCTCCAAGATCTCGATGTTCATACAGACAGACGGACAGACGAACGGACGGACAGACAGACGGACAAGTCTCAATCGACTTCGCTATTGATACTGATCAGGAATATATATACTTTATGGGGTCGGAAAATTTTCCTTCTGCCTGTTACATACATTTTAGCGACTTTAATATACCTTGTACCCTATGGGTACAGGGTATAAAAACTACCCCCAATCTGGCGTGACGTTACGCACTTTGACAGTTGAAAAAGAAAACGATTTGAAATTGGTTGGATTTATTTAGTTTAACCAATTAGGCTAATAAAATGTGTTTTCCTTTTAAAAATTCACATTCACAATTTCAGTATTGAAGTAATGAGAAAGTGTTTTTTTTTCTGGCGTGACGTGACATTTGAATATCAGCAAAAACAAGCCGAAATTCTACCGGTATTTGATACATCTTTGCTCCTTTATATATTTTTTCCAAAAAATTATTACTTTAAAAATAGGATTCCAATTAGGACATAATTGTACACTTACTCTTTGAAAAATAAATCGTATATAGAATATGCTCTTAGAAATAAGCAAAATTGACCAAACATAAACTTGAACTTAGAACCTCGATATTTCCCAATAAACACAACACAACACTTTAGCAAACATTTAGTCTTTTGGTCGTGCTTGACTTTTTTTTGGAAATGCCCATATATCGGAATTGAACTAGTAAAGTGAACATTCTGTGCAGCATGTTCGAATATCAAGTGTAAAAGAGCAAATTATAATTAAAAAGTTTTGTAGCAACATATTCAGTTATGTTTAGTCAATAATGAGGCTAATGCCGAGTGTGGCGCAATTATAGCGGTCGGGAGACATTGCCCCGATCACTTCAATAAAGGTGAAAGAAGCGACTCACCTCGCCCAATAACTTACAAGTGAAAAAAAATGTTCTAACCAAATAAATATATATGTATGTCGGTATTTATGTACATATTATGCAATCAGATTTGCCAAGTTTGGCAAAATTCCCACAAAGTTTTTGGTTTTATTGTCTTGGTACTACCAGAAAATCCATTTTATGCCTAGAATACCCTCGTTGAACTGATTTCACTGATTAATCATGTAAAGGAAAATATTCAGCTAATTATTGTTGCAATAAATTAAAAGTTATCGACATCCGCTTGCAAATATGCAAAGTAATGTACAAAATGCAGAAAAAAATTTTTTTTCCAAAAATATTGGCAATTTTGTTTTTTGGAATTTGGTTGTCTCAACAAATACTGGACACCAAGCTTATAGTAAAATATGCAGTGATTTACAACAATTTTTGCTTACTCACCTCCTGTTTTGAGAACACGCAATCGAGCCGCTGCTTGCACACTGCCTACGGCATTTGTACCCACGCATTGGAAAATACCCGCATCAGAGTGCAGTAGACCCAGGATTCGAAGATTATGATCTGCCACCAGTTGCATATAATCATTGGCCGTGATAATGTCCCCATTTTTAAGCCACTTTATAGTAGGTTTTGGCTTTCCCGTTATGGCACATTCAAGTTCCAATTCCTCCTTTTCGTGAGCTATTATGTCCCTTGGAGTCTGAATAAATTTTGGCGGCACATGAACCTGTACAGTCGCCTGAGCATCAAGCGAGTCGACTTTGTTGCTGGCTCGGCACTGATAGTTTCCTGAATCAATGTCTTCAGCTCTAGAGATTTGTAACGAACCGGTTCCAATAATTGAAAACCGCAAATCAAGATCATTGAGATCCAGTTCTTCCCCATTCCTTAACCATTTAATCTGTGGTTTGGGAACACCATTAGCCACACAATTTAAAGTGACTGTATTACCTTCTTTTACAGTTTTTGATGAGGGTCCTACTAAAAATGATGGGGCAGATATAGGTAAAGCATTTTCAGTACTTATTACAGATTTAATATTTAAATTGGTTTTGCTACTTAAGCGCCAAGCAGTTTCAGAAGTGGTTACATTGCACTGATATGAACCTCGATCTGATGGCTGTATTTTATCAATTTCCAGCTCCCCATCAGGAAGTACAATCATACGTAGCTTATCTAATGGTAGAGGCACATCATCCTTTAGCCATTGCACTGAATGCTTTACTCCCTCTTGCACGTTGCCATCACCAGCAAGCATGCAACGAAAGAAAGCAGTTTGCCCGGAATATAAATAAATCTCAATAAAGTCTTGATTGAGATCTGGTTGTTGGGCAATTGCCACCTGTGCTGGTCGACTTAGAATACTACCCACTCCATCAGCACTAATCAGACACTGATAGGCTCCAGTCAAGCCTCGATTTTTTTCCACAGAACTTATATACAACGATCCATTTTTCAGTTGACTGCGGAATGTATCGCCGATTCCCAGATCCTGTCCATCAGGTCCTCGCCAGCGGATATTGATAATGGGCGAAGATGTGGAAGATTTGCTTTTGCCTCCGCTGCGAGACCCTGGGTGTTGAGCCGACCCAGAGCATTGAAGGGTTACGGAGCTTCCCTCCGCCACAACGGAGTCCCGTGGCTCTAATGTAAATACAAGAGCTGTAAAAGAAGCAAATTGTTCGCTACAATTCACTGTCTGGCAATAAAATAAATTTAAGATAATTGCTATATTTAAGACTAAGGTTTTTTAAATAAATATACAAAATGTATGGAAGCACGCCAAAGTTATATCCATTGTTAACTAAAACATATCACAGACGCTAACTTCGGCCATGTCGAAGTTTCAATACTTTGCAGTTCAATTAATTACTTTCCCCCTCATATCGGCTTCAAGATTTTTAAGCTTCTGTAAATGTTTTTTTTTTTTTTTTTTTTTTTTTATATAATTTAATTTATTTGCAATCTATCCTAGGAGGACAATAAGCAAATTAGGTAAGGGGGGTTAACAATAACTTGAGGTGTAGTTGTATATGTATGGGAGGAAAAGGGATAGAAAAATTATGTAAAGTTACAAAAGTTCAAAATTTAAAAAATTTCATGTCCAGCTAAATGGGGTTCACCAGTCCTCTTCTTGCCTGAAAGGTAGGTCCAGGGGGTGACATCTTTTGAGCCGCCTTGTTTGGGTGCTGTTATCTAGCAGGGCGAGTGCCAGAATGTTGTCATGCGTCTCCAACCTGGAGCAGTGTCGAGTGCCATATCTTTTAATTTCGCTGCTTACTGATGGGACGTTCAGGTCTCTGTGGATGACCGAGTTGCGAACGAATGGAGGCGCACCAACTATTTTGCGGAGCAGCTTGCTCTGGAAGCGCTGTAAGATGTTTACATTCGAAACTGAGGCCGTGCCCCAGAGCTGGATGCCATAAGTCCACACTGGTTTGATAATGGCCTTATACAGCAGCACCTTGTTGCTAATGCTGAGCTGTGACTTGGTGCCGATGAGCCACTGCATCCTAGCCAGCTTCATGTTGAGTTGAACACGTTTGGCTTTAAGGTGCGCTTTCCAGTTTAATCGTCTGTCCAGAGTAAGGCCCAGATATTTGACCGAATCCACGCTCGGGAGAAGGGGTTCCATGAAGACTGACTGGGGGCAGTCGAGTCTGCGTGTGGCGAAGGTCATGTGCAGCGACTTGTCTGTGTTAACAGCGATGTTCCACCTGCTTAGCCAGGGCTCAAGTGTGAGCAGTTGTTCCTGGATGATCGCTGACGCCTCCGTAGGGTTTGGTGCACTGGCAATGAATGCTGTGTCGTCTGCATATGAGGCAATCAGGAGTTGCGGGTGTTGCAGCACTGGTAGGTCAGCAGTATATAAGGTGTATAGTATAGGGCCCAGTACACTACCCTGAGGGACGCCCGCTTTGATGTGCTCTATTCTTGATAGAGAACTCTCACACCTAACGTAAAACCGTCTGTCCAAGATGTATGATTTTAGGACCATGTAGTACGGGGCGGGAAGGAGCAGTTTTATTTTGTGCAGGAGCCCATCATGCCAGACTCGATCAAAGGCCTGCTTCACATCCAGAAAGACAGCGGAGGAATACAACTTGTCTTCGAAACCATAGAGAACCTTCTGCACGATGCGATGGCATTGCTCAGGAGTGCCATGGTGTTGCCGAAAGCCAAATTGATGATCTGGAATTAGGTTGCCATCGTCCAGAAGCGGCAACACTCTAGCCAAAAATATTCTTTCGAATACTTTGGCGAGTATTGCCAGCAAACTGATTGGACGGTATGATGCGAGGTCATGCACCGGTTTCCCAGGTTTTGGAATCATTATAATCTCTGCGCACTTCCATTGGGTGGGGAAGTGGCAAAGATCAAAGATCCTGTTAAATAGGTTAGCAAGAAGCTGAATCACTCTCGACGGCAGAAATTTGATGGTGACTGCATCAATACCGTCATAGCCAGGGCTCTTCGTTGTTTTAAGACAGTCGATTTCCGATTTTACTTCCTCAGGCGTGACACGGCTAATGGGGAGAGCCATCTGGTAAGGAGTCTCTAGGAAAGACAGAGTGGCACTCACATCCTCTGCGCTGCATGTGCTAAATGGAGTAAATGTGTTTGCCAGGAGCGTTGCAAACTCTTCGGCTAATTCCTCACTGGATCTGCACCACATACCATTTGATCCTCGAATGGGGACTTTCCTCACAGTCGGCCTTTTGAGGTATTTGGTGGCTTGCCAGAGACTGTGATCGGGCTGATTTGGCTCGAGATTTCGCAAATATTCTGCAGTTGCTTCGTTGCGGAGTTCGAAGTATAGAGCTTTAAGCTCCTTGGTGGCTCGATTAAGAGCCGTTTTATCCAGAGGATTGCGACTACGCTGCCAGACACGTCTCAGGCGTCTTTTTTCCCGCAGAGCATTGGTGATCTCGTCGGACCAGGCAAACATGTCCCTTTGTCTTGCTGTGCGTTGCCTGCTTCTTGATGGTGGAGTGCAGGCACTAGCAGCTTCGCAGATGTCTCGCGATAGTTTTTCCACTGCATCGTCAATGTCTTCACCGCTGTTGAGGCTGACGTTCGGCTCAGTGACCCCGTCAAGCATAGTTTTAAAGGAGTCAATGTTAGAGTTTTTCCTGAGTAGCCTTGTGATGCGCTTTATTGATTCGACTGGGATGTCTAACCAGACCTTCACAGCGCTGTGATCCGAGTGTAAATCGAAATCAGCATCAGTGTAAACGCAGCTGCCGTTGATCCCTCTGGTTATTGCGAAGTCCAGGACGTCGGGACTTCTTCTTGGGTCAGTCGGCCAATATGTTGGTTGGCCAGACGAGTGGGTGGTCAGGTTAAGAGTATGTATACAAGGCATGAGGGCAAGTCCCTTAGGGTTATTCAATCTTGACCCCCACCATGTGTGTTTTGCATTAAAGTCACCTCCAGCCAGAAACCTTGATCCAAAGCTACTAAGGCCTTGCTGAAACATCTGCGTGTCGACTGCATGTCTGGGAGGAACGTAGCAGGAAGCAATGTTAATATGGCCGATGGAAGTGGTAATGCGGAGCGAAGACGCTTGAAGCCACGGGTGAAGAAGCGGCGTATTTTCGGTGTACTGAAGCCTAGACTTGATTAGTATGCCGGCACCGCCTCTGGCATTTCCGCTCGGATGATTAGCTCGAAGGAGATCGTATCCACTAATGTTGAAGTATGACTGATCCGTGAGATGTGTTTCAGATAATAGCATTAGGTCGACATTGTTCCTCTTGAGGTACAAGTCGACCTCTGGCCTACTTTTTACATAGGCCGTTAGCATTCCATATGACAATTTTTAGGCCTACTTGCATAAAGATGCCATTAACGTTTGCATCATGATAGTCATTTGCTCCATCTGGGCTTGGAGCAGTTTTAGGATTTGTTCAAGGTAGACAATGCCGGATCCACCTTGTATAGGTTTATCGCTGCTATTGGTTTCTGGTGGGCTATTAAGACGAGCGGAGTTTTTGACAACTCCGGCATATGTCATTCCCGGTTGTGTGTATTTGGGTGGAAAATTGTTGGTTGGCTGTTGGTGATTAGTGTCCGTAATATGGCGCACACGAGGTGATGAGAGACGAGTATTACCTTGTTCCCTGCGCCTCATGGCTTCCTTGTAAACCCTGCACCCTTTATAGGAGGCAGTATGGCTTTCACCGCAGTTCACACATTCTGGTGGCTGCTCCTTGCCTTTCGGACACTTGCCAGGCTCATGAACAGAAGTGCATTTGACGCATCTAGGATGCTTGCCACAGTTATTTTCGTGTGATTGAATTCTGACACTTGAAACATTGGGGAACACTATTATTTTTTCGGGGCGGCTCAACGGTTACTATGGCATTGCAGAGGCGTTTGACAAGGAATATCTCCTTATTGTTGGTTGCTGGCTCCAAGTCAATGAAGAATAGTGGCATAGGGTTCTTACTAATGCGGTGTTTAGCGTTAGTTAGGTGACGCACATTGTGCCCGAGCTTTGCCAGTTCTTCACGGATGAAGCATAAGGGGGTGCTGTGATGTAGGCTACGGATGACAGCCCTATATGCTCTTTCTTGTTTTAATTGGTAAGTGTGGAAAGGGAGTTTCTTCACCTCTAGTGCGGCTACCAGGCTCCTGAAATCCATTACACTGGTAGTCATAATGCGGACTTGGTCGTCTCTGCCTGTCTTATATATGAAATTATCACTACCGATTGTATTCTTGATGAAGGTGAGCATTCCAGTGATGTCGCTCACGTTAGGAATATAAATTGGAGGAGTTTTTGGTGTCTTTGGCTCATTCTCGTGAGGGGGATCGGTGCGAGGCTCTTCGGCAGGTATGTCGTCATTGAGTAGGGCAAATCTGTTATAATTGCCAGCGGACTTGGCAGTGGGCAGAGCTGGGGTGGTAGCAGACTTGGCAGTGGGCCTAGCTGGGGACTTGCGACGTGTTTCTCCAGGCTCCCATAAGCTGAAATCCGAATCCGACTGAGCAGACATCGAGGATTCAGATGATGACCCACGTCTGCTCCTTCCAGATTTCGAATCCTTTTTTCGTTCTATATTTGGTGAAGAGGAAGCTTTCCTCTTGGATACCGTTTTACGGGTGACGTACTGCCACGAAACGGAACTAGCGGCACTGCCGCCATGTGTATTATCAGCATCCATTATGGCCGGGCTGTGGCCAACTTATTTACGATGAAGACTCCTGGTAAAGTCTGGTGATTAAGCAGAATCAGCCGCAAAAGTAAGCAAGTAGTTCCAATTTTTAAATTTAATAGTAAAAATTTTTTTTTTTTTTTTTTTTTTTATCTCTGCTTACACAATAACCTTATACTCAAAGCTCATGCGATATATTCTGTAAATGTAAAATTAAAAAAAAAGAAAAAAAAATTTGAAGCACAATTGAAAAAGAGAAAACTAGAAGGATAGGCTAACTTCGGTCGTGCCGTTTGTATACTATTAAGGAGTACACAAGGGCTGCTATTTATATTTCGGGAATAATCGATTTAGTCGACCAATTCTGTCAAAACTCAATAGACACATTTCTATACATACCAAATTTAAAAATTTTTCTTGAGAGACAAATATTTTCCATACAATAAATTTTTTGGATTGATTGTTCCTATATGATATAGGCAATAGATTCTGATAAAACTTAGCGGGAGTATAAATAAGTACATATATTAAACTTACAAATATTGAATTTTGTGGCATTCGTTTAAAAAACGACAGAGTTGTTGCGGTTAATCCATATTCAGGATCAGTTATTGTCCAATCGGTATGATTCCGAGATATAAAATGCCTGCATCATAGTTAAAAATTTGAGCTCTGTAGCTATAAGGGTGTCGGAGGAGAAACTGTCGATCCAGATTCTTCCCTGTCCCAAAGAAGCTTTTTTTGATCTAAATGCATTTTGAGCATAACAAAGGCTCTTCTCACACAGGCTGCAATCCTGGCTTTAAACTAGATTTTCACCGGCGTAGATGAACTCGGATAAGGACATGTTGGCTGTGTTTTACAGTCTTTGATTATAACAGTGATAATTCAGATCAAATTAAAAGGTTAGTTAGATTATGACACGTGGCGAATGCACATTTTAAACCAAGGGGCGATGATGGAGATCTGGAGGCGCTTGTATTTCACTTTACTTTGACACTGGAAACTCACGGTTTAAAAGGTGGAGTGGATACTGACGGATGACGGAATGGCACTGTAAGCTTCTCGAAGGCTCAGTCGATATACTAATGCAGGGCTGAAGTGAAGTTCGGAATGATATCCCTTTTTGTTATGACCATACGAAGGATGTACAATGAACATAGTGGACTGTATTTCCTACATCTTACTTACATCTATTGGAGCTATGTGTAATCAACCGATATTAAAGAAATTTAAGAGAATTACTATATATAAGACTAATATAAACTAAATTTAGTGGTAGCAGCCTGAAGAACGAAATTCTTTTCATACATCCTTTTTAGGGTTTATTGTTTCTTTAGTAGCTATATAATAAATTCAACCGATTTTGATAAACCGGGTATCAAATTTTTCATTAAAAGTATGATAATATGAGACGTTAGAAGCAAATCTTAATATTCTGTAATAAAACACTGATTAGAATCTACTATTTTATAAGTATTTCTAGGTATCGTAGCTATTTTAAAAAAATATAAAAATGTGTATGGGAGCACGTCAAAGTTATATCCATTTTTTCGACCGTGCCGAAGTTTGTATATCCGTATAGGTAAACTATGTACTATGTATCTCCTTCATATCTGCTTCATTTTCAGAAGCCTCAATATCTTTCTGTAAATGTTTGACTTTATAAAATACCTCTCGTTGGTGGTATTTCGAATAAAGATGGCCCTAAGAAAGCCTTATTGGAGGAATGGGCCAAAATAACTCTAGCTATAGCTAGAAGAGGTCACACCGAATATAAAAATAAGATAAACCATTTATATAACCACATAAGTAATAGTGTGTTAAATAAGCTGTGAGCTCAAAATACAACATCCACTTATAATGTTCTCCTTGGACACCGAAATCAGTATTTCTGGGAAATCCCATTATTTACGACTAGTAGTTTAGATATGTATTTATGTACATACAGTGGTTCACAGCTTATTTCAACCACCATCTTGGAAAAAGTTTGTTAGTCTGTAAAATCCATGTACTTCGGGAGCATGACTTTCATGGCAGAATACCTCACAAGAAGCCTTTCATTAGTGAGAAAAACAAGAAGAGTCGCCTAAAATTTGCCCAGGAGCACTTGGCCAAGAACAGTGGCTTTTGGAACAGTGTCTTATTCTGCGATGAGTCAAAATTTAATATGTTCGGGTCTGATGGACCCTCCTATGTGTGGTGTAAGCCGAATACGGAGCTTCAAGCAAAAAATTTAAGGGCAACGTGATGGTATGGGCCTGTATGTCGTCAGCGGACGTCACGGCGAAATGTTTTCGGATGACACGACTTGCCCAACTCTTCTTCAACATCATTGGCCACTTTTCGAGCTGATATCCTTGGGTTATCCCTTATTATCCGCACAATATGGCGCTCGTCCGTGGAATTAAAAATTTTATTTGGATCTTTTCTTCCTTTATCGTGCGTTCTATTTTCATTGACAAATCTTTAGATGATACTCCGGACAGTTGAGTCAGGAAGGCCAACCATTACGCCAAATTCTCTTCGGGAATTTCCCGTTTTCGGACAAAACGGACATAAAAACGGCATTGGTTGAGGAATGGGCCAAAATCACACCTGAAGTGACAAAAAAATTGGTCGACTCGATGCCAAAAAGTCTTCAAATGGTGGCTGACCAATAGGATGATCACACCAAATATTAATTTAATTTCATTGTTATGGAAAAATACCTTTAATAATTTAATTTTGCAAGTGGTTGAAATAAGCTGTGGAGTTTTTTAGTTACTTTTTTAGTTTTTAATTAATAGGAAGTTTTGGAGACATATTAATAAATGAAATGAAATGAATGTGTTAAGTTAAAACATTAAACTAACAATCTGCATTTAAATTTTTTGGATATATCTTTTAGTTTGGATTTTACAGACTAACAAACTTTTTTCAAGGTGGTGGTTGAAATAAGCTGTGAACCACTGTATGTACCTACATATGTATGTATCTGCATTTCAAATTTATCTATGCATAAGTCTTTTACTTTTGATGTAAAACAGATTTAAAGTAAAAAATTCACCGTATCAAATAAGCTGTGAGCCACTGTATGTATGTACATATGTATGTATGCACACACATATATACTTACGTATGTAAATCTGTTTCTGGCTTACCTCCACACAACTTACGTCTTAAATTTTACGACTAAAGGTACTGATAAAAAATATGATTTACGCGATTATATTTAAAGGAAAATTTAAAAGAGAAAATCCTCATTTCGAGGTTTCTAATAACTCTAGCTAATATGTTTGAGTTTAAACAATTTCAATTTCCGATTCGTCTTCCACCTGTTTTACGACACGGCTGCCCACATAGGGAGCAAAAAATACACATATGTATGTATGTAAATGTACATACATATGTATGTATTTATGTATGTATGTATGTAAGTTAACGACTTAGGTTGTGAACGGCCCTCGCAGCGGAATTGATACACGCGCGGCGGCAATGTTGCTGTGTCAGGCGCTTGTGGCCAGTTGCATAAATATGTTGTAACGCTGATTGGTCTTTGCATTATGCTGACGCGGCTCTGTCTACCACGGAGCCTTTGCATGATAATTATTTGCTTACGATAAGTCTTTGTATTTCTTTTATATTCCATTCTTGCTGTAGCTTAAGACTTATTTTAATGATATAAATTCAGTTCTGTATTAACAGTTGAACAGTTCAATTCAATAATAAATACCTTGCTCCGGCTACGCCGCAAAACCTGAGTTTATCTGCTAAGCTAACGCTAGCAACCAAACTTTATTTTAACCGCTAAGCTAACGCTAGCGACTTCGAACACCTGACCGTTCCAAGTGAAGACAGCTGCGACCCATCAGAAATCGGGCACGGCATCAAACTCTTTTAATTGGCGCCCAACAGGATTAATTCAGCAACCCACAACCTACGTTAAGATAGGAAATTCTTAAACTAAAACATGTAAGTGAATGTTCGGCTAAGATACGAATAAAAACAAACTTCCTCTTTAAAAAAATAAAATAAATTTGACACATTTGATTTTGATAAACATAAATGCAAGTACGGTTTGTAACAAACACAACAGTGTAACAAAATAGTGTAACAAACAGCTCAATTATTGCTCATGAGTTGGGCCTATAGGGAGGTAAAAGTGGAATACGACAGTGAAGACGATTTAGAAACAGGCTTTACACCAGGGATAAATAATCATTCAGAAATGGAACCAGAAGTTCTAAAAGCAATAATCGAAGGTGCAGTGAATAGTGCACTAGTCGAACAGGAAAGGAGGTTAAAAGAAGAATTTCGTACAGAGCTTGAAAACTTTAGAGGCCAAATAAGTGCCTTAAGAGTAGAACCACCGCAAGTGGAAACATACCAGAAGGTAACAATTAACCCAAATATAAAATGTGAAGTGAAGTTAGACATAGTTAAGTCCGTGCCTAATTTTAACGGTGACCACGAAGAATACGTATCGTGGAGGCAGGCAGCCATAGATGCATACGAAATTTTTAGAAGGTACACAGGAAGTGAGGCGCACTACGAGGCGCTGGCAATTTTAAAAAATAAAATTAGTGGTCCAGCAAGAGCTATCCTTACATCGCACAATACAGTGCTGAATTTTGATGCCATAATTGCGAGGCTGGATTGCACATATGCGGACAAGACGTCCTTGCGCATGCTTAGGCAGCAGTTAGAACTTGTCAGGCAAGGGGATTTAGGTTTGATGAGTTATTACGACGAGGTGGAGAAAAAACTCACTTTAGTAACAAATAAAATAGTTATGACTCTTGACGAACCAGCCGCGTCCATTTTGTGCGCAGAAATCAGGGACGATGCCTTACACGCCTTCATGGCAGGACTCAAGAGGTCCCTTAAAGCATTGGTTATTCCAGCAAAGCCGAGGGATTTGCCCTCCGCCTTAGCAACAGCCAGGGAAGCCGAAAATAGCATAGAAAGAAGTGCATTTGCCGCATCATATGCCAAAGTATTTGAGGAAAGGAGTCATACTAGTGACAGTAACAGGTTAGGCAATCGTACCCAGGCCAGACAAGGAAGAGGCCAGGATAGGAACCCACATTTTGTAGGAAATCAGGGCCAAAATAAGGCGCCGGACATGAAACAGTCGGCAAACGACAAGGCTGCGCAACTAAGGAATCAAGTACAGCCTATGGATGTTGATCCCTCGACATCTAGGTTTAGGCAACAGACAAATTGGGGAAAGGAGCGGGACCCACAGGGTGAGACTCTGAAAAGACAAAACACGTCGGAGCGTATGTCAGGTTATAGGCGTCAAAGGGTGAATAATATTACCCAGCAAGCTCCCATCAAAGATGAGAAAGAATACGAAGAAGTGGCTGAAACTGTACGTGCTGAATTAGATGAGGAAGACAATTTAACAGAAGACAGTGACTTGCTAAATTTTTTAGGGAACGCTCCCGATTGCCGTATGTCGAGCGGCAATTGGCTGGCAAAACAATAAGAATCCTTATCGATACTGGGGCGGCAAAAAATTACGTTAAACCCGTAAAGGAGTTAAAAAACGTAACACCTGTCGGAACCCCATTCACTGTGAGCTCTATTCATGGGTCCAGTAATATTAAAAAAAAATGTTCCATGGTAGTTTTTGGAAAAGTCGCCACATTCTTCCTATTAGACACTCTTGATACATTTGATGCCATAATAGGCTTCGATCTGCTTACGCAGGCAAGGGTGACTATTGACCTAACGGGGAACACCATAAGTTATGGTAATTCATCTGAGAACTTAAAACATTCTCAGTACGCTGACGTAAACTTTACACACATAAATGACATTGTAGTCCCGGACTTTGTAAGAGATGAGTTCAAAAACATGTTACGAAAAAGAATTAATGCATTTTCGACCTCTAACGAGGCGTTACCTTTCAATACTTCGGTAGTAGCTACAATACGGACTGAAGACAAACAGGCAGTGTTCTCAAGACCTTACCCATACCCAGCGAGTATGGCAGATTTCGTGAATAAAGAAATTTCACAATTATTAAAGGATGGTATCATAAGACCATCAAAATCCGCATACAATAGCCCAGCTTGGGTCGTTGACAAAAAAGGATTAGACGCTAACGGCAACAAGAACAAGAGACTTGTTATTGACTTTAGGAAACTGAATGAAAAAACAATCGCTGACCGTTACCCAATGCCGAGTATTCAAATGATCTTAGCCAACCTAGGCAAGGCGAGGTTTTTCACCACGCTAGATCTCAAATCTGGATACCACCAGATATACCTAGCCGAAAACGATCGAGAAAAGACATCTTTCTCAGTAAACGGCGGTAAATATGAATTCTGTCGATTGCCTTTCGGTTTAAAAAATGCGGGAAGCATTTTTCAGAGAGCAATCGATGATATCCTGCGGGAACAAATTGGGAAAATATGCTACGTCTATGTAGATGACGTAATATTTTCTGAAAACGCGGCCGACCACGTCCGCCACATTGACATGGTACTTCAGCGGCTATGTGACGCTAACATGAAAGTAGCAAAAGAAAAGACAAAATTTTTTAAAGAAAGCGTCGAATATTTAGGCTTTATTGTTACTTGTGATGGAGCAACAACAGACCCTGAGAAAGTTAAAGCAATCCAAAAGTATGCTGAACCAAAAAATCTATACGCCCTAAGATCTTTCCTGGGCCTAGCCAGCTACTATAGGGTATTCATCAAAGACTTCGCTTCTATAGCAAGACCCTTGACTAACGTGCTGAAAGGCGAAAATGGTACTGTAAGCAGGCACATGTCCAGGAAGGTAGCTATAGAATTTGACGACCATCAAAGAGACGCCTTTGATCGTGTGAAAAACATATTAGCATCTGAAGATGTTATGCTCATGTATCCCGATTTCAAAAAGCCTTTCGATTTGACTACTGACGCTTCTGCCAGTGGCATTGGGGCAGTACTGTCCCAAAGGGGGAGACCAATAACAATGATTTCCCGGACGTTAAAAGCATGCGAATCGCATTATGCTACGAACGAAAGAGAGTTGTTGGCCATCGTGTGGGCCCTAGGCAAGTTGCAAAATTACCTTTACGGCACTAGAGAGTTGCACATTTTCACAGACCACCAGCCTCTCACGTTCGCAGTATCAGAAAAAAACACAAATGCAAAAAATAAAAAGATGGAAAGCATTTATAGAAGAACATAATGCCAAATTGCATTACAAGCCAGGGAAAGAGAACCTTGTCGCAGATGCCTTATCTAGGCAGGAGCTTAACGCTCTACAAGACGAGACAAACTCGGACACAGCTACCGTTCATAGTGAAGAGTCTCTAACATACACCATAAAAACAACAGACAACCCTATAAATTGCTATAGAAATCAAATAAGCTTAGAAGAATCGCGATATGCACTACATCGGAGACTCATTTTATTTGGCGAAAAAACACGACATCTAATCCAATTTACGGACAAAAACAATCTTATCGAAACGTTAAAGCTTGCCGTCAACCCTGACGTCGTGAATGCGTTCCACTGTGACTTACCAACTTTAGCAACCTTCCAACACGAACTCGTGTCTCTTTTCCCTGCAACTAAATTCTGGCATTGCAAGAAGATAGATAGATATCACAAATAAAAATGAACAAATTGAGATAATTAATGCTGAACACAACCGTGCACATAGAGCTGCACAGGAAAATATTAAGCAGATACTTGGGGACTACTATTTTCCGAAAATGGCTAAGTTAGCTAATAAAGTAGTACTAAATTGCAAGGTGTGCATTACTGCCAAATATAATCGGCATCCCAAAAAACAAGAAATCGGGGAGACACCAATACCATCGCATAGCGGGGAAATTTTGCACATCGACATATTTTCCACTGACCAAAAACTATTCCTGACATGTGTGGATAAGTTTTCTAAATTCGCTATTGTCCAACCTTTGGCATCCAGATCAATTACCAACGTTATGAACCCCATCTTACTAATCACAAATATTTTCTCAAATACCAAGATAATTTACTGTGACAACGAACCATCATTTAAGTCCGAAACAATCACCGCACTTTTAAAAAATCAGTTCAACATTGACATGGTCAACGCGCCCCCGTTGCATAGCTGCTCTAATGGGCAAGTTGAGCGTTTCCACAGCACATTAGTAGAAATTGCTAGGTGTCTCAAAATTGACAAAAAAATCAGCGATACAAGTCAGGCAATTATGAGAGCAACCGTCGAGTATAACAAAACCATTCATTCAGTGACAGGACAAAAACCAATCGACATATTACACGCAGTCCCAAAAGAATTTAGGGAAAAAATAAAGAATAAAATAAAAAAGACGCAGCAAGATTCGCTAGCCAGGAACAACCCCAACAGGCAGAATAGGGTGTTTGATGTAGGAGAAAAGGTGTACCTCAAAAATAACAGAAGACTGGGCAACAAGTTATCCCCACTATGTACGGAAGGTATCATTCAAGCTGACCTAGGAACGTCAGTTCTTATTAAGGGGAGGGTGGTCCATAAGGACAATTTGAGGTAGACCTAAGCTATAACATAAAAATACTTGCAGATAGTACTACATCAATTCCACTTCACACAGGTTCATCGGGATAATATTCATACTCGTTGCCGCAACTCAGGCTCGCATCACCGACTTCTCACACGCGAATTACATTCCAATTTTAGACGGCGACGTTCTAGTGTGGGAACAGCGTAACTACATAAGACACTTGTCGAACTTATCCAATTTCGCAACAATCATAAAAGACACAGTAAGACTAGCAGAACTCTTTCCACAATCGCATATGCGAAAACTATTAGATGTAGATATAGAACACATCAGAAATAACTTAGCGAGTTTAATGGTTCACCATAGATTAGCCAGAAGTTTAGATTTTATAGGGTCCGCGCTTAAAATAGTGGCGGGCACGCCCGATGCATCTGATCTAGAGAAAATTAAATTCACAGAGGCCCAGCTCATAGAATCAAATAATAAGCAGGTGATCGTGATCACCGAAACACAGAAACAAATAAACTTATTAACAGACACAGTCAATAAATTAATTAAAGAAAAGAAGGGCGAGTTTGTTGATACGCCCCATTTGTATGAAACCTTACTTGCACGTAATAGAATGATAATTTCCGAAATCCAAAACCCAAAATATTTGACCACGACGATCTAAAAACTATCTTCGCCGAACATCTCACAGAGGTCCCAATAATAAGTTTAATGAGTGTATCTAATATCAAAATATTTCAGTCCGATAGCGTAATTCATATAATTGTTGAATACCCAAAAGTAGAAACTATTTGCAAGAAGGTTATGTTATTTCCTGTAGCCCATAATAACACCATTTTACAATTGCATGATAATGTGGTAGCCGAGTGCGCCGGTGGAGTACAACCATTAGTAGATTGTGCCACGACCAATTATGCGACCTATTGCAGAAAGTCATTGCACGATACCTGCGCCAGCG
>JAECWJ010000614.1:0-125383 GCA_018150375.1 Drosophila sturtevanti
TACATATGTACTGACGGAGAAAGTAATTAATTAAACTGCAAGAGTATACAAACATCGGCGCGGCCGAATTTAAATTCTTTGATATTTAAGTCTGATCTTCATCTCCAGCTTCTACACTACCATGTTAAAACGTCACAGTTCCTCTACGTAGCAGGCAAAGGATATTTCCAATTTTCAATGGAGATGCTTTTTGTCTCTGTCACATTCTGATCGTAGTTTTATGTATTACATATATGTATTTTTTTGGAGTTATACTGCTATTATTTATAGTATATTGCGTTTAATTACCAAAAGCTTTTACATGTAATTTAGCATCACTATCAGGTGGAAACAAATACATAAGTTCTTTAACAAAAACATTTTTTGATTGTTCGTGTGGGAATTATGTAAATACATATGTACATACTTACATACATACATATGTATGTATGTATGTATATGACAAACGTTTGAAATTCGGGGGAAAGATGGAGACTTAAATAAAACTTATTGATGTAGAGTCAGGTTACGATAGCTAAAAAATAGAAGAGTTATTAAGAAACTTGTTTCTTTTCGAGATAGTTTCGTTGTATCCATACACAGAATAATTTGAGTGTACGCAGACTTTTGAGGCGTCATATTTTTGTTATGTTTTTTTTTTAAATAATTTTTTTTAATATTTAGATTGTATTTAGGATAAAAAAACGAATGAATAAATTTAAGAGTTATATAAAAAAAGAAGCATTCCAAAAAGTGCATTCAATCAAATGTAATCGCCAACTGAAAAAAGAAATTTTTCTCTTGGGCGATGTACGCAGAGATATGAGACAAGTGTATGTACATATATGTGGCTATGTACATACATATGTACATACATACATACATCAAATAATCTTAAACTGGTCCGATCGAGCCAATTCGAGAACTTAACCTACATAGTCCATCAAAGAACTTACATACATATGTATATCTTGAGTTTCCAAATACCTCACACAAATATGTACATACGTATGTAAGTATATGAGCAAAGTTCATTATACCGAAAAAGTAGTGTCTTAAAAACATATAGAAACAGACAGACGGACATCGATCAACTCGTCTATTAATGCAGATTAAGAATAAGCACACATATATATTTTATGCTGTCGGTACGTATGTATGTACATACATAGATACATACATATGTATATTACCACGCATTTTCGCTTGTATGTTTGCTGAACAGGTCACTACTTAATTTTTGATTATTATGTCTCAGATCTAACTCTTTTGTTAACATGAAGTTAAAATTTAGTTAAATTGCATTTACTTACCTTTTTACTATCCATTTCGACCTATTCTTCCAAAAGCGCTTAACTACAGAACTAGGTTTAAATTTTCTGCAATAATAAGTAAATATTTAATAATAATAATAACACAAGCAGACATACATACATATGTACATACATACATATGTGCATACATACATACATGTGCATAGATACTATATATGTATGCAATACATTCTTGAAATAACCCGGCCCTCTTCAAAATACCCAATCGGATTACTATTTTGTTCTGCAAATATGAAAAAATGTCCCATTTAACTTTTCTGTAGATAGAGTATAGAAATATGTGTTCTAAAAATGTACATAGTAGTTTCTTGTATTCAAAATCTGTGTATATGAGTTCAAGTATGCGGAATTCGTTTATTTACGGGACCGTCTTTTACCTGTACGCGCACACAAAAAAGAAAATGAAAAACCTGGCATACGTATGTATGTACATATGTATATACATACGTACATATACATACACATGTACATGTAGTTGAAAGTGCACACACGCGAATAGAAATATGTTACTCGTTGCAGCGATGAGATGCTGATCTATTTTTGTGCTTGTTTTCTTTTGACCACATTTTTAGAGGGAGCTGTTTTTAGATCTACGATCTCTATCGATACTTTTTAACATGACCTGACTATTGCAAATAAAATTGGCCCTTCAAACTAATGTACACATTTTTGCCTGAATGTATTAAAAATTGAAAATAAAATTTTTCCTTCAAACTATAATGTATGTATGTACATTGTATTTTTGTCTGACTGTGTTAAGTGACTTGCAAATCGAAATCATTGATTTCAAAGATATACCGATGCCGTTTTGTTACTGATGATGAGTTCAAGAAGACTGCTCGCAGCCTCGGAGAGTCGATCTTCTTAATTTTGGCTATATGTATATACATATATATAAAAAGCACAAATACATACATACATACATATGTATATGAAACAAAAGCTTTTTTAATATGTGAAATAGAAAGCTTCTTTCCTTGATAAAGTTTTTCACAGCTATATTACATACATATGTACATACAGTCACGGAATAAAGTCAACATACACCACGAATTTTGCGATATTTCGTGTTTTTGCAAAGAAAGTCAAAAAAGTTGGTATGACATTATTTAGGACACTTATAGTTATCATTATTTCAGAAAAAAAATTATTAAAAAATTATATATACTAAAGTTACAAGCCCGAATAAGTAAATGGGACAAACATTGAAATCGTTATAATTTCCACAAAATTAATTTTTTTGATTTTTTCCTTCCTTCTATATTTGGTTTGTGGAGTGCTTAAGCGCTAAGCAAAGAATTGTGAAAAAGTACCGTTAGGTTTTCACTTTACGTTTGTTTTTGAAAGTGCAAGTTGGGTTTTGCGAACGAAATAAGTAAATGGGACAAATTGGTTTTCTTTGATTTCTTGTCAGATCACTATATTTAATTTGAACTTTTAGTAAGCAATTTTATTTTAGCTGTTAAAAAAAATAAAAATAAGTGAGTTTCAATTACAATCCTTAAATTTGTCAATTTCTATTAATTTTTTTTGTTAAGAAATGTCGAGTTTTGTCCGTTTAACTGAAGAATAGCGTGGTAAGGTTGTCGTGCTGCGTGATATGGGGATGCCAATTAGCAAAATTGAAGAGAATGTCAGAACAAAGAAGAATACCATCGAAAAGTTGCTCAGAAACACAGAAAATTATAGAAATAAGCCCATTTCTGGTGGCCCACCATTGATTGACAAGTGTGGCTAAATACGAATAAAAAATCTAGCGATGAAAAAAAATATCCGCGGATCTCAAATAAGGACTAATTCATCTCTTCTAATATCTACGAGACGTATTCAACAAATTTTGAAGAGCTCGGGTAATGATTCGTACGGAAAAAAAATCCTGAAACCGGAGCTACTGCCAAGGCATAAACCTGCTCGATACGGGTTGCCGAAAAGTATAAGTTTTGGGACACTGAGAGGAAAAATTTAGTTTTCATTGACGAAAAAAGTTCAATTTAGATGGCCGTGATGGGTACCGATATTATTATCATGATATTCGAATCCCAAAAAAAAAATCCACCTGTCCAGAAATTTTTACGGGGCCTTTAATGGTATGGGCTGCGTTCGGCTTTAATAAAAGGACTTCAAGAGGTTTCGTACTGCATAAAATGAATGCCCCAAATAATGTCGAACTGTTGGCAACTAATTTAGTGCTATTTGGAGATAATTATTATGGTGACATATGGAATTTTCAGCAGGATACCTCACCAACCCATATGGCAAAGCTTACTAAAGTATATTTTAAAGGGACAGAAATACCTCTTTTATGCTGGGTAGCACGCAGACCAGACTTAAGTTCAATTAAAAAAATTGTGGGAAATCTTGACACAACAGGATTATCTTAATGGGAAGCAATGTAGAAGTTTAATAGAGATAAAAATAGCTATTTTCGAAAAATGGGCAAAAATTGACCTCCAAGGACTAAAAAAAAAATATATTCGATGCAAGGACGAATATTAAAATTGCTAATTCCTCTATTTAACATTCTGTTATGGTTTAGAAGTGAAATTTTTTGTTTTTGTTTATTTTTTTTAGTTTTAAGACACAAAATATGAATTTGCCCCAGTTACTTATTTCGTTTGAAAATATTTTGTTTAATTTTTTTCGTATATTAATTTAAGTGTTTTTGGATTCAAATCAGCTGAAATATATTTTTGATTTTACGAAGTTTAAGCAAAAATTAGCTTTGTTGGAATATATTGATCGGTTCAGTTTTTACAGTTCTCAACATACTGTCCCACTTACTTATTTCGGGCACCTTAGTTGCGCTCTCAAAAAGAGCACTGCCCATGAGCTGTAACAGAAATTTAATAAATCATGATAAAATAACCATTAACGCACCCCATAATTCACAAAATATATACATATGTACATATATTTATATTTAACTAACACTATTTTTGATTAAAAAACTTTTCACATTTTGAGGTGATCTCTTATTTTGACCTACAAATTATCCGGTTCACAAAAATTGGAGAAGGTATAATAAAAAAATGAAGTAAGCAAGTCGTCCCTGCCGACTTGGAGAGATATACCCATGTATATAGATATGTTACAAACTCAAACTCCTCCCAAATCCCCATTAATTGAGTATAAATTATTTTTTAAAATTCTCATGTCAGTGAATGAAACTAATGCGTCATTCGGTACAAAGCAACATGCGCATGCTATCTCGCTCACACATTTCAGCTGCTGCTGCCCATGACATTTTCCGATTTCGATCAAATTTAATACAACTCTAGTTATAGTCTTTTCTAATTTGCGGGGGCGGAAGTGGGCGTGGCAAAAATTTGAAACTTGATCTGCGTATACACTAAACGGATGTTGATACCAAGTTTGGTTACTCTAGCTCTTATAGTCTCTGAGATCTAGGTGTTCATACGGACGGACAGGCGGACGGACGGACAGACGGACATGGCTATATCGACTCGGCTGTTGATGCTGATCAAGAATATACATATATACTTTATGGGGTCGGAAAATCCATATTTAAATATGAGATAGTCGTCCGATCGGGATGATTCCGCTATACATATACATATGTATGTACATACATACATACACATGCTGATCAAGAATATATATACTGATCGTTCCTATGGGAGCTATATGATATAGTCGTCCGATCGGAATGATTCCGAGATATACAATACCTGCAGCAAAAAGGAGCCTATGCTGAAAATTTCAGCTCTGTAGCTCTGATGGTCTCGGAGGAGAAGCTGTTGATCCAGACAGACGGACAGACGGACATGGTCATATCGACTCGGCTATTCATGCTGATCAAGAATATATATACTTTATATAGTCGGAGATGCTTCCTCCTGTGCGTTGCAAACTTCTGACCAAAATTAATATACCCTCTGCAAGGGTATAAAAATGTAAGATTTTTATTCCCTGTACCCATTGGGTACAAGGGTATATTTAGGTCGCTAAAATGTATGTAACAGGGAGAAGGAATCATTTCCGACCCCATAAAGTATATATGTATGTATATTCTTGATCATTATCAATATTGATTGAGACTTGTCCGTCTGTCTGTCCGACTGTCCCTCTGTCCGTCTGTCTCTTGTATTAAAGCTATCATAATTCTTTTTGGCGCACTGAATTATATAGCCAATATGTACCATTTGACCAAATTTTCAAATCGGTCATTAAATAGTACATATAAATGTTTTGTACTAAAATGCCATAGGCAGCAGCAGATGAAATGTGTGAGCGAGATAGCATGCTTTGTAACGAATGACGCATTAGTTTTGTTCACTGACATGAGTGAGCAAGAAAGCATGTATTGGCTGTTTCGGCTTGCTAGGAGAATTTTATAAAAAGTATGCATATGTACATACATACATACATGTACATATGTACATATAATATAATTAATAGTGATTTCGATGGAGTCTGACTTTATGAAATATCTCTTAGTGGTACAGGGGATACTCCAAGTTCCGACTTGCTCACTTCATTTAGTTTATTCTTATGTCCATAACAGTAATGAATAGTAATTAACTTAATTAAACATACTATTCGCTAAATTCATAGTTATACCCTTGCAGAGGGTATATTAATTTTGGTCAGAAGTTTGCAACGCACAGAAGGAAGCATCTCCGACTGTATAAAGTATATATGTATATTCTTGATCAACATGAATAGCCGAGTCGATATGACCATGCCCGTCTGTCCGTCTGTCTGGATCAACAGCTTCTTCTCCGAGACCATAATAGCTACAGAGCTGACATTATTAACATAGGCTTCTTTTTGCTGCAATCATTGTATATATATGTACATACATACATACATATGTATCTACGAATCATCCCAATCGGACGACAATATCATATAGCTCCCATAGGAACGATCGTTCATGAATAAGGTTTATTGTATGAAAAAGATTTTCTTCTCAAGCTCAAAATTTTGAATTTGTAAATTTGGTATGTATAATTTACAATAATGCTTCTGGTGAATTATATAGAGAAAGTCTGTAAGGGTATACGAACTTCGGCACGGACGAAGTTAGTGCATCTTTCTAGTTATAACTTCTTTGGAGCGATTTGGCAACAATACTTTTTCAATGTATTCTGTAGCGAGTTCGAACCACTCCTGATGCAATGTCTCTCGTAGCATACGTATTTGTGTTGCTTAAGTGGTGTTTCCGAATTTTCTTTTCAAGCATACCCCAAACATGCTCTATTGAATTTAAATCGGGAAACATACATATGTATGTACATATGTACATACATATATCCATTTCTGCCTTACGTTATGACAGCTTCTGGGCAGGAACAGCTGAAACGCTCCACTCAATAAAAGGTACGATGTAAGCACGGTTCTCGGTGGAGAAATTGTAGTCGTTAAATTAAAGGCACAATACTTTCATCCATCCATAAATTCAACAAACCTATCGGCGGAGCTCTCAACATGCCAAAAGCTTGTTTCTACGGCTAAGTACTTCTTTAACGATCGAATGTACCCACCACCCCTGTCACCGCACTCGTCAAACTAATGTACCCCAGCTAACATATAACTCTTCCACCAACCACTTTAAACAGATTACACAAAAAAGGATTGTTAAAAAAGTCCCATTAAAAAGACAAAAAACGGAAATATATTTTTATACCCTTGCAGAGGGTATAATAAAATGAATGAAGCAAGCAAGTCGTCTCTGCCTACTTGGAGTATACCCTGTACCAAAAAAGGATATTTGATTTAAACAGACTCCTTCCAAATCCCCATTGATTGAATATAAATTTTTGAAAAAATTCTCGCAATAATCCCAAACACCAAATGCATGCTTTCTCGCTCACTCATATCAGTGAACGAAACTAATGCGTCATACGGTACAAAGCAACATGCATGCGCATGCTATCTCGCTCACACATTTCAGTTGCTGCTTCCCATAGAATTTCAGTACAAAACATACATATATACGTATTATCTCCAAAATTTATTGTCCGATTTCGGTCAGACGGTACATATTGGCTATAGAATTGGGTCTACCAAAAATAAATACTGTAGCTTTAATAGAACTCTAGTTATAGTTTTTTCTAATTTGCGGGGGCGGAAGTGGGCGTGGCAAAAATTTGAAACAAACTTGTTCTGCCTGCACACTATACGGATCTACAAAAAAAATTTGGTTGCTCTCTTATAGTCTCCAAGATCTCGATGTTCATACAGACAGACGGACAGACGGACAGACGGACAAGTCTCAATCGACTTCGCTATTGATACTGATCAAGAATATATATACTTTATGGGGTCGGAAAATTTTCCTTCTGCCTGTTACATACATTTTAGCGACTTTAATATACCTTGTACCCTATGGGTACAGGGTATAATTTGTTTGTAACGCATAGAAATAATCGTTTCCGAACCCATAAAGTATACATATGTACAGTACATACATATGTATGTACATATATTCTTGATCAGCATCAATAGTTGAGTCGGTATGACCATGTCCGTCTGTCCGTTTAATGATTGGTCGGATCGGACAACTATAAGTTATAGAAAAATAGGAAAGATCAGAGGTACCTCGGTAAAAATGTAAGTTGTTCAAAACAGTTCCTGTGAGAAAAACTTTTTTGTTTTTTGAGATATCTCAACCAAATTTGGCACACAAATCACCTTAAACCTTACCGGCAAGTTTGATTCAGATCGGATAATAAACACCGACATACAAACATATGTATGTAAATCAATAAAATCAATAATCAACAACCATCAGAAAAAGTATGTTTTTGTGAGAAAAACTTTTTTGTTTTTCAAGATATGTACATAATTGTGTACATACATATATCAACCAAATTTGGTGGACAGATGAGAATTATATTTTTACATCATACCAGTAAGTTTGAATCAGATCGGATAATGAACACCGACATAAATCAATAAAATCAATGCATTAACCCCCATCAGCATCAGTATGTACATATGTATGCATATATGCAGCCAATTAAATACGTTTATATTTGCTTTTATATACAGTGAATAACATTAATATTCGGTTTTTTATTTTGTTCAACTTTAAACGCAAATAACTCTTTTAAAAATAAGTAAAACATGAAAAGTTAAAATGGTAAGTTAAAGCTGGTTGTATTACCTTTTCATAGAGGTACAACAACACAATATTTATTTTAAACTAAAAAAGAAAATTAACAAAAACAAAAATAAAACTGCAAATTTGTGCAACATTAATATTCGGTTTTTTTCTTATGTAGTACATTACACCCACATTAACTAGAAAACGAAAATAATTTAATATTAGGTGTAATACCCATCGTTGTTAATGATATCTTTAGGACATTTTGACATATTTTGTATAATTATACCCTGTACCCATAGGGTTCAAGGGTATATTAAAGTCGCTAAAATGTATGTAACAGGCAGAAGGAAAATTTTCCGACCCCATAAAGTATATATATTCTTGATCAGCATCAATAGCCGAGTCGATATAGCCATGTCCGTCTGTCCGTCCGTCTGTCCGTCCGTCTGTCCGTCCGTCCGTATGAACACCTAGATCTCAGAGACTATAAGAGCTAGAGTAACCAAACTTGGTGTCAACATCCTTCTAATGTATACGCAGATCAAGTTTGTTTCAAATTTTTGCCACGCCCACTTCCGCCCCCGCAAATTAGAAAAAACTATAACTAGAGTTGTATTGAAGCTACAGTATTTATTTTGGCAGACACAATTATATAGCCAATATGTACCGTCTGACCGAATTTGGCCGAAATCGGTCAATAAATATCGGAGATAATACGTTATAGTCTTTTGCACTGAAATTCTATGGGCAGCAGCAGCTGAAACGTGTGAGCGAGATAGCATGCTTATGTTGCTTTGTACCGAATGACGAGTGAGTGAGCGAGAAAGCATGAATTTGGTGATTCGGCTTGCTAGGAGAATTTTATTAAGAAAATTTATTTTCAATTAATGGGGATTTGGAAGGAGTTTGAGTTTGTAACAAATCTCTTATTGGTACAGGGTATACTCCAAGTCGGCAGGGACGACTTGCGAGCTTTATTAAAATTGGTCAGATGTTTGTAACGCATAGAAATAATCGTTTCCGACCCCATAAAGTATATATATTCTTGATCAGCATCGAAAGCCGAGTCGATATGACCATGTCCGTCTGTCCGTCTGTCCGTCTGTCTGTTACTACATACTTAATCGATCTTAAATTTTGAGCTACGTGAATAAAAGTCATATCATTCTGTCCGTTGATGTTTCAAGCAAATCAAGTTTAAAGATTGGTCGGATCGGACAACTATAAGTTATAGAAAAATAGGAAAGATCAGAGGTACCTCGGTCAAAATGTGAGTTGTTCAAAACAGTTCTGTTATTTAAGATACCTCAACCAAATTTGGCACATAGATGACAATTTTACTTTTACACCTTACCAGCAAGTTTGATCGGATAATAAACACCGACATAAATCAATAAAATCAATAATCAACCCCCATCAGAAAAAGTATGTTTTTGTGAGAAAAACTTTTTTGTTTTTTAAGATATCTCAACCAAATTTGGTGATCAGATGAGAATTATACTTTTACATCATATCAGTAAGTTTGAATCAGATCGGATAATAAACACCGACATAAATCAATAAAATCAATGAATCTTTACTTTAGAGAGCGAGAAGCTGAACGCTTGCAATGTATACCGAAATAGCGAGGCCGTGATTTTTAAGTTTGGTTGCGCAATAGGTAGAGATCGACTCTAGAAATGACGTTGAGCGGAGGTTCAACTCCGGCCGTTGGCAAACTCGAATTTTTTCTTACTGTTTCTTTTTTTGGTTCAAATTTTTTTAAATTGTATACATATTTCCAATTTTTAAAATATCTTGAATCCGATATGACGGAGAAAGTAATCAATTAATTTGTAAGGGTATACAAACTTCGGCACGGCCGAAGTTAGCTTTTTTGATATTTTGAATCTCTCGGCAAATGCGCGTTATAAGGAAGCCAAGAAAAGATTTCTTTGTTTAAACTGCCTGAGAAAAGGTCATTCATTGCAGCAATGTAATTCTGGCAAATGTAAGCAATGCCTAGTCTCCAAATCCTCCAGTACTTGCCTCGACACCATCGTTCGAACCACAAGAATCATCACAATCTCCAGTCGCCATGTTAACAAATTTAATACCTATACTTCCTCTTGCAAGCCCAAAGTCTCAATCCGATCACTACATAGTGCTGGCGACTGTAGTGTATGTCAAAGGCCGGTCCGGACTATACTTTCCTTGTCGAACCATTCTAGATTCATGCTCCCAGCTGAATCTTATTACTTCGAGATTCATCAATCAGTTGCAGCTAAAGTCTAACGCTTCCGACGTTCAGTTCAATGGCGTTGGGAACATTTCTCTAGCATCCAACAAATCCGGTAGATATCGTCGCGCAATCACAAGATGCGAGCTATAGTGCCTCGTTCTCTGCGATCGTCACTCCTACAATTACGGACTTGCAGCCACATTTCAGTCTGGATGCTAAGGATTGGCAAATACCCAACAGTTTGAATCTGGCAGACCCACATTTCTTCAGACCACAAAAGGTTGATTTGCTAATAGGAGTATCGCATTTTTTTGATCTGCTAGGCTCAGGAAAAGTTTTGTTGGGAGAACATCTGCCGGGATTATATGAGACGAGATTTGGGTGGATTGTATCCGGTGCTTTAGCAAGGTCTTTGCCTGGGCGCTCAGTTTTGGCAGCATACGCCAGATCAACTGCCACCGAAAATTCAGAATTAAATGATCTTGTCAAACGTTTTTGGGAAGTCGACATTGACATCTTCGGCACAGTCAATCTCGTCCGATGATCTTCGTTGCGAGAAACATTTTCTGGCCAACTATTGTCGTCTTCAGTCCGGAGAATATTCGGTGCGCCTTCCAGCAAGGCAAAGGTGACTCTGAACTATGAGTCACGTTCCCAATGGCAATGCGAAGATTTCTGAACCTAGAGAAAAGGTTGGCTCAAAACCCACAACTAAAGGCTCACTATGGGGCTTTTATTCAAGAATATATCGATTTGGGTCATATGTCTCTATCATCAATACAAACCACCTTTCCAGAATTCTTTCTATCTCATCATTGCGTCCAGAAATTGGACAGTACAACCACTAAACTGAAAGTGGTATTCGATGGCTCCGCAAGGACAAGCATTGGCGTTTCGCTAAATGATTTACTATTGGCAGGCCCCACCATCCAGCCAAAAATATTTAGCGCTTTATTTCGATTTCGATGTCGCAAAGTTGCCCTTTGCGGTGATATTTGCAAAATGTACCGATGCGTGCGGATATCTCCCAGATAATTTCTTTGTGGAGAAGCAACAGACGACGAAATGCAAGTCTTCAAGTTGGAAACAGTCACCTATTCGGAACAAGAATCCTTTCCTTTAGGCGCTAGCACATTGCAGCAGGATTTCTATGTGGACGATCTCATCTCAAGAGGAGACACAATCGACATCAATGTCGCTCAAAATTCGACTAAAGGACCCATAACAAAGCGCATGGTCCTGTCAACCCTTGCAAAGCTGTACGATCCACTAGGACTCATTCGCCTATCATCACAAGGACAAAGATATTCCTGCAATCGTTATGGAAAGAAAAGCTGGAGTGGGATGAAAATTTGCCTCAGGCCCTTCACGCTTCGTGGTGCGATCTGACCTCTCAGCTGTTTGAGATTGCCAATTTTAAACTCCCACGATACATTTTGCAGCTTCAAGCCAATATAGAAATTCACGGTTTTTGCAAAGCGAGCATCGAGGCCTATAGTACGTGTGCTTACATGAGCTCAGAGTCGCACAGCATCATCTCGACCAATTTGATTTGGTTCAAAATCCAGAGTTGCTCCCTTGAAAACCATGACCATTCCCAAACTCGAGCTTTTTGCGGCGCTCATACTTGCCGAACTCATCTCAACAATTACTAACGATCTAAATGTTCAATGTAATGTTCATTGCTAGTCAGATTCATCTATAGCCCTTGCTTGGATTAAACAATTGCCATCAAATTTTAATGTTTTTGTTTCCAACAGAGTGCCGCAAATCCAGCAATTGTCCGGAGGAATGACCTGGCTCCACGTACCCTACAGGGTACTGATGGCGGCCAAGCGACAAGATATGTTAATGGACTGGAAATATAAAAATTCATTTGGCATCTTCGCTTACGTGAATCGCTTTTACAACCTTAAAAACAAGGACGCTACAAGATCGAAAGGGCCGCTCACAGTTCAGGACATTAAAAATGGAACATTGTTAATCATCAAAGTTATATAACAATCGTGTTTTGCTGAGGAGTTTAAGTTACTGCACAGCAATCGAACCCCACAAAAAGGACCAATGTGCTCACTTAACGTGTTTTTGGATAGCTTTGGATTCGTGTTGGCGGACGCCTGCAAAACTCAGAATTGGATTATGACGCAAAACATCCCATTTTGTTGCCTAGAGGTCATACAATTAGTGATGCAATTATAATTTCATATCATGAAAAGTTTTTGCATGCTGGAGCTCAAGGACTGCTTCCACATCTCAGGCAGAAATTTTGGCCAATTGGAGGCCGCAAATACGTTGGACCAGTTATTCGTAAATGCATTCGATGTTTTCCTCTAAAGCCAGTACTAATGCAGCATATAATGGGCAGTCTACCTGCTGATCGTGTACGCGCAAATCCAGCATTTCAGACAACAGAAATTGATTTTTGTGGACCCTTTTTCTATAAAGCAGAAACCAGGAACAGAGCACCTGTCAAGTCCAACATCGCAGTCTTCGTCTGCTCTTCTACGAAGGCCACTTACTTGGAGTTAGTTCGAGATCTCTCAACCGAATCTTTTTTAGCTGCGCTGAGGCGATTTATAAGTCTACGTCCGAAGCCACGCACAATTTGGACGAATAATGCCACCAATTTCGTTGGTGCAAAAAATGAGCTGGCCGAGCTCAGGGAGTTATTTTTCGGAGATCCACACATTTCGGCTATTACCAATCTTTGCGTTTCCCAAGGCATCGACTGGAATTTCATTCCGCCCGCTCTTCGCACTTCGGAGGCTTATGGAAAGCAGCCATTAAGGCTGCCAAATATCACCTATATTTGATGAAATTTAAACACTAGTATGTGAAATATCTGCAATGTTTAATTCTCGACCGCTCTTCTCCCTTACAGGAAATCCTGACGGCCTGGATGTCTTAACGCCCAACCACTTCTTGCATGGGCAACCTAATTTGACATTCGAAGAGCCAGATTTGGGTCATCTCCAGCGCTCCCAGTCTCCAGTCTCCAGTCTTGGCAGCGCTTGGCCCAAATGATACAAATATTCTGGAAGAAGTGGACCACCGAGTATCTGTCTTTGCTTCAAGAAAGAGGCAAATGGCAAACCTTAGTGCCTAGCCTGCAACCTGACTCGGTGGTGATCATCAAAGACGAAAACCTACCTCCTCTAAGGTGGCCTTTTGCCCTAGTCAAGGCCGTCATACCGGGAGCCGATGGTGACAGCAGAGTAGCCATACTTCGCACGGCCAAGGGAGTCTTTAAGAGAGCTGTCAGCAAGCTACATAGCCGTTCTGCCCCTTCTAGACGAGCCTATTGAAAGCCTGCGCCTTCCAACGGGGGGTGAGTGTTCGGAGCAGAACTTTTCTAAGTAGAGGCCTTCTGCCTCTACCAACATAAAGTTAATACTTGGCCTTTGCGCCAAAACATATGTTTGTTTTTGTTCATCAAATTACATCAATTGTCAAACCCACTGCTTGGCTGCCCTAAAACTGTTTATGTTCTCAGCGGTTGCTGCCGAATACTCTTATATGCAGAGTTCGGCTCAGCGCTCATCGAATTAATAAATACCCATGTAAAGGGCAGGCAAGAACACACAACATACTAATTTGACCTGGAACACAATAAAATATTTTCGTTAATTTTATATGCGCCCCATGTGAATAATTTCTTTAAAACATTTTTTTCTAAACATTTTTTTCTAACATTTTTTCAACCGGTCAATTGGGGAAAAATTAAGATCTCCACAGATTGATAGATTAATAAATTATGTTTGTTATATGTTTAATTAACAAGGTATTAACTAATCTTTACTTTATAAAGCTCCATTTGGACAAATAACGGCAAGTCGCAGATACATACATACATATGTACATACATATGTACGCGGTCAGAAAATTTGTGCTGCAAAATTAGTATAAAAAAAAAAAACTCAAAAAAATTTGGCGCCGATCGGATAATGTTTAATGGGCGCGGAACTAACTCTAAAGTTTTCAGTTCGATGCTCCCATATAAGCATACATAGCACCATACAAATATCATAAGAGTGAGCGAGATGGCATGCTATGAAATAAAATGTTAGTACCTTGTTAACCCTATTGATGTTATTTTACAAAAAAAAAATAGAAACAAATGTTACTTAATTAATGGTCTTAACTTAAATTTTTATTATTATGACTGACTAGATCACTTGTATTTATAGTGGGGAATTCTTTTTTATAAACTTCAACAACTTGAAGAAATAATTGCTGAACTCTGTTGTACTCCTGCATAAATTTCACTCCTCTTTCGGCCATATGATTTACGACAAGAAGTTCCCGGCAGTATATCAAACCTTCCTCAAATTCTAATGTTTCAATTCGATGGATCCAGTTCAAGAAATGTTTGTGGCAGATTAGCTTTCTCAAAAAAATTCTTTGTGTTTGCTGATACAAAATCAGACAAGGACTATTTTTGAAAGTCCACCAAAAATTGTCTATTAATTTTTAGTTGAACATTTGGTTCCTTTGACTGAAGATTGCTAACCATTCTATTTTTTTTATCGGAGGAGACACTTGAATCAAAAAACGCTAGAGCTTTTAAATCTTCGGCAAGATACCATAAATGATTGCTCATTTTTATACCCTTGCAGAGGGTATATTAATTTTGGTCAGAAGTTTGCAACGCACAGAAGGAAGCATCTCCGACTATATAAAGTATATATATTCTTGATCAGCATTAATAGCCGAGTCGATATGACCATGTCCGTCTGTCCGTCTATCTGGATCAACAGCTTCTCCTCCGAGACCATAAGAGCTACAGAGCTGAGATTTTCAGCATAGGCTCCTTTTTGCTGCAGGCATTGTATATCTCGGAATCATCCCGAGATCATCATCATCATCATATATCATATAGCTCCCATAGGAACGATCGGACATGAATAAGGTTTATCCTCAATAACTCTGTTGTTTTTCAACCAAATGCCACGAAATTTGATATTTATGAGTTTAATATGCTTCTTGATACTTCAACCAAGTTTGATCTGAATCGGACGACTGTATCATATAGCTCCCATAGAACCGATCGGTCATGAATAAGGTTTATCCTCAATAACTCTGTTGTTTTTCAACCGAATGCCACGAAATTTGATATTTATGATTTAATATGCTTCTTGAGACTTCAACCAAGTATGATCTGAATCGGACGACTATATTATATAGCTCCCATAGGACCGATCGGTCATGAATAAGGCTTTTTCCATTTTGTATTACTACATTATTAGATGTAATTTATAGATATATACAAAATCAGCGCAACACATTTCATAGTTTCTGAATAACAGAGAACCGAACAAGTTTGATCAGAATCGGACGACTATATCATAAAGCTCCCATAGGAACGATCAGTCATGAATAAGGTTTATCCTCAATAACTCTGTTGTTTTTCAACCGAATGCCACGAAATTTGATATTTGTGAGCTTAATATACTTCTTAATACTTCATTCAAATTTTTTCAGAATCGGTTGGCTGTATCATATAGCTGCTATAGGAACAAAAAAAATTTTGTATGAAAAATTTTTTTTCTCAAGCTCAAAATTTTGAATTTGTAAATTTGGTATGTTTAATTTACAATAATGCTCCCGGTGAATTATACAGAGAAAATCTGCAAGGGTATACGAACTTCGGCACGGCTGAAGTTAGTCCATCTTTCCAGTTTTGAATAGTATAGCCGAGGTTCCCGCGTCAGTGTTTGCATATTTTAAACAATTTTTTATATGGTTCAGATCATAGAAAGGCTTCAATTGCCTTTGTACACTTGAACCATGCTTTAATATACATTTTGACTAAGAAAATGCAAATATCACACATCACCTTCCTTTTTTGTTAGCCGAAGTTGATGTCTAAATAAAAATATCTTTAAGGAATATATGGCTTTTGACATCCAGCGTGCATGGCTTTGCAGCCGTGGTTTCATAGGACAAGCCATTGACTTTATTAACTACATTCCATTCAACTAGCCTGTCGAAAACTGCCTCAGCAATATTTTTGCTAGTTGAAGATTCTGCTTTTGTTGCACCTAGGTACTTTGAAGTACCATTGTAGCTCACTAGAACTGCGATGCGTTCAACCTTGCTAGAACCGACTAAATATGTCATGAACTATCCGTCAAAATGTACTACCAGGACACCAGTTTTATCCATCTGTAATTTATGATAAGATTATTGGTTTAAAATGACCAAAAGAATTATAAAACACTCTATTGCATTGTCCTAATCAATTGCAGCACTAATTGAAAATGGCACGAAACACATGCCATCTCGCTCACTCTTATGATATTTGTATGGTGCTATGTGTGCTTATATGGGAGCATCGAACTGAAAACTTTAGATGAGTTCCGCGCCCATTAAACATTATCTGATCAGCCCCAAATTTTTTTGAGATTTTTTTTAGACTAAGAGGAAAAAAAAATGCCCGGCATTTAAAAAAATATTAATATTTTTTTTCCCCCATCCAACTAAGAACACCCCTAATGTACATACATATGTTCATAAACATTCATAATATATCGGGTGCACAGCTGGATGTGATTAATAAAAAATCAAGAATTTGATAAGATAAATATATTGTAAGATCACAGCGACGTGACCTTAATATCTTGTCCAGCTCTAGGTAATCGATTATTAATTGTCGCCAATTACCAGCGTCCCTCTCCTCTCTGAGAGAGCGAGAGAGAGGCTGGCCTTAGAAATAAGCTTGTAAGTCACTTATAAAAACGAAGCCCGCCTGTGAACATCGATTGTCTTGAAAAATATTCAAATCAAAACCCAACTGCCGTACTAAATACTAATATAATCATAAGCAACCAATTAGTCATTAAATTCGTTAAACCATTCTCGATCCGTTGCATTAATTGAAATATTATCGGCGTTTACATCTCAGAAGTGGGATACCCTCAAATTGAAAATTTTTCTTCCAACGAATTGCGGAGGAAAAGAAAGACAAAAAAAAACGCAGATAACTGTCTCTGGTGCGCGCGCAATTTACACATACATATATATAAGTGTGAACGTGCAAGTAAGTTGGCGCCAGAAAGATCAGTGACTGCAAAACTGTGAGTCGCTTGTAAACTGCAAGTTCTGTATACACATACAGACACACAGAAAGAAAAAAAAAAGAACAGTTAACGGCTGTCAATTTTTTATTTTTTCGGTATTCTGGAAAAATCGCAAGCGTGGTAACCGACTGACGCCATCATGGTCCTGACAAAAGAAGAGATGATCAAAATCATGAAAAAACATAACGTTGAAGTCCCGCCGTCGGCTACACTAGTGCAGGTGAAGAGGCTATATTCCGAACTGCCGAAACTCGCAGTCGTCGCAGCTCACCCGGCCCATTCGGAAGCTGTTGCCGGAGAATACCCTGCGCTGATCACGGTCACTGCTGGCCCCTCTGCCGTCACCGCTAGCCCCTCTGCCGCCACTGCTGGACACTCTGCCGCCACTGCTGGACACACTGCAGCCACTGCCGGAGCCTATGATGCCACTGCCGGCCCCTCTGCTGCCACTGCCGGCCCCTCTGCCGCCACTGCCGGCCCCTCTGCTGCCACTGCCGGCCCCTCTGCCGCCACTGCCGGCCCCTCTGCCGCCACTGCCGGACCCTATGCCGCCACTGCCGGCCCCTCTGCTGCCACTGCCGTCACTGCTGGCTTCTCTGCCGGCACCTCTGCTGCCACTGCCGGCGCCTCTGCCGTCACTACTGGCTCCTCTGCCGGCCCCCTTGCCGCCACTGCCGGCCCCTCCGCCACCACTGCTGCAACTACCGGAATCTCTGCTACCAATTTTGGTTCCTCTGCCGTGAATGCTGCCCACTCTGCTGCCATTGTCAGCCTTTCTGCTGCCAACCTTCAAGGTACTGCTGACGCAGCGTTTAGTACTGCACACAGATCTGCCGATGCCTCTGCCAGACTCTCTGCTGTTACTGCTGGTCACCCTGCCGCCACCGCTTGTCCCTACGCCGTCAATGCTGGCCCCACTGCAGCCACTGCATGCCCCTCAGCCGGGCCCACTGCCGCCTCTCCTGCTGACACTGCCGATTCCTCTGCAGTTACCGCCGCCTCCTCTGCCGCCACTGCCGGATTCTCTACTATTAACGCTGTCGATACCCCGGCTGCTGCTGCCGACGACCTGATGTACACTGCCGACGTATCCGGTGTTGCCTCTGCCGCCATGACGGCCGCCTCTGCTGACAATTTGGATGTGGTATTGCGCCAGTTGCGTAAGCAAAAGGAGATACTAGAATTGCAGCGCCAAGTCCAGGTACTCCAGCTGCAGCTGGGAATATCTGGATGTACACCCTCACAGCGAGTCACTGATGTTAGTGTCATCGAGTCCATGGTGCCCCCGATTTTCTGCCGACAATGCATACGATGTCAAAAAATGGTTCCATGACTTGGAGGACGCCTTTGAGATTCTCCAGTTCGATGATCGTCTGCGTCTGGTTGCCTGCCGTCGATTGTTGGAAGGGTCAGCTGCCGTCCTATTGCGTACCGTTCGGGTGTCTGATTATGATCAGCTGAAGGAAGTACTGCTACGTGAGTTTGGAAGATCACGTACCACAGAGGAAGTGTATGCGTTGCTGAGAAACCGCCGAATCAAGCCCAATGAACGATGCCTCCGCTATGCGATCGAAATGCAAGAGATCGCTATGAATGCCATCATTCCAGAGAACGAGCTGGTGGACCTGATTATAGCGGGCCTGCGTGATAATTCTCCTGCCGTTGGAATGTTGTATGCTGCCGAAACAGTAGACGAGCTTAAACCAATACTGGAAAGATATGAACGACGTCGATTGCAGACTGCCGCCACTAGACATGTTGCTGCCGTCCACCGCACCCAGACGACCGGTGCCCACGAACCAACCTCTTCTAAGACTGCCGCCCCTTCTACTAGTGGAATCCGATGCTACAATTGCTCTGCCATGGGTCACTACAAAAGCCAGTGTCCCAAACCCATCCGTCCTGCCGACTCCTGCTTTAAGTGTGGCATAGTGGGACATGTGTATAGAAATTGCCCGTCCCGAGTCGCCCCTGCCGCATCCAAAAACGCCGCTACTGCCTATACTGCCGAGGATTGTGCTGACCCCGACGCTGAAGTAGAGAAAGTAGATTATTTACAATGGGTGAGTGTTGCTTTTGTGTCTGATCAAGTAAGAAGCAGTGAGTTTACGAAGATTTTGTCTCTTTTTGATTCCGGCAGTCCTAAAAGTTTTATCCGTCAATCTGAAGTACCTTTTGCCTGTGGCCCTAAATTCACAAAATTAAACTGCCGAGGTCTTGGGAATGATCAACTGGTATCAATGGGAAGAGTCCAATGTTCCATCCGGATATTTAAACGCGTAGTATTACATACATTAGAGATTTTGCCGAATAGCGCCACTGGCCTGCCCATGATTTTAGGCAGAGATTTCTTTTGTAAAACAGGCATTAAATTATGTAAAGTCAAACATGTATACAGTAAAACCCGTCTGCTATCATTAAATACTTCCGATCTCAAACTTCCCACTAAACTCACTGCTGTCTTGAAATCATTTGATCTTATTAAAACAGACGTCGAACATGCAATTAATAGAATCGAAACAAATAAATCGGTTTATGAGAATGATTTTGTGCCCGCTGAATCGCCCCCTTGCAACACTGCTGCAAATTGTCCTGTTGTACTTGATGAGTCTCTTGAGGAAGCTATTGTCTCTATTAACGCGATTGATCTGCTATTAGTGGATGAGGACGAGTTCGATATCGATCCATCGTTGCCCTCTGAACAGTCTGTCGCTCTCCGCGAAGTCATTTATTCCTCTTATGTCAGTGTGCACACAGAGTTAATTAAGCCTGTCCATTACGAGATGAAAATAGAACTTACAAAACAGACTCCCATTTTCTGTCGCCCCCGTAGACTATCCCATTTTGAGCGAGCTGAAGTGCGTCAAATATGTGATGACATGCTTAAATCGGGCATTATTCGTCACAGTAGTTCCCCTTATGCTTCCGCTATTGTACCGGTTCGTAAAAAGGATAATACCCTGAGAAAATGTGTCGATTATCGTCCGCTTAATAAGGTCACAGTTCGTGACCATTTTCCAATTCCTTTGTTAGACGACTGTGTAGAGCATCTGGGAGGCAAATCGTTTTTTACGGTGCTGGACTTAAAAAACGGATTTCACCACGTGAAGATGCACCCCGAGTCCATAAAGTATACTTCCTTTGTCACGCCCGATGGACAATTCGAATATTTACGCATGCCATTCGGATTGTGTAACGGTCCACCGGTGTTCGCTCGATTTGTGTATTTAGTCCTGAAAGAACTTATCGATCAGGGCATGGTGGTGATATATATGGATGATATTTTGATCGCTTCCCACGACTATGTGACCCACCTAGATATTTTGAAGAAAACACTGTATACGTTACATGTAAACGGATTGCGCCTGAAGTTGTCGAAATGTCGCTTTGCGTACAAAGAATTGGAGTACTTGGGGTACCTAGGCAACTCATTAGGCCCGCTCACATACAGACGATTAGCAATCTTCCTGCTCCTAGAAGTCGAAAAGAGTTAGAGGTGTTTAGGTCTTTTCTCCTACTTCCGTCGATTTGTGCCGAACTTTGCAAAAATTGCTTATCCGATGTCCCGATTACTAAGGAAAGAAGCGCCCTATGTTTTTTCTGACGATTGCCTGAAGTCCTTCCGAACGCTGCAGTCCAAGCTGATCGAGTCTCCTGTGCTGTCTATATATAATCCGAAGGCTGAAACTGAATTGCACTGTGATGCCAGTTCTGCTGGTTTTGGTGCTGTGTTATTACAAAAACAGATGGATGGGAAATTTCACCCGGTGTTCTATTTCTCTAAAACTGCCTCCACTGCCGAGTCGAAGCTCCATAGTTACGAATTGGAAACGCTAGCTATAGTGTATGCGTTGAAACGTTTTGAGACGTATCTGAAGTTTATTCCATTCAAAATAATCACTGACTGTAACTCCTTAGCGTTAACTCTCAAGAATGGCGGTTCTTCTGCGAAAATTGCCCGCTGGGCACTGCTTTTGGAAAACTATAACTACTCGATAGTCCACCGTCCTGGTGTATCGATGTCTCATGTTGATGCCTTGAGTAGGTTAGATACGGCTGCCCCTGTAGATGACTTGAATCTAGATTTCCAGCTACAATTGACGCAGAATCGTGATCCCGAGATTGTGAAACTTCGGTCCCGCATAGAAGAAGGTGAAGTGCCCGGCTTCGAGCTGCGAGATGGTGTGGTGTACCGCCGATCCCCCACTAATGTGTCCCAGCTCTATGTCCCTGCCGAAATGATTAATAGTGTCGTACGAGTAGTGCATGAAAAACTGGGTCACCTGTCAACCGACAAATGTTGTTCACAAATCAAGAAGCACTACTGGTTCCCTTATATGAAGTCTTACGTCAATAATTTTATCAAAAACTGCCTCAAGTGTATTTATTATTCAGCGTCTGCGAACAATAATAATGCTACTCTACATAGCATCCCAAAGAAACCAGTCCCCTTTGATACTATTCACATAGACCATTTGGGTCCGCTTCCGTCCATACAGTCCAAGAAAAAATATGTGTTAGTCGTTGTCGACGCCTTCACAAAATTTGTGAAACTGTATCCTGCCGCCACCACCAATTCAAAAGAAGTCTGTAATACGTTAGAAACCCAGTATTTCCCCAACTATAGTCGACCCCGAAGGATCATTAGCGATCGTGGTACTTGTTTCACCTCTGCTGAATTTGCCGAATTCCTTAAGTCCCATCATATTATTCAAGTGAAAAATGCTACGGCTTCCCCTCGTGCGAACGGCCAGGTCGAGCGAGTGAACCGTGTCCTGAGTCCCATGCTTAGTAAGTTAACCGAACCCCTGAACCATTCCGATTGGGTAAAGCAGCTGCCGCAGATCGAGTTCGCCCTGAACAATTCAGTTCATTCCACAACCAAATTTGCACCCTCCCTGCTTCTTTTTGGTGTTGAGCAACGAGGTAACATAGTAGACGAAGTGACTGAGTGTTTAGACGACAAGTTGGAAAACGATTATATGTCTTCTTCCGACGTGCGGTCTATCGCGCTGCAAAACATAAGAAAGTCCCAAGAATATAACACTGAGTATTTCGGACGACATCATCGACCAGCGGTTAGTTACGAGGTGGGTGACTTTGTGTGTATTAAAAATACTGACACAACAGCGGGCACAAATAAAAAACTCATCAAGCGATATCGTGGTCCATACGTTGTTCATAAAAAGCTCCCAAATGATCGGTATGTCATAAGGGATGTAGAAGGCTCTCAAATCACCCAACTGCCGTACGACGGAGTTCTAGAAGCGGCTAAGTTGAAAATGTGGCTCCTGCCAGATAGTGATTGCATGTCCGACGTCACACATGAAGCAACACCCTCCGAAATAGAACTCTAAGCTAATCCTAAGTATACATAAGAATCGTGGTCGATTCCTTGTCAGGACGGCCGAGCTGTAAGATCACAGCGACGTGACCTTAATATCTTGTCCAGCTCTAGGTAATCGATTATTAATTGTCGCCAATTACCAGCGTCCCTCTCCTCTCTGAGAGAGCGAGAGAGAGGCTGGCCTTAGAAATAAGCTTGTAAGTCACTTATAAAAACGAAGCCCGCCTGTGAACATCGATTGTCTTGAAAAATATTCAAATCAAAACCCAACTGCCGTACTAAATATAATATAATCATAAGCAACCAATTAGTCATTAAATTCGTTAAACCATTCTCGATCCGTTGCATTAATTGAAATATTATCGGCGTTTACAATATAAAATATGAAACAAAATGCAATCGAAATTTAAATCGATTTAAACAAAAAAAAAGTTTGAAAGTTATGTCACACAACCACAATTTATGTAAATCAGAATATACAGTGGTTCACAGCTTATTTCAACCAGCACCTTGAAAAATGTTTGGGGGCCTGTAAAATCTAAAGTAGAAGATATATCCAAAAAACTTAAATGCAGGTTTTTAGTCTGATCTTTTAAATTATCATTCATTTCATTTGGTTTATAAATACGTTTCCGATATTTAATATTAATTAAAAACTAAAAAAGTAACCAAAAATAACTCCTCAGCTTATTTCAACCACAAACTTTGAGGCTGGTCAAGATTCTCTTATTTAGAAATGCAACAGTAAATTATTTGTCTATGCTTTAGTCATTGTTTTCGCAGTGTGATAAAATAAACTTCTGCTAAATTTTGAGAGCGGATCTTGCATAAAAGTTAGTTTAGCGAAATTGGACCACGGACTAATATTGATTAGCGGGTGCTTTCTTAAAACATATATATGTACATATACATATGTAGCAGGTCGAAGGAGCTTAAGTATGTATTTCAATACCTGACCCCGATTGCAAAGGAAATTAGCATCTGAAATTTCTTTAGAAACGGATCGTTCAACACCCCTTTTGCCACATGTTGTTTTGGTTTCATCAAAGAAATCAAAGGAATCCGACAAGACCTTTGTGTTGCAAAAAGCTACGGGCAATGAAAATATACATATGTACATACATAAATAAACTGAAGAAGATGATCTCAACAACCAAGTACCCTAACCGTTGAGCAGGCATAAACCTTTTTAATTGAAAATGAAGTAAGCAAGTCGTCCCTGCCGACTTGGAGTATACCCTGTACCAAGAAAGGATATTTCATTTAAACAGACTCCTTCGCAATCCTCATTAATTGAATAAAATTTTTCATAAAATTCTCTTAACAAGACAAAACAACAAATTCATGCTTTCTCGCTCACTCCTAACAGTGGACGAAACTAATGCTAAAACTCATTCGGTACAAAGTAGAGGTGGGCATGGGCTGGGCTTTTGTCGGGTACCCGTGGGTACCCGCGGTTACCCGTGGGTATGGGCTGGAAAATCTAATTTCGGGTTGGGTGCGGGCGGTTATGGGTTAGGACGCTCAACCCGAAAAAAATCAACCAAAAAAAATGAAACTTGACAAAAATTCTATAGATTTAGAAACTGATAAATATTTTGCCACAACTACTCGTTCAAACATGCCAATTTTAGATTTTTGGAAACAGGCAACTGACTTGAAATTATTGCAAGTGGTCGCCAAACAAATATTATGCATACCTGTAAGTTCTGCCACGAGCGAGAGAGTTTTTTCATCGGCGGGGAAAATATTAAATGAAAGGCGCACAAGATTGTCAAGCGCAAATCTCGATATGTTACTTTTTCTTTACAAAAATATGTAATTTAAATTTGGATTTTTTCATACCTATTAATCCTTTATAAAAAAATGTAATTTAAGTACTTTTTTGATGAAAACATAAGAAATACAAAATTGTATTTTTCATTTCTATTAATCCTTTATAAAAAAAAATGTAATTTAAGTGCTGTTTTGAAGAAAACAAAGGAAATAAAAAATTTTATTTTGTATTAAAATTTTTTTGAAGTGAAAACTTCTTTAGAATCGTTGGGAGTGATTTGAGACTCGATGAAACGAAAAAGCGACACTAAAAAGAGACATACATATAGATCTTATAGCCTGCGAGAGAATGAGATAGAACAGAGTTATATAGCGTTCCTTATTTGTGTTTGCTCAATTCTTTTCGGTAGCCGAAGTGTTTCGGCGACGATATTGGATACTTCGGGCACCGTCGGCTGGTCTTTGCTTGTCGACGCCGGCAGAATTTAATTTAAACGCATGCGTACACACATATGTACATATATGTATGTATGTACATTTTCGGCCGGCAAGTGTGCATGCATATACATATGTATACATAAGTACGCTTTTGTATACATATATATATATTTCATGGCCGAAGAGGAACAGTATCTACAATTGAGTTGCAGCTGAATTTCAAAGGCTACATCTCAATCGACTTGAAACAATTGGAACGTTATTAAGTGATTTTATAACAGCTAGGGAAGGGTTGTCATTATTTACATTTAATTGCCAAAGTTTGCGCGCTCATGTACACGATCTGCAGTTAGACAAAGTAGCAACATCGTCAAATTTTCTAATTCTTTCCGAGACTTGGTTGGATAATGAAACCATTTTTGACATTCCCAATTTTCATATTGTAGTTCAATTTAAAAGACCACAACGAGAGCAGGCGGTGTTGCAATATACCACAATCAAAATGACGGTGCTCGTATTGTAACTCCACAGATAGATATGAATGCAAAGCAACTAGAATCACTGTCTGTTCAGCTCTCTAAAGTGGGAGAAATATGTGCATGCGAAACCAGATTGAGCAATGGAAAAACAGTTTTAATTGTGGCAATTTATATTTCACCGAATCAATCAATAAATAGCATCACGGAATTCATTCATGAAAATTTAATAAAGTATACACCGAAGTATCGCGGATACTTAGAAAAGATTACGATAAAGTTCCAATGATTTTAAGTGGCGATTTTAACGTAAATTTTGCATTGGACACAGCGATTCCTTTAATTGACTTTCTCAATACAACATTCAGTTTAAAAATGTGTAACAATCGCACTGAATCAACAACACGATCAAAAACAACAATTGACGCGGTATTTCAAAGATATGTTGACAACATCGAAACCAAAGCATTTGTATCATATTTTAGCTATCATAAGCCACTCGTATCATTTGTTGAAATTGAAAACATTGAGGATGAATAATAATAAAATGAAGAAAATAAAATATGACCTTTATAGCAATATTATAATGAACCTATAATTATCCCGCTCCTAATGCTGCTTTCGTCTCATTCTCTCTGTTTGTTTTACGGAAGGTTTCACTTCTATCGTGTCTAACCGTTAGACGCACTTTTTTTATTTTTTTTTTCGGGCGGGCGGGTTGGGTTCGGGTTACAAAATTTTTTTAGCTTTCGGGTACGGGTAAAATTTTCCTCTTCGGCCCATGGGCTGGGTCGGGTTGGGTTTAAAATTTCGGCCCATGCCCACCTCTAGTACAAAGCAACATGAGCATGCTATCTCGCTCACACATTTCAGTTGCTGCTGCCCAAAGCATTTCAGTACAAAACATATACACGTATTATCTCCGATATTTATTGACCGATTTCGGTCAAATTCGGTCAGATGGTACATATTGGCTATATAATTGAGTCTGCCAAATGCTGTAGCTTTAATAGAACTCTAGTTATAGTTTTTTCTAATTTGCGGGGGCGGATGTGGGCGTGGCAAAAATTTGAAATAAACTTGATCTGCGTAGACACTAGACGGATGTTGACACCAAGTTTGGTTGCTCTAGCTCTTATAGTCTCTGAGATCTCGATTTTCATACGGACGGACGGACAGACGGACAGATCGGACAGGTCATATCGACTCGGCTATTCATGCTGATCAAGAATATATATACTTTACTTTGTATATCGTCGGAGATGCTTCCTTCTGAGCGTTGCAAACTTCTGACCAAAATTAATATACCCTCTACAAGGGTATAAATATTACGTACTTGTTTATACTTATATTATTCAGCACGCTTTGTTCCAAACTACATACAAACGTATGTTAAATATTATTTTATTCATGATAAACTACTTTTATTAACTAAATCAAATTTAAATTTGAAATTCAAGTTTTTAGAGGCACCATTATTTAAAATTACTTCATATGTTATATATGGTAAAGAATCATAAAGCTTGCATTGAATAGTGTCAATGGATATCAAAGCCCAAGCTTCCTTATTAGTCTGATTCAGCTCATCCTTGGTTGAGGCCTGTCCGTTCTTGGGAACGACTCATAAACTTCTCTTGCCAACCAATTCCAAACATTTTCAATAATTTTAAGGTCCGGCGAGTATGAAGACCAATTCAAGAGATTGACATTTTTCGACACGAGATGTGAGATTTGGTGCATTGTCCTGCTATAATGTCCACGACAAATTACCAAGTAGACTTTCCAGTGGGAGAAAAGTCTTTTCCAAAATTCTTTGTACAATTGTAAAATAATAGGATATGACTCCTCAGACCATAAGCCCGCCCACCCTGCTATATAGGGAGTTATTAAGGATAAACCTCATTCATGACCGATCGTTCCTACGGGAGCTACACTCATGATGAAAATAATAGATACACCCCAAAAAGTTTAACTTCTTTAACTTTAGTTTAGCACAACATTTTTTCTATTACTTTAAATACCAAAATTTAAATGCACGTTTCTTTATTGAACAAATATTTATGAAAACTAGAAAGATGGACTAACTTCGGCCGTGCCCAAGTTCGTATACCCTTGCAGATTTTGTCTTTATAATTCACCAAAAGCATTATTGTAAATTATACATACCAAATATTTTTCATTTCATAATATACTTTATTTCCTTATTATTAAATTTAGCTTAAAGCTAGCTATTTACATTACAGAGTTTAGACTGTTGTCTATGCAGCTGAGATATTTTGAATTTTTGTTTTTCATTTTATTTTTTATTTTGTAGTATTTTGATTTTGAATGGTAAAGGAAATTGAACGAGAAACCTTTATAGAGGACTTAATGTTAACTTAGAACTAAAAAGGCAGGCACTTTAGGGAAACTATATATGTGGATATAGTATGGTAAGTACCTGTCAACTCATATATCGAGCTAGATAATTTTTTGTAATATGTAGTAAATTTTATGGTTGCACGTGAGATGAGCTCATCAATCGTATTAACATTGGCTATTTCATGCAGAGAAGTCGTTCTGTGATGACGTGGTAAATTTAGGATCATTTTTAAAATTTTATTTTGTCCGATTTGGAGCTTTTTTAAATGCGTTTTGGCTGAAATGTTCCATATTTCTGCCCCATACATAACCATTGGTAATATTACTGATTTGTATATTGTTAGTTTGTTTTTAGGAAGCAATGATTTCTTTTATTTTGGCTGGGAGTTTTCGGTTATGGAGTTTGACTTGTTTTCTTGGGGTGCTGTTTTCGATTGCTTGGACAATCATCTGTGTAATGTTATTGCTCATAGTTTCAATCATTTCACAATTTGGGTTTAAGGTTTTACAAAGATACAATTCGGGTGTGATTGTTTCAGTGAGAGTACGTTTGAACTTTTTCCAGTTTGACCTAGAATATTGTAGACATGTTTCGACAAACTCAGCGTTTGTGGCTGTAGCTAATTTGCAGATAATCGGCATATGATCAGAAGGGAGGTCATTATATACTATTGGATGATTGAGTTTCCTGGGTTGGTTCGTTAGAACAAGATCAAGAGCAGATGGTTTTTCTTTATAGCTTGATGGTATATAAGTAGGATCATTTGGGTACAGTATAGTAAATTTTCCTAATGTTGAGAGGTCATAAAGGGTATTGCCGAATGAGTTTGCTCTAGAGCAATTCCAAATTTTATTTCTGCAATTAAGGTCACCACCTACAATGTAATGTCCACTTATACGAGAAATTTTAAGTAGATCTGCTTCAAACATATCGTTCGTGTGTTGAGGCACATTCTGTGTATTACATTGAGTTTTAAGGCATTTAGCCGAAGGGCCAGGAAAATAGATATTTTGAAGGATGTTCGGGCGCCTATACTAACTTTGATTCCAATATTTTCAACTAGGTGTGTATCGATGTTTTCGATCTGTAAGTGCTTGATCGATTTTTTAACTATTATTGCAACACCTCCCCCTCTAGCCTCGGGTCGATCATTTCTATACACTACGTAATTTGGAATAAAGAATCTTCTATTTTGCGTCAGCCATGTTTCACTGACAAGGCATATGTATATGGATATGATTTTGGTTTAAAAAGTCGATTAATTCTAAACGTCTAATGTTAACGGCACACGCATTCCATGTCATAATATTAAGGAAGTTTAGCGAACTATTTGTACACATATTTTAACGCTAGCTGAGTGATAATATTAAATTGGTTCATTTTGGTTTTGCAACCTTCAAGCTTGCTCCCTAGTAAGAGCAGTAATTTCTTCAAGAGTGAAAAGGTCAGGATTTGCAGGTTGATTGAGTCCGTTAGTAATAACCTGGTTGTAGCTGGAATATGTAGTTTGCGGTACACTATAATTCGTGATTGGTAAGGCATTTGCTCTTGCCGTAGAGTGAGGGGCATTATTATATGACTTATGGACAAGGCAAGGCAAGGGCAGCTGATATCAGTAGAGGGGTGATTTCCATTGCAATTTACGCACTTCTGGGCATTTGGAGGGCAACACAACATTTTATTTTAGCACGTAACCGATTGCCAGGATACGTTCTTAAAATTCCCAGACAAAATTATCAAAAATATATGGATGTATCTATTATTTTCATCATGAGTGTATATGATATAGTCGTCCGAACGGAATGATTTCGAGATATACAATCAGGGCCGGATCAAACACATTAATGTCATGGGGCCAGGTGTGGTGGGGGCCCTTAAAATAGAGCTCAATATCCCAGTGACAAGAATTAAATATTATAAGAGTCATATACTTACATACTTGATTTTATTGAGAATAATGAATACATAGCGTATATTAATTATAGAATATTAACTTTTCGCGATTTTTTGTGCGCAAAACTTGTAATAAGGGATTCGAAAGAGAGATTGCGAAGGATATTATTTTCCAAACTTAGACGTTTTAAAAATAGCTAATCGATATTGTCCCATGGTCGTTTAGTATTTATTATGTTAAACTAGGGTAGTAACGTGATCTTACGTGTTTCCTTGTTAAATTGGTAAAAAAACAGCTATTCACAAAATTTTTCTTCGCGGCTGGTGGAGGCCCTTCCGTGGTGGAGGCCCTGGGGCCCTGACCCTTCTGGCCCCTATGATAATCCGGCCCTGTATACAATGCCTGCAGCAAAGAAGCCTATGATGAAAATTTCAGCTCTGTAACTATAATGGTCTTGGAGGAAAAGCTGTTGATCCAGGTAGACGGACGGACAGACGGACATGGCTAGATCGACTCGTCTATTCATGCTGATCAAGAATATATATACTTTATATACATAGTCAGAGATGCCTCCTTCTGTGCGTTGCAAACTTCCAAACCAAAATTGATATAGCCTCTGCAAGGGTATAAAAATATTAAAGAAGCTAACTTCGGGTGTGTTAAAGTTTATATACCGTTGCAATTTAATTAATTACTTTTTTCGTCGTATCGGCCTCAAGATTTTTTAAACATTATAAATATATGTAAATTATAAAAATATTTTAAGCGAAGAAAAGAGTGAACTTGACCTATGTCGGTATTTATTATCCGATCTGATTCAAACTTACTGATATGGTGTAAAAGTAGAATTATCTGTATTTTAAATTTGGTTGGGATATCTCAAAAAAGTTTTCCTCACAAGAACTGCTTTAAACAAAACAAATTTTGCCCGAGGTACCTCTGAACTATACCTTAGTTGTCCGATCCGACCAAATTTTAAATTTGATTTAGATAAATATCAACGAACATGATTTTTATTCACGAAGCTCCAAATTTAAGTTCGAAAAGATACGAAGAAACAGAAAGGCGGACATGGTCATAGCGACTTGATGCTGATCAATAATATATATACATACATACATACATTCATCTTTACTTTATGGCGTCGGAAAAGTTTATTTCTATGCCTTACAAATATGCAGAGGGTATTCTTACATGTTAGTTAACTTCCATACTCGCAATGTAAACCAGTTGGCTGTTGATATTCCATTCATTTCAAGACGCAAAGCCTGTAATTTGAAAAAATATTTGACATCCGACAAAAGTACACCAAGATTTCCTTTTAAATTTTATATACACTTGTACATATATACATAGCCGTATTCTTAGGAAGTACGTTCTTACATTGCAACTAAGGTAACTAAAAAACTTACCAAACCATGGACTAAGGGCATAACGAAATCCACTGTTTGAATGTTTATATTTCTTGTGGAAAAAGTACGAACAATCTCTGGAAATATAGGCTTCTAATTTAATCGACATCGCATAATAATAATTCCAGAGGTAAATTTAATTGTGAAATAATTTGTGTTGTATACGATGATTAAAAAATCCTTCTCCCGAATTCATCTAAAAGACTGGTTTTAGCTTTTATAGTTACCACGAATTTTCGCTCATGTCTTACTTACATTTTAGAGTTTTAGAACTTATCTTTACTCTGTGGATACAATACTCGAAAATAGTCTAAACCTTTTTTTTATTAAACCAAAAATGCGTTATATATTACGACAATAAAAAAGTTTTTAAATAAGGAAAATTAATTTCTATTTTTACTTCGAATGTCAAGGAATATATATATGTACTTGAAAAAGAGCATTGGTGCACATTTCGTTGCGCAAGGCACACAAGATTTATATTAAACGAATATTCTTTTTTTGTGACTAGATTTTCACTGCTCCTTCAGTTCTTACAGGCACTTGTCGTGAATAATCAAGACACTTTAACGAAATTACCTTAATTATTAAGATGTTTTAAACTTAAAGTTACCAAAACTGGTAACTGTTTGGAAGCAGAAAAATTCAATCAAAAATGGTAGACAAGAAATACATATTTGGAAAAGGAATCACGATCCATTCCAACTACTCCATTTTAAACAGATAAAAATGAAACGCAACCTAGAAATAAAATATGTAAACAAACGAGTTTTTCAAACCTTTTAATAGATAATAAATAATATGATGTAGTCTTCCGATGTAGGCCGTTTTGACTAAATTTTCTGTGTGTTAACCCATGTTAAAAACGTGGTTTTAGTTCATTGATGCAATTATTGAATCGAAACAGTAGAGATTAACCTTTGACACAGATACTTTTTCAGGGTCTCCGATTATTAACACGTGGGTTATAAGCATAGCTCGCAAATAACTGTTGACCGTTTTTCTTCATGCGGTCTCGTTGCGAGCACAACCGAAAAAGTTCATACTTTTTCGCTCTCGCTCTGAGCAAGAGACTCTTGCTGTCTTTATTTATGTTTTCTGTTGAGCGGTTTTCGTTGAGCTCTTTGTATATCGCTCTTTCAATGAGCAGTGCGTAAAGAGCGGAACGAGAAACGCTCGCACAATGAGACTCAGCAAAAGACCGATTGACCGAAAAACTCAACGCAGCAAACGGTCTTCACATTTATTTTTGTTGTTGTGAAAAAGAGAAGTAATACATATTTCGTATCTTTTTATATCGCTCTTTCAATGAGCAGTGCGTAAAGAGCGGAACGAGAAACGCTCGCACAATGAGACTCAGCAAAAGACCGATTGACCGAAAAACTCAACGCAAACGGTCTTCACATTTATTTTTGTTGTTTTGAAAAAGAGAAGTAATACATATTTCGTCTGCAAAACATACGCTTAACGCTATGCTTGCCTATGCGTGTGAATGAATACCAATCCATACGCAAAAGACTTTTTTTCTTCACTGAAAACGACGAAACGGTCTTGGATCAACCAGAACCAAACAGAATAGAAAACTAGAAAGATGGACTAACTTCGGCCGTGCCGAAGTTCGCATACCCTTGCAGATTTTCTCTATATAATTCACCGGAAGCATTATTGTAAATTAAACATACCAAATTTACAAATTCAAAATTTTGAGAAAAAAAATTTTTCATACAAAATTTTTTTTGTACCGATTGTTCCTATAGCAGCTATATAATATAGCCAGAAGAAGTATATTAAACTCACAAATATCAAATTTCGTGGCATTCGGTTGAAAAACAACAGAGTTATTGAGGATAAACCTTATTCATGACCGATCGGTCCTATGGGAGCTATATGATATAGTCGTCCGATTCTGATCAAACTTAGTTAAAGTATCAAGAAGCATATTAAACTCATAAATATCAAATTTCGTGGCATTCGGTTAAAAAACAACAGAGTTATTGAGGATAAGCCTTATTCATGACCGATCGGTCCTATGGGAGCTATATGATATAGTCGTCCGATTCTGATCAAACTTGGTTGAAGTATCAAGAAGTATATTAAACTCACAAATATTAAATTTCGTGGCATTCGGTTGAAAAACAACAGTTATTGAGGATAAACCGTATTTATAACCGATCGTTCCTATGGCAGCTATATGATATAGTCGTCCGATTCTGATCAAACTTAGTTAAAGTATCAAGAAGCATATTAAACTCATAAATATCAAATTTCGTGGCATTCGGTTAAAAAACAACTGAGTTATTGAGGATAAAGCTTATTCATGACCGATCGTTCCTATGGGAGCTATATGATATATGATGATGATGATGATCTCGGGATGATTCCGAGATATACAATGCCTGCAGCAAAAAGTAGCCTATGCTGAAAATCTCAGCTCTGTAGCTCTTATGGTCTCGGAGGAGAAGCTGTTGATCCAGACAGACGGACAGACGGACATGGTCATATCGACTCGGCTATTCATGCTGATCAAGAATATATATACTTTATATAGTCGGAGATGCTTCCTTCTGTGCGTTGCAAACTTCTGACCAAAATTAATATACCCTCTGCAAGGGTATAAAAACGGTTTCGCTCCGAGCGCGAGCGAGCTTTTTTAAGAACCGATAAATCGGTTGCTCGCTGAGTCTTTTCGAAAAAAGTCAAGAAACGACACTTATTTGCAGACAACAAGAAACGGTCGACAGTTATTTGCAAGCTATGGTTATAAGTAAATGATATAACTTATCTCTAAAAATTAGATACAGAAAAATATTTGAAAAAACCTACAGTGCTGTGTTCAGGAATTAATGACTTTGCAACGTTTCTACTTGCTTATAAGAAAGAATTTGCAACTCTGGTTCGTTGTGGGTAATAGTTATTTAATAAAACACACATAGCTAGCAGGGCTTTTTTAAATTTAACGCAGCCCTATCGTCAATATGTTTTCATGTAATTTAAATGTATGTATAATTTCATTGCTTTGAGATCTATGCCGTATCAGATTATGAGTATATAAGCAAATGCATCTCTCTTGTTGCCTCAGTACATCAAAACTCACCATTGAGTTACCTTAAGTCTATCACTTGTATGGCAGTGTGTTGCTAAGTTGGCTAACAACATGAAGAACTGCCTCCAAACCATCATATGACAAGAATCTGCATATTGTCAGAAGATTGCTACATATCTTTAGCTGATATTCGTAGATTGTGTACGTGCTGATACTGAGTTTGCTGTAAATTATCTGTTGTGCTTGTAGCGCCATTGTCAGATGCAAAGGGTTTATAAATTTTTATGTCCACCATAGACGTAGAGGTAGACTGCTGGTCGGCCCTGACAGGAGCATAATCCAAAACGGACGCGGAAGCTGTTTTTTCTGAATTTGTCGTTGCTGTTGCAGTAGCATACGCACTCAGTATACCCAAATTTGCGACTGGCTCCAGTTGTGGTAATGAAGTCGCTGAGAAGTTAGTTAACCCTGAAATCAAAGACTTTGTTATTGTGTGTTCAGCTCTATTTGAAACTTTATAATTAAGTAAAGTCTGCTCTAAAATGATTAGGCGTTCTTTTTGTTAAAGAACAAGGTGCTTTGGTTATGTATTTGCAAAAAATGTTGATTTTTTTAATAACATTCACAGCATTCCACTCAAATGATTAAAACCTGTTTCGATGCTTTTTAAAATCCTAGTTTAAATTTATTTGTTTTCTTACATTTTATCGCCACAATCAGAATGTTTGTTTTGTAAGGAAGTATGAGTTTGTCATGTCAGTCTGAGGTGTTAGTTTGGCACAAAGGCATCGTGAAAAATTCACTGGTTATATTTCCACGGTACAACCCTTTGGTACTTTTTTTTTCTCATTTATGTATACTTCAAGCAATATCTTAAGGACATATTTGTTCTTTACTTATCAGTAACAAAAAACATATATTTTTTCCGCTTTGATGGTTGTTTTCAATAGACCCCGAAAATTGAGAACTATCCATGTCTTCCGAAAAATGCTCTGTTAGTTATTTGCCACTTGGATACGTCAAAGTAATTATTTTTTTAAAATTAGGCAAGAACAAACGTTGAAATTCAAGAGCTGAATACAAGTCAATATTTGATTTAACAGGCTTTAATAAAGGCGACCCTAGGTTAAGCTTATCGACCGATGATAAGCAGACAAATTTTAAGCTCCGTGAATAAATGTCATATCACTCTGTTGATTGATCATTTGTCCAAATCAAGTTTGAGAATTGGTCAGATCGGACAACTATAAGGTATGGAATCAGGGTATCTCGGGCAAAATTGGCTTTGTTCAAACAGATCTCGTGATTTGGTGTATTTTTTCTAATTTTTTTTTTAGTAATATTACAATGAGGCCGATTTGACGGAGAAAGTAATTAATTAATTGCAAGGGTATACAAACTTTGGCACAGCCGAAGTTAGCTTCTTTGTTTTTTTTTTATATCATTCAATGTTATGTTATGGCTTGAGATACACATGAATGTCATATTATGTTTGATCCGTGCAATAGTTTTTCCATAACCTTTGATTTAAAAAAAATAAATATATAAAAACAAAAACCAGAAACCGTAGTGCTTAAAGAATAGGCAAAAGCGCAGTTTTCCCATTATTTCCTCTGATCGTATTCAGTTAAATCTGACTGATATATTAACACAACTCACTCACGACTAATCAAATTTGTGTAGTTAAAAAAAAGCTTTCGATTTGAATATTTATATAATGTGAAATATATCGATCTAACAAGTCAATAGGCGCATTGCGTCGTTTTTAAGAACAGAGTAAAAATGAACAAAACAACACATTTTGCAAAAGCTTAGAAAATGGAAAATTCAATGATTAATGCAATGAATTGAAAAGAACTCCCAAAACAAAAATAATAATTTAAAGTCTTTTTTACTAGCTGTCGTGTTTTATATTCTTACGTTCATTCCCATTTAAGTTAGTGGTGTGGGAAACGGGCCCATATGATATCTGTGGGTATCCGGGTGTTGCACTGCTGCGGTTAGCCACACGGAGACCGTTTATTGTGCAGCAGTCAGCAGAGTGTGTAGACGATATCTTTAAATGCGGAGAAATACTAGCAGCTAATGTGCAACTGCATTTAATGGTTGTTCTTCTGAGAGTTTCGGAAATCATATCCGCAGTTTCCGCAACTGTGGCAAATGATCCTGATCCTGATGTTTCTGGCCCAGAACGACCTGAAGCATTACAATCGGATATACCACACACATTATTGATTCTGCCACTGCATGTACTATTCTCTCTTTCCATCGTCGAAGAAGCAGAGGCGGCAGAAGTTGAAGATGGAGCAGCATTATTCCCTGGAAATGTTTCAAGGGTAAAATTGTTTGTACTTAATTAATTTAATTATTTACATTAACGACAATGTTGGTGAGACTGTATAATAATATTTAGTTTTATAAAAATGTATTAATCAGTTTTATTCTTCATCTAAATTACATTACCCTAGGATAAAACGATTATATTAAAGTCGCTGAATTTATTTAAGGGAACCGTTGTTGGGAATATTTTCCTTCGCTATATATTTTTATACAAAGTTTTGCCCAAAATACAAAATTTTTGTATGGGTCCACATCCCTAATACCTAATTTTGCACCGCCTTCCGTGTGTACTGTGGTTTGTATTTTCTTCTTGGATTAAGATTATAATACAATTTTTATACCCTTGCAGAGGGTATATTAATTTTGGTCAGAAGTTTGCAACGCACAGAAGGAAGCATCTCCGACTATATAAAGTATATATATTCTTGATCAGCATGAATAGCCGAGTCGATATGACCATGTCCGTCTGTCCGTCTGTCTGGATCAACAGCTTCTCCTCCGAGACCATAAGAGCTACAGAGCTGAAATGTTCAGCATATGCTCCTTTTTGCTGCAGGCATTGTATATCTCGGAATCATCCCGATCGGACGACTATATCATATAGCTCCCATAGGTACGATCGGTCAGGAATAAGCTTTATCCTCAATAACTCTGTTGTTTTTTAACCGAATGCCACGAAATTTGATATTTATGAGTTTAATATGCTTCTTGATACTTTAACCAAGTTTGATCAGAATCGGACGACTATATCATATAGCTCCCATAGGACCGATCGGTCATGAATAAGGCTTATCCTCAATAACTCTGTTGTTTTTCAACCGAATGTCACGAAATTTGATATTTGTGAGTTTAATAAACTTCTTAATACTTCAATCAAGTTTTATCAGAATCGGTTGGCTATATCATATAGCTGCTATAGGAACAATCGGTACAAAAAAAATTTTGTATGAAAAATTTTTTTCCTCAAGCTCAAAATTTTGAATTTGTAAATTTGGTATGTTTAATTTACAATAATGTTTCTGATGAATTATATAGAGAAAATCTGCAAGGGTATACGAACTTCGGCACGGCCGAAGTTAGTCCATCTTTCTAGTTTTTCAATTTTATCTGGCACTTTTGTTCTATTTGATTTTTATAACATAAAAACCTATAGGGTAAAAGGGTATATCAAAGTCGCGAAAGGCAAAAGGAAAATTATCCGGCGCCATAAAGTATATATGTTCTTGATCAGTATGTCTGTATGTCTGACTGAACATCGAGACCTGGGAAACTGTAAGAGATAGAGCAACCAAATGTATTTTGGAGATCCGACTAGTATGCAGGCAGATCAAGTTTGTCTCAAAGTTTTGCCACGCCCACTTCCGTGAAGATATCTTATTCATATTTGGCACAGTCAATTAGATACCTAAGGTGTAGCAATTAACCAACCAGTTGAAATCGGACAATAAACTTCGGAGATATTCGAATTTACGTGTTGTAAAGAAATGCATTGCATGGGCAGTAACGGCTGCTATGAGTGAACATGGTTCGCTGTTGTGGCAAGTTGTGGTTTAAATTTTGACGACTTGCTTGCTTCATTGTTCTATCAGTCGTTGATTAACTGTAACATTTCTGAGAGATTTAATTTATTTTTGGTCAACTTTGATGGTTATTTTAAAGTGATTAGCATAAAATGCAATAAAAATATGGTATTTGGTTACATTCAAATTAATTTTAAATACCACACTGTATTTGTCCAAAATTTTTGCTCCGAACATTAGTAATATAAATTAAAATTGCAGATTTCGAGTAAACAGTTCTATGTAACATAAAAAGTTGTTTCCTAGTGTTATGAACACAGCTGAATACTCTTGAAAACCATCAATAGCCGTGACAATAAGGTTACAGAAATTAATTAATCCTACACCTTCACAGCCGCCAAATTGCACATGTAAAGTTCGAGAAAAAGAAAATGGTAATTTTTTAAGTGGACATTAGTTTTCGCTTATATTTAATTAAGTGTAAAGATTGGCTTCTTTAACTCTAGAACAAAAACTTCGAACAAACCGCCAAATTGGCCACCATCTTTTTCTACACATATATAATTTCGATATTCATCGAAGAAAAGCTTACAAAACTGAATGAAAACGACGGATTCGCTAATACAGCCACTCTTGACCACTTGTACTTAATAGTATTACAGTATATATACACATGTACATGTATATATATATATTTATATAATATATACATACATATACATATATATATATATATATATATATATATATACATATACATATACATATACATATATATATATATATATATATGTATATGTATATGTATATGTGTGTATATATTATATATATATATATATATATATATATATATATATATATATATACATATATATACATACATATACATATATATATATCAGATACTCAAACATAAGAATATTTAAAAAATTCAATTTGGACTTGTGGTGCCTTTTAAGCAATGTATGGAACAGCTAATCTAAATTTAAAAAAAAAATTTCAAATGGTATCTCGTTTGCTTATATATTATATTTGCTTACCTGTTACTGGAGATTGGTCACCGCAAACGCTGCCACCGATTCCTCCATCAGCACCTGCACTGTTCGTACTACTGGGTGGCCTGGGTAAACGGCGGCGCAACCAAGGATGCTTCAGGGCCTCAGACGGCGTTAGCCGTTTGTCTGCATCCCACTCTAGGCAACCACGGATAAAATTAAGAAATAGTGGGTCCTTGCATCCATCTAGTGCCTTGGAAAGTGTTTTCGAGCATGGTGGACCGCGCGGCTTTCCACGTCGAGACTGGCCACCGATCAGCACTACCATGCCATCAGACATAGTACGTACTGTACAGTAACGCGGATAACCCTTCGGACTAAAAAATGATTTGGCCCTTTTTGAGTTTGCAAGCAATGTTTTACCGGGCATGCCAAGTACTTCAATTATGCAGGCTAGTTGATCGCTCTCGTTTTCCCCTGGAAATAGGGCATGACCTGATAGCAACTCAGCCAAAATGCAGCCTAAGGACCACATGTCAATGGCCCTGCCATATTTTGCGCCCAGGATAACCTCAGGTGCGCGATAAAATCGCGATTGGATATAAGTGTACACACGTTGATTTTCGAAACAAGAGGACCCGAAATCGATAACCTAAAATAAAATACAGAAAATGTACGAAATAGTTTACTAATATACATTTATTAAAATAATTATTATTATACCCTTGCAGTGGGTATATTAATTTTGGTCAGAAGTTTGCAATGCACAGAAGGAAGCATCTCCGACTATATAAAGTATATATATTCTTGATCAGCATGAATAGCCGAGCCGATATGACCATATCCGTCCGTCCGTTGGTCTGGATCAACAGGTTTTTGCTGCAGGCATTGTATATCTCGGAATCATCCCGATCGGACGACTATATCATATAGCTCCCATAGGACCGATCGGTCATGAATAGGGTTTATCCTCAATAACTCTGTTGTTTTTCAACCGAATGCCACGAAATTTGATATTTGTGAGTTTAATATACTTTTTAATACTTCAATCAAGTTTTATCAGAATCGATTGACTATATCATATAGTTTCTATAGGAACAATCGGTACAAAAAAAAATGTTGTATGAAAAACTTTTTTTTCAAGCTCAAAATTTTGAATTTGTAAATTTGGTATGTATAATTTACAATAATGGTTCTGGTGAATTATATAGAGAAAATCTGCAAGGGTATACGTACTTCGGCACGGCCGAAGTTAGTCCGTCTTTCTAGTTTTTTTAAGTAATATTTGATACTCGAATTGTTCGGAATGCGAACTGAGAACAAAGGCTTCTTTAAAGTTACGTTGTATGAATGCAAAGATTATACTTATAATTGGTTGTCCTACCTTTATGCCTGAGCGCCCCTGCTGTTTCAATAGTACATTTTCAGGTTTCATATCACAATGAATAATCTCATTTTTATAAAGAGCATCCAAGCATTGCAACAGCGAATGCGCGAACTTTCGGACCAGCTGCAAGCTAAAGCCTTTGAAACCATTTTTCTTGATCAACTCATAGAGGTTGATGCTGAGTAGTTCGAAAGTTATACATGTATGATTGCGAAAGGTAAAATAGTCGTACATGTGTATGATGTTCATAGTATTGTATTTGTCGTGGCGGCGAAGGTGGTGAAGAATGCGAATTTCCTCCTGGGCCTGCCGATGAAAGCGCTTTTCATTGCGCACAATTTTAAGAGCTACATGCTCGTGGGCCTTATGGTCATACGCTTTAATTACCTGACCAAAACTACCTTTTCCGATTATTTTGAGCATTTCATAGCGATAAGCAACGTGGTCGTGTGGTATGTGAATGTAAGCCCCTTGCTCATTATCGTAGTCCGAATTGTTCGGGCCATAGATTCCCGGCCGTTTCTTAGCATTAGCTCCAATGAAGTAGATCTGTGGATACGCCATAATTTCAGTCCGCTCATAGGGTGTCAGTTTACGCATGTATAGAATCATCACTTGCTGTGGCGATACCACTAGTGCCTTTGGCTTTTCTTGCAGCGCACACTTCTGTTGACCAGACATTATAATTTGTTCATGAAATGAGAAAGCATCTCCATCGACATTTAATCCCATGGTGCTGCTGTTGGCTGGTTGCTCATTCTGGGCCTCCAGAGGCTTCGAACGTTCCAAAAGAGATTGGTCAGAAACACCCTCGTTATGTGAATTCGAATTTTTCACATTCAAACGTAAGCCAAAGTCAGATTTGGGTATGATAGTTGAAGCTTTGGACAGAGAAGTGACTGCACAAAAACAATAAAGGTAATAAGACATTTTAAAAATGATTAATTAAAAATAAAATTTTTAACTTAATGAATAAATTGCATTCTACAAAAATGGATACTTTACTCTTGTTTGCTGCCACTGATGCAATCTGGACATCGTCTATCAGATTAGAGAATCCATGTGGCGGACCTATATCAATTTTTTCATCAGGTGGAAGGCGGAACGATGATCCATAGCTGCTGCTTAAGTAATGAACCACTTCCCCTGACACTGGACAATCGCGATTGTTTATATGATCCTGAGTTATCGGACTTACTGTACTCTGAATTTTTAATTGTGATTGTGATTGCAGTTGGTCCTGGCTATGATTTGAAGTGTGCATCTGTACCATACTCATGGTGGTTGCCGTTGGCGATGATGATTTACCAAGTGCATCCAGGTTCGTTGAGTTCATTCTGTTAGGTTGTGGTCCAACCATAGTCACGAAAATATTGTTGTTCGATTTGCCAATTTCCTCACTGGTGTGATTATTGTTTAGACAGTTAGAGTTTATCTTCTGGATGGTGTGTGTTTGATGTGGAAGTGGTAGGTTGTGGTAATATGGCAGGAAATCAACTGAATCAGACTCTGTGATTTCACTTTTATCACTACTATCGGCAATATCTACCAAAGTTCTAGGGCCTCGAGATTCCTCAAAATTTTCTTGCCGCATCAAACGAGAACTAGTGGACGAAACTGTATTCGAATTTAAATTAGACCCTACATAAACGTTCTTCTGGGGTGCGTCAGAGGTGAACTGATTTAATTGGTGCACCTCGTATGACACTGGCATCACTATCTTTGGATTTAAATCGAAGTCGTCATTTACATTTGAGCACAGTGTTGCAGATGACGGTAAAATCTTCAAGGCATCAAATGCAGTTGGTAAGCTTCCCGAGGGTTCCGATTCCTTTCGATTCACGAGGCAGTTTCGCCTCCATCCGCGAATTTGCTCTATGTGATCGAAGTTGGATTCCAAGTCAACTGTAGCTTCTTTTTTAGCAGCCCCACTATTAATAATATTTTTAACGTCATCGCATTCCGTCTGGGGTTTGTTCTTCAGAGCAATGTCTGTTATGACCGAAGAATCCAAGGGAGACACTGACTTTCCCACACAAGTTCTATCGGTTTTCTGCTGAGCCACCCAAAAAGAGCGCCTACTGCGAGTCTGGTGTTCTAGCCAGTTATGGTTGTCTGATGGAAGGGCACTGCTCGTGTTATTCAAAACACGATTTCGCTCGATCCCAAACCCAATACCAACTCCGAATCCGTAGCCGAGATATTCACGATCATCGCTGGCGGACTTATTAATTAAATTGAGATGTCTGACGTTACCCAAGCATAAACTCAAATCTCCTGAACAGTTTACAATATCTAGATGTTCGTATATTGGATTACTCGCTTTTGTGTTTGCTTGATATTGACTTAATTGTTTCTGCTGGTATATGGTCTCATTGGGGATACAGGATGGATTTTGTTGACTTTTTTTAAAACCTTCCTGTTGGGTGTTATGGGACTGTGTTGATTCCAGCCTCAATAATAATTGTGATTGAGGGAAGTCGAGTGCACGAGTGGCCACCGACGGAACTATTTGAGGCGTCGAAATGTGGTGTCTCCCGCAGATTCTGCTCAATACATTAAAACTTAAAAAATTTGTAAGCGAATTTGAGGGGAAATTTACATCCAGTCCTTTCTTCTGTTCCAAACCTAGGCAAGTGCACTCTTCAAGGCTCCTGCTCTTAGTTTTTGCACTCAATTGATGTAAACGCTCCCGATTCTGATTTGTCGGCTGATTTTGATCCCAATTCCACATTCAGACTTCCGTTCATGACATTGAAATTTATATTTCAACAATTCCTTTGCGAACGCGGCGTGACATTAACAAGCTTGGAAATTTTAATTCCGAAACTTAAACTTGCAGATTTCAATTTCAATGCAATTTAGCCTGAAATACAAAAATGAAAAACTTCACTTCAAATTACTCAACTTCACACACACTTAATCACAAGTACACACATCCAACCATACAAACATATGTACATTTATTACAATGCATGCACACATCGATTTCAATTAGTATTAAAAATAATATTCACTTGCATCTTGTCTTCGTTTACCGTCAAATCTTTCTCCATGCATAAAAGTTTTTACTATTTTTAATTTTTACAGCAATTATACCACTTCCAGGCGTTCGATATACCAAATTTCTTCGTGGTGAAAAGAATTTTTTTTAAAGGTGACAACTCTAATGTAATTTTTTGTTTCTGTTATGTTAAGTTTGGCCTGTAATGTTCGTTCTGGCTCTGTAAACTACTTTTTCTGTTAAGCTTCATTTGATTCTGTTAAGTACACAAGGTTCTTAACCCTCATATGGTTCACTTAAGACCTGGAACCATCGATTTCTTAAAACATCGATAAGCTTGCGCCATATCGAAACGTTCGGCGGCTGTTTATCGCTGATTAATCAATCGTAATTTTGGAATTAAAATAGCGTTGATAATAAAAAATTTACTATTTATAATTTTTTTTGGTTTATAGCCAACAAAGTTTTGCCAGGCAACACTCATTATAATTACTATTATCGGATTGAGCCAACTATTTCAAGACCGTTAAGATGAAATAACGGGACAGCCATGGAATATAAAAATTGCCGTATAATTTTTTCCATGGCTGGCCACTCTGATTTAGAGTTTACTGATTATCTGCTTGTCTGTGTATGTGTGTTTAAATTTTTAGTTTTTAATAATAAATTATTGTGATTTTAGTAAAATTATTTCAGTGAAGTGTTATAAACTTAGAGGAAACCTTGATTGTAAGAATCTCACGTCAATTTGAATTTAAATGTCTTATCCCATTCCCTTGTCTTAATGTGTGTATGTATTACAAAGTGCATAATATTCATGTTTTCACTTGTTAGGTCTTTCAACTGTACAATAAATTCAAATACTGTATAAAACATTTAGTTACCTTAGCGATTTTGTCAAGATTACACACCCCAAGAATAATCTCAACACTTACATTAAAATTATTTAGATTATTTGAGTTTTGCTTAGTTTTTCTGGCATTGGCATTGGATTGTCAAAGTTTCCTCGCCCCTTCTCTTAAAAAAAGCCTTCTGACTTGCGTGAAATTTCCACCCTTGTGCGAAGGCATAGTAAGCATATGTATGTACATACATACATATGTATGTATGTTTGTATGTTTGTATGCATATATGTATGTATGTATGTAGATATGTAAACAGGGATGGATGGGACTGGGGCGAATTTAATGGGGGTGCAGGCTCTATTCATATACATATATACATACATACATATGTATGTATATTAGAATAGCCGTATCATGACTGTAATGAAGAAAATGCGATAGTATCTGCCAACGTACATATTTTAATTTCTTAAATTTTTTAGGTGCAAAAAAAACTTTGAACACTTTAAGAACCATTGATTGCATTTTTGATTGATTCATTATTACAAATAGCTTTTCCTTAGTAGATACCTTAGTATACGAAATACAAATTACTAAGTATTTTTACCATGAATATTAGAATTTTATATCGGGTAATACAAATTAAAAAGCATTTTACTAATGTAAGCATTAGAAGTTTATATTCGGTAACGAACCACATACATGTTTGGTACAAGTGGAGACGTGAAGAATCTGACAGTTATGTATGTATGTATATATACATACATACACACATACATACATTCAAATTATTAAGACAACATATCAATTTAATTTTTCATTAAAGGTGCGTATGTAAAATCGTATGTGTTGTTAAACGAAATTTGAAAGTAAAATATACATTTGTACATATGTATGTATGTATGTATGTATGTATGAAAGGAAATAATAAAATAATATATTGGCTCGTAGGAGATAAATATAAGCAAATAATGTTCAAGAGTCAAAAGTATTAACAAACTATATTACAATAACAAGAAAACAGTTAAGGTACTCTTATGGAGATTAAAAAACTTGTGCATAATTAAGCTTGTACATTATTTTACGGTTAACGGGAGGAAGTTATTCAAAAGTAGTCCACTGGAGTACGTTGCGATCTCAGTTCAGACCACGTAAAGCAAAAAGTAAAAACTGCTTTTGCACATTTTAATTTGGTGCGACTCATATTGAGGTGACCATACACAATATCCGAATCCAAAATAGGTCGGACCAATGCACAGTGGATCCGCTTGTATGGAGACGCGGCCTTTGACTTGAGATACAGCAATTCAAACTTGTCCAATAATTTTAAGAAATATTTTAAATATGTACCGAAAATGTTGGGCAGATCGACCCACTATATCATATAGCTGCCATATATAGGAACAATCGGTGGGAATTCTTTGATATGAAAAACTTTTGTGTTTATGCATTTGGTACAATACGCTACGTGCAAACCAAATTTCATTCCGATCGGACCACTATATTTTATAGCTGCCATAGGAACAATCGGTAAAAAAAAGAATCTGCAGGGATATCAGATCTTTGGCGTGCCAAAGATCGCCTTTCTTTCTTGTTTTTTTTTTACCAAATTTACGAAATATATCATGTATTATGTATATTAAACATAAATATAATTAATATATCCTAAAGCTCCCATAGCGTAAGATAAAATGCAAAATCTTCATCTTAAAATTCATTCCTTTTTAAAAAATGGGGCAAGAAATCACCAAACTCTGCGATGTAGCCTTCGCTTTCAATTGCATTGGTTCCGCTAAGTGTGCACCATAAATTAAGCTTGAAAAACACACTTATGCGATGAGCCTAATAAAATTAAATTCAACGGGTGTGGTAGGGAAGGGTGGGAGGTGGTTGTAAATAAAATTAAAACAAAATTTTAATTTTTAACATTTAAATAATTTAAAGCAAATACAAATGAACGAATGAACGCCGACAAAGCAACTTAACAATAATTAACGAAAACTACTTTTGCTGGGTAAAACTTACCTTTGCAAACCAAAAGGCGGCCTTACTATGTACATATGTATATTTACTACTATAGATCCATTGGCATATTCTGGCAGCTAATTTTAACATATTTCTTACAAATATTATAGACAAATACGATGGCATACATACCATATGTATAATTTTGTGGGAACACTACTAAAACTTTAACTAAACATGAAAAAGACGTTAACAAATTTATTTGTTAATATAATTACTAAGTTATAAATTCATAAAATATACCTTCAACTTTAAATTCCATTTTAAATAATTAAATTCAGACTTCTCAATCAAACGTTTGACCACTTTAAAGTTTCCTTTTGGTGTGACAGAAAATTCTCTTCGGTGCTAAAAATTGAAACAATAAACAATAAAACGTGTTCAAGCTCTCAATGTTATTTTTAGAAAGTGTAACCATATAAAAGTTTTAACATTTTAGAGACAGTTTGAGTGCATTTGGTCACATTATTTGGCGATCGACTTTTTAAAAACTCTTGACCAGCATTTAAAAAATCTAAGAACACATATTGCTTGAACAACAATTGTGAATATGGGAGCTTAAAGTCAATTTAATCTTTTATTTTATTCAAACGTTCTAATGGAGTACTATTAAGAAAATATTTTGCTAGTTGAGAAGAGATTAATGCTATAACTGAGAAGTTATTTGCGGTGAATTGCGGACCACTTGGAAATTAGCCTATAGTTTGAGTCATCAGGCTTATTAATATTACCCTTTTTATGTAGGAGGAGTGATAAAAGATTAGACTCTGGTGAGTGCACATATTTTACTAACTTATAAAATTCAGAAAAGAGTACTTTCATCGAAAACGGATTGGAAATACAATTGAGCTTTTTTAGTGCTTAGAATATGAAAGGTTCCTACGATACACCATTAAGCAATAGGGTGTTTTGATCTGATTAGAGTTAGCTGTCTTAATTTTAAAAGTTAAGCAAAAGATAATGTTTGTAATATTGGGTATTAAGTTCCATAAAGCTTAAAAGAGCAGCAGCATTCAGAGATAAATCCGCTCATCCACCTGCCTGTTAGTGAAGTAAGCAAGTCCCTGCCGACTTGGAGTATACCCTTTACCAACAAAAATTATTTTACAAAATCCAACTCCTTCGAAATTGCCACTAATTGAATATACATATATGTATATACATTCATATGTACATATATTCATACCATTGCAGAGGGTATAATAAAATTGGTCAGATTTTTTTTTTATAAAATTCTCCTAACAAGCTGAATGCGAAGTCATGCTTTCTCGATCATCCCTATTAGTCAATACTGCTGTTGCTGCTGCTGATGGCATTAGAGTGCAGAACATGCATATACACACATACATACATATGTATGTATGTACGTACATACATATACATACATACATACATATCTCCGATTTTTATTGTCATTTTTATACCCTTGCAGAGGGTATAATAAAATTGGTCAGATGTTTGTAACGCATAGAAATAATCGTTTCCGACCCCATAAAGTATATATATTCTTGATCAGCATCGAAAGCCGAGTCGATATGACCATGTCCGTCTGTCCGTCTGTCTGTTTCTACATACTTAATCGATCTTAAATTTTGAGCTACGTGAATAAAAGTCATATTATTCTCTTCATTGATGATTTATCCAAATCAAGTTTAAAGATTGGTCGGATCGGACAACTATAAGTTATAGAAAAATAGGAAAGATCAGAGGTACCTCGGTCAAAATGTGAGTTGTTCAAAACAGTTCTTGTGAGAAAAACTTTTTTAAGATAAGTTTTTTAAGATATCTCAACCAAATTTGGCACATAGATGATAATTCTGCTTTTACACCTTACCAGCAAGTTTGATTCAGATCGGATAATAAACACCGACATAAATCAATAATCAACCCCCATCAGAAAAAGTATGTTTTTGTGAGAAAAACTTTTTTGTTTTTTAAGATATCTCAACCAAATTTGGTGATCAGATGAGAATTATACTTTTACATCATATCAGTAAGTTTGAATCAGATCGGATAATAAACACCGACATAAATCAATAAAATCAATGAATCAACCCCCATCAGCATCAGTATGTTTGCATATGCAGCCAATTAAATACGCTTATATTTGCTTTTATATATGCGTACACAAACAACATACATGGAAACATACAAACATACATACATACATACATATATGTGAACACGTGCTTGAAAAAACTACAAGCTGAGTGCGAAGCAGAAAGAGACAGAAAACAATTTTTGTATTGTGTTGTTGTTTTCTAGAATTCGTCAGAAAATTTAGAGAGCGAGAAGCTGGACGCTTGCACTGTATACCGAAATAGCGAGGCCGTGAATTTTAAGTTTGGTAGCGCAATAGGTAGAGATCGGTTCTAGAAGTGACGTGAGCGGAGGTTCAACTCCGGCCTTTGGCAAATTCGAATTTTTTCTTACTGATTCTTTTTTTGGTTCAAATTTTTTTAAAATTTTATATTTCCACTTTTTAAAAGAGAAAGTAATCAATTAATCTGCAAGGGTATACAAACTTCGGCACGGCCGAAGTTAGCTTCTTTGATATTTTCAACAAAATTTGGTTAACTGGTACACATTTGCTATGTGCCAAATAAAAATTCGATAAATTTAATTTTACTCTACATAGTTATTCGTTCCTAATTGATTTGCGGGGGCAGAAGTGGGCGTGGCAAAAAATAGATCTGCGTACACACTAGACTAGTTATTCGTTTTTATTAAGTTGTCGGGGCGGACGTAGGGGTGGCTTGATCCGTGTACAACTAGACGGATGTTGTTCTCCAAGATCTCGATGTTCATACAGACAGACGGACAAGTTTCAGCTCGGCTATTGATCCTGATCAAAAATATATGTATGTATACATACATATGTACATATGTACATATGTATACTTTAGGGGGTCGGAAATGTTTCTTTCTGCCTGTTATATACATACATATGTACATACATACAGTGGCGAGCACATGTGGATACATGTTTCGATACTCTGACTTTGAATGGCTGTAAAACCCAGAAAAATGCACTAATCGATTCCAAATTTTTAACAAAAATCCATTAATTAAAAATATATAAAACGAATAACAAAAAATTGAATTCACTATCTCCTCCTCATCTCGAAAAATCGAGAAAAAACTTAAAAATGAGCATGTATCCACTTTTGCACGTATAACAAAACTTATAGATTAAGGATTTTTTTTCATATTTAGTCCAAAGGACTTCGGCTTTAATCGCACTAAAAATGAACATGGGCATACTCTCCACCAATTTTTCTATCAGTCCGTGCGATAGAGTGCTCCTTTGCACCTGGACTCCACTTCAAAGGTCGTCCATTGTCCTTGGCGGAGTATCGTAGGGCGACCGTTGCTTCCTTAGCAGATCCCATAGGTTTTCGATCGGATTTAGATCTAGGCTTTGAGCCGGCCACGGCATCTTCAAAAAATGTTGATTTTCGAGCCATTTCTACACAATTTTGGCCGTGTATTTCGGATCGCCGTCCTGTTGGAAAATGACTTTGCTGCCTGGATACGCACTCTCATCCACAAAAGCAGCAAAATTGGATTCCAAAACTTATAGACAATCATCCTTTTTCATTATCCCACTTATTCGGACCAACGGACCGACGATCCACCAGGTGAAACACCCCCAAACCACCAAGACGCCTCCTCCATGTTTCATGGTTTCTTTGACTTGGTGTTGCAGCACGGCTTAAGCTCTGCTAGGAACACAGGAATTGAAGTGTAGATGATTGAAAGAGGGTGATTTGGTCAGCTGAGACCAAAATCAATAGATTCCAATCGGATGAAAAGGAGTATTACTGGCATCGCCCTCATGAGAAGCTTCAAAAACATCAAGTCAAAGAAACCATGTACATATGTATGAATATTTTAGGGACTTTAATATACCCTTGAACCAAAACCTTACACAAGGGATAAGGTTATAAAATTGTATTGAAATAGTAAGGGACAAGTTTTACAAGAATAAGAGCAAATGTACATATGTACATATGTATGTATGCACATACATATGTGTGTACATAATTGAACGATACTAGTTAGATCGCCACTGCAAGATTAATCGACGCGAGAATAACGGTCGCTTACAAAACAATCCTAAAGAAAAGAAAACAAAGAGGCAAAAGACAGAATACAAAGAACTGCTCAGTGAAAGGGAAAGCGCGTGTGAATCCCAGTGAATCATAAACACAAACTAACAAACAAACTTAGAGTTTCGTCCTTGCTGTAAAACAACAAGTAATAATAGCTCTGATTTAATGATTAGCAACAAACAAAAATAGGATAAGTGGTGCAGATTTGAATGAATTGCACAATTAGAAAATATTAAAAGTAGTACATACACACATACATATGTACATATCGGAAAAGTATTTTCAGTCATTTCTTTATTTTCAACATTTTTATTGCAAGCAAATTCTCCTCGTTCTTTAGGCGCAATCTTAATTCCCTTACGAAATGGAGCCTCTATATTTTCATCATATCACTATTCTATTGCTATCTCCGTTTCACTTATAGTCAGCGTCTTACTACCAGACTTTATTCGATAACAGAGTACGTCGCTTTACCTCTGTCGTCTCACATAAAGTTATACATGCACAAATATGGCGCCACCGAAAAACATACACTCACGTACTATGTTCACACTCAGGTCCAGTGTTGCCAGGTTTTGAGTCCTGAAAATAGCAAAACCATCGATGAAAAATAGCTAAAAATAAAAAAAAATAGTAAAATAATAGCTCAATTAGTTTTTTTTTTTTAGCAAAGGCGCCTGCTACTGCTTTTGCAGTAAATGCAATACGATCGCGTATTGTCCGCCTCGTCCCTTCTTATCCAATATTCAAATTGGGAGGACTTTGCCGAATCATCTCGAAAACTTTGTTTATAAATTTTTACCATTTCTCACAGATACTTACTTACCAAAACAAAAATGGGCGCAATACGTGATGGTATAATTCACCATATAGACCAATTCGATAAAGTAGTGATCAATCGTAACTTTTTATACATATGCATATAAATAATCTAAATTTTTTATATAAATCTAAAAAATTAGAAAGATGGTTTAACTTTGGCCGTGCCGAAGTTCGTAAACCCTTACAGATTTTCTTTTCACAATTCACCAGAAGCATTATTGAAAATCATACACATATCATATTTACAATTCAAAATTTTGAGCTTGAGATAAAAAAATTTTTCATAGAAAATTTTTTTTGTACCGATTGTTCCTATAGCTGCTATATGATATAGTCAACCGATTCTGATAAAACTTGGTTAAGTATTAAGAAGTATATTAAACTCACAAATATCAAATTTCGTGGCATTCGGTTGAAAAACACCAGAGTTATTAAGGATAAACCTAATTCATGACCGATCGTTGCTATGGGAGCTATATGATATAGTCGTCCGATCGGGATGATTCCGAGATATACAATGCCTGCAGCAAAATGAAGCCTATGTTGAAAATTTCAGCTCTGTAGCTATTATTGTCTCGAAGGAGAAGCAGTTGATCCAAACAGACGGAAATGGTCATATCGACTCGGCTATTCATGCTGATCAAGAATATATATACTTTATATAGTCGGAGATGCTTCCTTCTGTGCGTTGCAAACTTCCGACCAAAATTAATATACCCTCTGCAAGGGTATAAAAATGGACAATATTCTTATAAAATAGCTAAATTTATAGCTAATAGCGTTTTTAAAATTTTGATAGCATTTGGTTTTGAAAAGTAGCTTAAAATGCTATAAAATAGCTAAACTGGCAACACTGCTCAGGTCTTATTGAAGAATTTGTACAATGGCCAAACAGTGCTGCCAGAATATTGAGAGCAAGAATTGCTGGAATTTCAAAAAAACGTTGCTAAAATTGCTAAACAATTTATGAATATTAAATATATATATTTCAATTGTTTAATTATTACTATTATTTTTTAAATAATACTTAAAATGTTGTCGAATTGTTCTAATGCATTTTCTTCGTCATTATAAGCGTATTTTGAGCTGTCGCTTATTTTTGCCAAGCAATTCATTTGGCTCAAAATGCGAACTATTTCCGCATTCGACCAAGGTAGGGAGGTAAATTTATTTGCACACAGAGCTACATAAATATTTCATGAAATGGGTTGTTATTTCCTGTGCCTACCCGAAATTTAGTAGTATCGATAAAGGATTGTCACTTTATGAAATTTTTGAGTACGTTTATGTAGGTTTCTGGCATATTTAATATAACCTTTAATAAATCTGACAAACAGCAAAGACAATTTAAAGCTTATCGCACAAATGTTACTCGATTACTTTCAGATGAATTTTTGAACTATTTTTCCTAAATTTGTGCGATTAATCGATATTGTTATGATTTTAAAGATATTAAGCTCTTTTTATAATGATTGTATCACGAAATTCCTAAAAGTTGAAACATATTTTTTGGAAATTGCTATATTTGTGGCTAATAGCAATTTAGAAAAAAAATTGCAAACTTAAATTCAAAATTGCTAGATCTAGCTACTTAATTGCTAAAATGGCAGCACTGTGGGCAAATAAACCTATTCTGCGACATACACATCCAGTAGGGCCTCGATTATCCCTGATCCGGTCAACCGGTAAGTTACCGGCGGTAACCCCGATCAACCGTGATGGCCAAAGATCACTCTTTAGTTTTTTTGCAATGTTTTCAAATTGTGATGACAGAATTTTTTTATTTACTTCAACTTCATACATACAATAAAATAAACATAAAAAACGGGGAATTCCCTTGTTACACGACTTTTTTTAAGAAGTTGTAAACTTTTTTGCCTCATGTTTTTAGTAGAAAATTTAATGTATACGTACTTAATTAAAAAATGTGTATAAACTGTTATTCGATTAACCGTGAAAACTGATTATCCGTAATGCTTCTGGTCTCGACTATCACGGATAATCGAGGCCCGACTGTGTTAAGAAGCTAACTTCAGCCGCGCCGAAGATTGTATGTCCCTACAGTTCAATTTAATTACGTTTTCCGTTAAATTGTCCCCAAGATTTTTAAACTATAAATCTAAAATTTAAAAAAATTAAGCAAGCAAGTCGTCCTTGTCGACTTGGAATATACCCTGTACTATATGTACGTATACCCTGCACAAAAAAAATGTAAATAAAACTCTCTTAGCTTGCAACAATCAGTTCACTGCTTTATATTGGCTATGTGTATGATTGATTGTACCAAAAATAAATATTATAGTTTTAATACATTAGTTATTCTTTTTTCCATTTTACGGGAGCGAAAGTGGGCGTGGCAAAAATTTGAAACAAACTTGATCTGCGTACTCGCTATACGGATGTTGACACTAAATTTGGTAGATCTTTCTCTTATAGTCTTCAAGATCTCAATGTTCATACAGATAGACGGACAGACGAAAAGAGCTCAATTGACTCGTCTCTTGATGCTGATCAAGAATATAATTCTTTATGGGGACGGAAAATTTTCCTTCTGCCTGTTACATACATTTTGGCGACTTTAATATACCCTTTTACCCTATGCGTACAGGGTATAATAAATGTAAAGCAAAAACAATGACTAAAGGGATTTCCTTTCGCTTCGTTTGTTGGGTTGATCAAGCCAAAGAATCGCGGCTCCTCCATTAAGGCATACATATGTACATACAGCCATGGACAAAAGTATTGGCAATAAGAGTTTTTTCCAATTTACGTCACACAAAATGTAAACTTTATACGAAAGAAATATTTTTTAAGTAATCAATAGTTATTTCTGCACCTCTTATTATACCCTTGCAGAGGGTATATTAATTTTGGTCAGAAGTTTGCAACGCACAGAAGGAAGCAGCTCCGACTATATAAAGTATATATATTCTTGATCAGTATGAATAGCCGAGTCGATATGACCATGTCCGTCTGTCTGGATCAACAGCTTCTCCTCCGAGACAATAATAGCTACAGAGCTTCTCCTCCGAGACCATAATAGCTACAGAGCTGAAATTTTCAGCATAGGCTCCTTTTTGCTGCAGGCATTTTGTATCGGAATCATCCCGATCGGACGACTATATCATATATATCCCATAGGAACGATCGGCCATGAATAAGTTTTATCCTCAATAACTCCGTTGTTTTTCAACCGAATGCCACGAAATTTGATATTTGTGAGTTTAATATACTTCTTAATACTTCAACTAAGTTTGATCAGAATCGGACGACTATATCATATAGCTGCTATAGGAACAATCGGTACAAAAAAATTTTTGTATGAAAGATTTTTTTTTCTCAAGCTCAAAATTTTCAATTTGTAAATTTGGTATGTATAATGAACAGTAATGCTTCTGGTGTTATATAGAGAAAATCTGCAAGGGTATACGAACATCGGCACGGCCGAAGTTAGCCCATCTTTCTAGTTATTATTATATTTATCAGCACTGTAGCCGTTATTTTTTCAAACGAAAAAGTATTAATTTTCAAGGAACAAAAGTATTGGCAATTCTTGACACAAAGTTAATATTTTAATACTCTTTGTAGTCTGGGTATATTGTCTGGTAGTAGAATTATCATCTGTATGCCAAAATTTGGTATGAACACTGAACTGTTTCGTACAAAAAACAAATTTTTACCGAGGTACCTCTGATCTATAACTTATAGTTTTCCGATCCCACAAATTCTTAAACTTGAATTAGATAATTTTTATTCACAGCTCAAAATTTAAGGTTTAAAATATTCGAAAAAACAGACAGACGGATATGGTCCTATCGACGCGACTGATCAAGAATATATGCACATACATATGTATATATATACATACATACAACATTTGATCAATTTTATTATACCCTCTGCAAGGGTCCAATGCCTTAATAATTTTCAACATTTTTCGTACTTTTAATAAATTTAGTGCATTGAGGGTTTTCTTATTTGCGCACAATTTAATCTAAGAATGAACATGGAGACGCAGAAGCCATTGGACAAAGTAGGAATCAAGAAACTGTCATTAAAGTGCGAGTATACATACATATATGTACGTACATATGTATGTATGTATACAGATATAGAATCATTATCTATTATTACTAAATTTGGTTGCGATATCTCAAAAACCTCACAAGAACTGTTTTGAAGAAAACAAATTTTGCCCGTTGTACCTTTGATCTATACCTTATAGTTTTACGATTCTTAAACTTGATTTATGTAGATAAAAGATCAATGAACAGAATCATTTTATTCACTTAGCTTAAAATTACAGTAAAAAGGTAATGGACTTTTAAATTGTAATTTATTTTCTTGTAGGTCGTGAACGTCTAAGTCAGGCCGGATCCCTTAATTCTTAAAACATGATTGACCCTAGTTCAAGTGAAGAGGAGGGCGATGACGACACGGTTGTAAATGTGCCAGCTAAAGGACAAGCTCGTTTAAATCCATCATCTAAAATAGGTGGCGTCATAACATCAGTTGGTTCATCTGGTCCCTCCGCAGTATCCAATATACCCACATCTGGATCTAATGGCGACTTCCCTGGAAATCATAGGATGACTACACGAGTAGACGCTGCCCCTGTTGGTGGTACCACCGCAGTTGGGCCCACATCATCCAAAAATGAACAAACGCTTGCGAGCAGTACGGATGGTGGTAGTGCTAGTCTTGAAGTTCCTAATAATGGCATTCCAAGGTTTGTTTAAATTTACATATGAATATACATATGTATATACATACATATAGACATATATATGTACATGTGAATTTAAAAGAAATAAATATATGTACATATGAATGTACATACATATATGTATGTACATATATTAAAGAAGCTAACTTTGGCCGTGCCGAAGCTTGAATCCGCTTGTGGTTCAATTAATTACTTTTTGCATCACATCGGCCTCATGATTTCTGTTTCTGTTTCTGTGAATTTAACACTAAAAACACTTGCAGTTCAATTAATTACTTCGTCATGTTTTTAAGATTTTAAAACTTCTCTGTCAATGTAAAATTTTAAAAATTTAAAGCAAAAAAATAACACAAAGGAATTCATCAGCATGGTGAACCCTCCGGTTCGAACCCGCGTCTATATTATTTATAGGATTGATCTTTACTTATTATGTCACCTGGCCAATTGAAGTAAGGAAGTTGTCCCTGCCGACTTGGAGTATACCCTGTACCAATAAAAGATATTTCATAAAATCAGACTCCTTCGAAATCCTCATTAATTGAATAAACTATTTTTTTACAAAATCCTTTTAACAAGCAGAAACACCAAATGTATGCTTTCTCGTTCACTCCTATCAGTGAACGAAACTAAATCGTCACTCGGTATAAAGCAACGTGCGCATGTTACCTCGCTCACACATTTCAGCTGCTGCTGCCCATAGCATTTCACTAGAGAACATATGTATATACAGTCGCCTGTTTGGCCCGACCTTTCATGTTTTTTTCATATTCCTACACTACAGTAGAGCTCTCCTCCCAATCAAGGAGTCGCTAATAGATGCCATTAAAGCTGCATGGTCGCAAATTTCTCTCAATTACCTAAATAGCCTATACGACTCTTTGCCTAATCGAATATACGAGGTATTAGTAAATAAAGGCGGGTCCACCCACTATTAAAGCATTATAAATATTGTAAGCTTACTCTAAAAAAATGAAAACTTAATTTTGTTTGTCGCATTTTCTTATAATTAAACAGTATCACCAAGTGTTCTTATTCAAGTGAACGAAAATAAACATCCTTTTTTTGTACTTCATTCATAATTATTTTATTCTTAATTAAACAAATTGATAAATTGGCAACTTTATGTATGTATTCTCATTAGAAATCATTAAACTTTGATTATAAATTAAAACCTAGTTAATAATATAAAGGGTTTTGACATGCCAGAACGAATAAAAACAAATTTGGGGTGTTCTTATTCAAGTGGCTGGCAGTGTATGTATATATGTATATGTATATTTATTGGTTTCAACTATATATACTTGAGTTAACCAAAATTTGATAGCTTTAATACAACCCTAGTTATTTGGTTGCTGTAGCTCAGAATATAAAAACTTCATGGGTTTGGAAATCTTTTCTTCTCCCTGTTACATAAATTTTGACGACTTTAATATACCCTTTTACTCTATGAGCACGGGTATACAATTTTTTTAATAAACTTACAAGTGGTAGTAACTATATACTAAAACTTAAAAAAAGCATTCCACGGTAAATGAGTTGTCTAAGTGGCCCAATCATTTAGGCAACTGAACAACGAGTATCCGGGTTCGAATCCCAGGCTAGTGTATGGATGTAGTTTTCTTTTACTTCGTCTTAGTTGTTAGTGCTTGTAAAATATAGTTAGGTTGATAGTTTACAACTATATCCTATACTTAAAATAATAACTATGATAATTATAACATAAAAAAGTGCCGATTTCATGAAACAAAATTATTGGCATACCCAAAGAAAAACTTCTACTTAAATGAGATAATTAAAAGTTAATATTTGGTTGGTAATCCTTAACCGTAACGACGCACAGTGGGGCCATCGCTCATTTCGCTTGTCAAAAATCATATCTTCTAAAGTAGTGAAGCGATTTTCAAAATTTAAAAAGCATTTAATAGCTAATTCCTTAAGCTTTAAACTGAGTGGTTGCGACGTGCGCGGGTTGACCTTGATATTCAAGGTCAAAGTTGAAAAATGTTTCTAGGCATATTTTACCCCTATAATTCGTTTAAAAAACGCTTTTTTGATCACAAATGAACTTTTTTATTTTAATTTTACTGATTAAAACTGATTTTTTAATGTTTTGTTTTAATTTATTATTAAAATTGCGGAAAAAAAAAAATTTTTTTTTTAATGAATTCTTTAGGGTTTTTTATATTGACGGCTCATTTTCATTTTACACACATGCTACTGGCAAATTTGCCTGTGCTCTTGTATTGGCAAATTTGCGCAAAAATGCGCAAGACTACACTATATAGGTCTGAAAGGTGAATATTCCCTCTATCACGTGTATATGGTTTCATCGTGCATCTCGGTACATCTCTGTTGATTCAACTCCACCAAAGTTTAAAAAATGCGATAATTTAATGTTTTTTTGAAAAATCTCCAATTTACTCAATATTTCAAATTTGATTAAATTTTTTACTACACATAACTAATTTCTACTTTTCAAATAAAGTAAAAATATTTAAGATAAGTTGCTTCGGCTAATATCCCGTTTCAAAGTTGCAAGTTTTCCTAAAAATTTTACATTTTTTCAAACATGAAAAATGTCTCCACTTTGAGACGATGTAGCACCCACAATACTTATCCGATTTCAAAAATATTTTGGATCCATAAGTTCTGAAGTATTATCTGTCGATTGCATTATTCACTTTTCCCCAACGCGATAGTGAAAAAAATTCTTTTTGGTCAGCTATTCGGGCAGAGGCCCCACTGTGCGACGGTTAATAAACGGGCCGGCATTGAATCAAACAATTTATTAATAGTTTCTTAACCAATTTTTGGTTATTCTTCGACCAGAGATAGCACATGGACTGCATTAAAAGTAACGCACATTTTGCCGTCATGGGCTGAATGTTTGGGGTCATTATCATGCAACAAAGTGAATTTTTTTGGCTAATTGTAGTTTGTCGGCACTTTTTTGAGGTTTTCTTTTAAAATATTCATGTAGTCGATTTTGTCCATTATTCCGTTGACAAAACCAACTCGCCCACATTTGCACCGTTTAATCACACACCATTACCCCCTCCACCGCCATGTTTCACCGTTGCACCAACGCGTTGGTGTAATATTGTTTTTTTTTTCAAATTCCGTGTTTGGCTTTCTCCAAACAGTTAACCGGCCATCCGATCAAACTGTATTAAATTTGCTTTCATCGAAAAACAATACCTGATGCCAGTAATCTAACGGTTTCGATATATACTCCTTGGCGTAGTCCAAACGTTTTTATACCCTTGCAGAGGGTATATTAATTTTGGTCAGAAGTTTGCAACGCACAGAAGGAAGCATCTCCGACTATATAAAGTATATATATTCTTGATCAGCATGAATAGCCGAGTCGATATGACCATGTCCGTCTGTCCGTCTGTCCGTCTGTCTGGATCAACAGCTTCTCCTCCGAGACCATAAGAGCTACAGAGCTGAAATTTTCAGCATAGGCTCCTTTTTGCTGCAGGCATTGTATATCTCGGAATCATCCCGATCGGACGACTATATCATATAGCTCCCATAGGAACGATCGGTCAGGAATAAGCTTTATCCTCAATAACTCCGTTGTTTTTTAACCGAATGCCACGAAATTTGATATTTATGAGTTTAATATGCTTCTTGATACTTCAGCTAAGTTTGATCTGAATCGGACGACTATATCATATAGCTCCCATAGGAACGATCGGTCATGAATAAGGTTTATCCTCAATATCTCTGTTGTTTTTCAACCGAATGCCACGAAATTTGATATTTATGAGTTTAATATGCTTCTTGATACTTTAACCAAGTTTGATCAGAATCGGACGACTATATCATATAGCTCCCATAGGAACGATCGGTCATAAATAAGGATTATCCTCAATAACTGTTGTTTTTCAACCGAATGCCACGAAATTTGATATTTATGAGTTTAATATGCTTCTTGATACTTCAACCAAGTTTGATCAGAATCGGACGACTATATCATATAGCTCCCATAGGACCGATCGGTCATGAATAAGGCTTATCCTCAATAACTCTGCTGTTTTTCAACCGAATGCCACGAAATTTGATATTTATGAGTTTAATATGCTTCTTGATACTTCAACCAAGTTTGATCTGAATCGGACGACTATATCATATAGCTCCCATAGGACCGATCGGTCATGAATAAGCTTTATCCTCAATAACTCTGTTGTTTTTCAACCGAATGCCACGAAATTTGATATTTATGAGTTTAATATGCTTTTTGATACTTCAACCAAGTCTGATCAGAATCGGTTGGCTATATCATATAGCTGCTATAGGAACAATCGGTACAAAAAAAAATTTTGTATGAAAAATTTTTTTCCTCAAGCTCAAAATTTTGAATTTGTAAATTTGGTATGTTTAATTTACAATAATGCTTCTGGTGAATTATATAGAGAAAATCTGCAAGGGTATACGAACTTCGGCACGGCCGAAGTTAGTCCATCTTTCTAGTTTTTTTATTATTTTACTATGATTATTGGCATCGTGCAGTACTTTGCGTACCGTAATCGGGTGGACATCCTTTCTCATATCGGTTTTTACTTCCGCAGCAATTTGAGTGGAAGATATCCTCGGGTCCACTTTCACTTTTCGGATTATTTGGGTGCATTCCCGACTGCTTAACATTTTTGAGCGTCCTGTGTGCTTAGCACTGTCCATATTCGAAGCTCCACTGAAGCGCTGTACAATGCTTCAAATGGTGAAATGGTTTCGTTCCATAATTTCCCCTATTTCATTGTTTGTGTAGATATAAAAATTTTTACGCTGAGCTACGGTCGTTTCTTTTTGTTTGGGAGCCATTTGAAGAAAAACGGGCAAATTTGTCCAATTTTCACGGTATTTAATGTATAAAAATGCAAGTGTCGCAAACGTTAAATAACGGCATATGCCAGATATAGTAAGTCAAAGAATTGTTTGCAAAATGAAAATCGAAGCAAAAATTAATTTCTCAACATTTTTTTAGTATCATATATGTACATACATATTCGTTTTCTCAAATTTTTTTTTTTTCATATTTATATTAATTTAAGTATTCTTAACTTATTTATAACAAAAAAAATGAAGTAAGAAAGTCGTCCGACTTGGAGTATACCCTGTACCAATAATGAATATTTCATAAAATCCGACTCCTTTAAAGTCCCCTTTCATTGAATATAAATTTTTGATAAAATTCTTCTAAAAAGCCAAAACAGCAAATATATGTTTTCTCGCTCACTCATATCAGTGAACAAAACTAATGCGTCATTGGGTGCAAAGCTTACAGTTTTTCTGATTTGCGAGGGCGGAATTGGGCGTGGCAAAAATTTTAAACAAAATTGATCTGCGTAGAGACTACACAGATTTTGACACCAAGTTTTGTTACTCTAGCTCTTATAGTCTCTGAGATCTAGGTGTTCAAACGGATGGACGGACGGACAAACGCACAGACGGACATGGTCATATCGAGTCGGCTGTTGTTGCTGATCAAGAATATATATATTTTATAGGGTTGCAAAATTTACCTTCCGCCTGTTACATACATTTTAGCGACTTTAATATACCCTTTTACCCTATGGAAAAATAATTACCCAGAGTATAAAAAATAATGTTTCAATTATTAATGTAGAAATGAAGTAAGCAAGTCGTCCCTGCCGACTTGGACTCTAAATCCTCCCAAAGCCCCATAAATTGAATAAAAATTATTTTATAAAATTCTCCTAGCAAGGCGAAACACCAAATTCATGCTTTCTCTGTACCCGTAGGGGGTACAGGGTGTAAAAAAAACATAAAAAACAAAATTCGACATATTTCACACTGTCAAGTAATTGTTTGCAAAATGCATATGTACATACATAAGTACATACACTAGAATTCTTAACCACTAAATAAAAATATACAAAAAGTCCAAATAAGTCCAGGATTAATACTTGGTTGGGCCACCTTTGGCTTCTATGTATAACAGCTTGAAGGCGTCTCTTCATGCTTCCCACCAAGTTCGCCATCTCCTGGCTTGTAATCTTCTACCCCCGGTGGGAGAGATCCGGTAGTTATCTGGCAATTCCTTATTTTTTTCCAATAATCCCCACTTATACTCGATGGGATTCAGGTCAGGTGCAGCCACAATAACTCTTTCCTGGCGAGGAGTAAATTTTTTTAGACGCCCAGGCGGCTTTCTGGTTCCAATTTTCCGGTGGTTACGTAGTGTTTTATAGAATTTCGAACACTCGACGATAATCTGTCCTAATTTGCCAATTTTCCGATAAGATTTGCTTTCAACATATGTACATATATGTATATATGTTTGACACAAGATCTTATTTTTATTTTTGTGGCCTGACAAATAAAACAAAAGTTGTATGGGCTGAAAATTCAACGTTCTAAGTGTGCCAATACTTTTTGGGCTTACTGTAATTAAAAAAAATATCAAAGCTACAGCTGCCGTGCTAAAGTTTAATTTATTACTTTTATCGTCATATTGCCCTCAAGATTTTTGAACATTGTAAATATAAAATTTAAAGAAATGTTAAGCAAAAATGAAGTAAGCAAGTCGTCCCTGCCGACTTGGAGTGTACCCTGTACCAATAAGAGATATGTTACAAACTCAAACCCCATCCAAATCCCCATTAATTGAATTTAAATTATTTTATAAAATTCTTCTAGCCAAATTCATGCTTTCTCGCTCACTCATGTCAGCTGCTGCTGCCCATGGCATTTCAGTACAAAACATATATACGTATTATCTCCGATATTTATTGACCGATATCGGTCAAATTTGGTCAGACGGTACATATTGGCTATATAATTTAGTGTACCAAGTGGGTGGGTATATGATAGCTTTAATACAACTCTAGTTATAGTTTTTTCTAATTTGCGGGGGCGGAAGTGAGCGTGGCAAAAATTTGAAACAAACTTGATCAGCGTACACACTAGACGGATGTTGACACCAAGTTTGGTTACTCTAGCTCTTATAGTCTCTGAGATCTAGATGTTCATACGGACGGACAGACGGACATGGCTATATCGACTCGGCTGTTGATCCTGATCAAGAATATGTATATATACTTTATGGGGTCGGAAAATTTTCCTTCTGCCTGTTACATACATTTTAGCGACTTTAATATACCCTTGAACCCTATGGGTACAGGGTATAAAAATAACATGAAGGGTCGCCCATTTTATTTATAGGGTTGATCACTGCCTACTACACCACCAACACGGAACATCGCGGCTTCGCTGTTTGTACATTTGTATGCTGTTATGTACATTTGTATGCATGTACATACTATGTACATATGTATGTACATACATAAATACATACAGTCAGCAAAACATTTATATTTATATAATTCAACTTTTTTCATTAATAACTTCAAAAGTATTTAACTTAAACAAAAAAATTTTATTTCATTGTGAAGATCCATGGTACTAAAACTAATTTTAAACATAAAAACAAAAAAACCTTCTTTGGCATTGGAAAAAAAACTTAAAACAATCAAAAAAGCCACTTTTTTACGCACAAAAATTATTCGGAAAATTTTCGGTTATTCTTGTTTCTTAGTAAATTTAACGGTAATCGTTGTTTTTTCATAGTTTTAATGTTAGTTTTGATTGTGGTTTGGTTCAGCGATAACAAAATGGGTCGAGGTCAAGATTTGTCAATAGATTTGCGCAAAACTATGTATATTTAAATTGCATTTAGAAAATTGGAGTATTCGTGAAATTGGAAGACTTATTGGCAAAGCGCATTCCACAGTACATAGCGTAATTCAAAATTACATAAACACAGGAGATTTGGCTCCAAACACAAGCTCGCTGGAAGACCCAAAATTTTAACACCTCGGGAAGAGCGAAAAGTGGTGTCCACTGTACTAAAAAATCCCCGAATTTCATCAACAACACTTTGCCAAACCATGGAGGAACCAAAAAACAGTGAAACATGGCGGTGGAAACATAATGGTTTGGAGGTGCATAACAGCAGCTGGACCCGGGAAAATAGTGTTTATTGAAACTAAAATGAAGAAACATAGCTATAAGGATATTTTAAGGGATAACTTAATGCCGAATGTCTCAAAATTGGGCCTTGATCCGAAGAAGTTCTTGTTTCAACAAGACAACGACCCTAAACATTCATCTTATTTGGTACAAGAATGGCTGTTGTATCATTGTATGCAGTTGAAAACGCCACCACAATCATCTGATCTAAATCCCATAGAGCATATTTGGGATTTACTAGAAAGAAAAATTCGAAAACATAAAATTTCCTCTAAGGAAACTCTTAAAGAGGCTCTGATGACGGAATAGGAAAAACTTAATCCCAATGAAACCAATAATTTGGTCAAAAGTATGCATCGACGTCTACAAGTTGTTATTGAAGCTAAGGAAATCACCGACCCCAGACGACGCCATAGCGCCCCAAACCATTACAATACCGCCTCCAAGTTTGACGGTGGGTATAATGTTTTTAGGGTCAAGAGCGGTTTTTGCCTTTCTCCAAACTGTGGAACGGCAGTCACTTCCGAAAATATTATATTTACTCTCATCAGCAAATAAAACCCTTTTCCAAAAATTCGCATACTTATTTAAATGCGCTTTGTCGAATTTCAGGCGCAAAATCCTATTCTTACCAGAAATTAAAGGTTTCTTCCGTGGAATTCGGCTCTTGAAACCATCCTGGTGTAAAAAATTGACAATTGTTTTTGGATGCAGAATGACTCCTGAACACCTTTCGATGTGTTGAGGAGGTGTATGAGGATGCTCCTCTGGTCACGACTCGATAGCTTCTTTCGCCTTCCTGATCTTTTCTTACGTTAAGTGGAACTGTTGTTCATGTTGTTGGGAATGATGGTCTGGATGGTTGAACGACTTAATTAAACTACATCATCATGTTCATCATATGATTTGTTATCATTACGAAGGTTGATAATAAAATTGCGAACAGAAGACTGCATTTCCTTCCTTTTTACCATATTTTTATACCCTTGCAGAGGGTATAATAAAATTGGTCAGATGTTTGTAACGCATAGAAATAAATCGTTTCCGACCCCATAAAGTATACATACATAGGTACATACATATGTATACTTCGATCAAAACGAAATGTGAAAAATTACAGTTATTTATTTTGTGCAAATGTTGTTGTAGTTATTATTTTTTTTTTACATCTTTTTTCATGCTTTATCTAACTTTAGTTTTATATTTCTTCTATGTCTATTCGTTTTTGAGTTATAAGAAAAAACAGGGTGCAGCTATAATCGTGCACCAGAGTATACATACATATATGTATGCATTTTAGAAATGACATAAACGGGGGTTCAATCCCGGCCGGGGCGAACAAAAATTTTTTCTTACTTTTTCTTTTTTTCCTCAAATTTTTTTGAATTTTATATGTATTTGTAATTTTTAAAATATCCTGAAGCCGATATGACGGAGAAAGTAATCAATTAATCTGCAAGGGTATACAAAATTCGGCACGGCCGAAGTTAGCTTCTTTGATATTTTTTTCTGAAATAATGATAACTATAAGTGTCCTAAATAATGTCATACCAACTTTTTTGAGTTTCTTTGCGAAAACAAGAATTATCGCAAAATTGGTGGTGTATGTTGACTTTATTCGGTGACTGTATGACCAATTTTATAATGCAAGGCAAGCGAATTAAAATTATGCAACTAAAAGTATTTGGGTATTAAGAAGTTTAAAAATTAATAACTATTTTCAAATAGTCATAGCTGTTTAACTTATGCGTCTTAAACACCGTTTCACAAATGCTGATCCAAATTACATACATACATATGTATACCATTTCAGAGGGTATAATAAAATTGATCAGACGTTTATAGCGCATACATACATATGTAGTACATATTATGTACATACAAACATATGTACATACATACAAAAATAAGCGTTTCCGTAAATTCTTGAGTATCAATAGTGGAGTCGATCAAGCGATTTCTGTCTGTCCCATAACATACATGTATGTATGTACATATGTATGTACATATGTACATACATACATATATTCTTCATCAGCAACAATAGCCGATTTGATATAGGTGTCCGTTCGTGTGTCTCTTTCTTTCTGTATTTTAGATCTTAAATTTTGAGCTATGTATGTATGTATGTACATATGTGAATGAAACACATATGGTTCTGTCCCTTTTAAAACGAAGCTCGTTTGGTATAAGAATTGGTCGGTTCGTACAGTGGCTCACAGCTTATTTCGTGCAGCGGTACAATAAAACTTTAAGAGCGTCTACCCCCTAAACTATTGAAGATATCAAAAAAATTTAAATGCAGTTTTATTTAGTAGTCATTTATAATATATTTAGACACTTCATTGTTTTTCTAACTTGTAAAATAATAGAAAAACAGTAGAGATCGGAGAGTCAAAAACTATTCGAAAAATTTTTCTTGGGAATTACTTTTTCGAACTGTTTCAACTAAACAGATGGCAATTCTACTTTTACACCATAACAGGTTCGGTTAACATACATATGTATGTAGGTCGGTTAATAAATACCGGACGTATGTACACACATATGTACATATGTATGTATGAATGTATGTACATACATACATACATATATCAATAAAATCGATCTTCAGAAGCAGCTATTTAATTCAGCCAAATGTAAACGTTTACATTTATGTATGTATGTATGTATGTATATGTATGTACATATGAACATATGAGATCCTTGGTTTCTTGGATTGCTGGCCAACAATCGCTAACATTTGATGAAAAGTCAGAAACTTTTTCTTCGCCAAAAATGGTTTCGACCAAGAATCGACCTTCTTAAATCATTTCTGCTGTGGTTTTCGCCATTAGAAATGTAGAAAATCTCTTCATCAGCTCATTTTCTTTTGCATTAAACACATGAAATTGCTACACTAACACTACATGTAGAATAAGTGCTTTAATTTGCTCCAAACCAATTTTCCTCGTTCACGTGTATAAATGTCGTAAAATCTCCTATTAAGACGACTCGGAAGACTTTCTCTTTTCGTCCTTCTTCCTTTCAACTGGTTACCGTTCTAAACGTTTCTCTTACACTACAGTAGGTTCCGAATCGTCTTAGTTCTCGGTAGAGAGACGGTTGGGTGGGGGTTCGAGGAGAAATTTTTTTTCATGCCACCTAGTGAAAAATCCTTAAAAAATGCCCTGATGTACATACATATATACATATGTATGTACATACATTTGGGCATTTCCGCAAAAAGGTCAACCCAACGAGACCCAAAAAAAAGTACTCAAGATTTTGCTGATTTTCATTATATATTATTAAGAAATGTTCAAATTTTATATTTTTATGTCAAAATAGTGAAGAAAAATTTATATGTAAAAAATAATTGCAATTAAAGTTGTATTATGACCTGGGTATGCTTTATATTTCGAAAAAATATTTACTACAGTAAGAGTTCCTGTACCGAAGAGCTTCTTTTCCTAAATTGTACTTAGATAAGTGAACTTAAGGTAAATGAAGTAAGCAAGTCGTCCCAGCCGACTTGGAGTATACCCTGTACCAATAAGAGATATTTCATAAACTCAAACTCCTTCCAAATCCCCATTATTTGAATATAAATTATTCTATAAAATTCTCCCAGCAAGCCGAATCACCAAATGCATGCTTTCTCGCTTACTCCTAACAGTGAACGAAACTAATGCGTCATTCGGTGCAAAGCAACCTACGCATGCTTTCTCGCTCACACATTTCAGCTGCTGCTGCCCATAGCATTTCAGTACAAAACATATTACGTATATCTCCGATATTTATTGTCCGATTTCGGTCAAATTCGGTCAGATGGTACATATTGGCTATATAATTGAGTCTACTAAAAATAAATACTGTAGCTTTAATAGGACTCTAGTTATAGTTTTTTCTAATTTGCGGGGGCGGAAGTGGGCGTGGCAAAAATTTAAAACAAACTTGATCTGCGTAGACACTAGACGGATGACACCAAATTTGGTTGCTCTAGCTCTTAAAGTCTCTGAGATCTCGATTTTCATACGGGTTGACGGACGGACAGACGGACAGACAGACAGACGGACATACGGACATGGCTATATCGACTCGGCTGTTGATGCTGATCAAGAATATATATACTTTATGGGGTCGGAAAATTTTCCTTCTGCCTGTTACATACATTTTAGCGACTTTAATATACCTTGTACCCTATGGATACAGGGTATAAAAATATCAAAGAAGCTAACTTCGGCCGTGCCGAAGTTTGTAAACCCTTGCAGATTAATTGATTACTTTCTCCGTCATATCGGATTCAAGATATTTTAAAAATTGGAAATATAAAGTTTAAAAAAAATTTGAACCAAAAAAAGAAACAGTAAGAAGAAATTCGAGTTTGCCAATGGCCGGATTTGAACCTCCCCCGCTCACGTCATTTCTAGAACCGATCTCTACCTATTGCGCTACCAAACTTATAATTCACTGCCTCGCTATTTCGGTATACATACATTGCAAGCGTCCAGCTTCTCGCTCTCTAAAGTTTCTGACGAATTCTAGAAAACAACAATACAATGCAAATAGTTTTTTGTCTCTTTCTGTTTCGCACTCAGCTTGTAGTTTTTTCAAGCACGTGTTCGCATATATGTATGTATGTATGTTTGTATGTTTCCATGTATGTTGTTTGTGTATGCATATATGTATGTATAAAAGCAAATATAAACGTATTTAATTGGCTGCATATGCATATGTACATACTGATGCTGATGGGGGTTGATTCATTGATTTTATTGATTTATGTCGGTGTTTATTATCCGATATGATTCAAACTTACTGATATGATGTAAAAGTATAATTCTCATCTGTTCACCAAATTTGGTTGAGATATCTTAAAAAACAAAAAAGTTTTTCTCACAAAAACATACTTTTTCTGGTGGGGGTTGATTATTGATTTTATTGATTTATGTCGGTGTTTATTATCCGATCTGAATCAAACTGGTAAGGTGTAAAAGTAGAATTGTCATCTATGTGCCAAAATTGGTTGAGATATCTTAAAAAACAAAAAAGTTTTTCTCACAAGAACTCTTTTGAACAACTCACATTTTGACCGAGGTACCTCTGATCTTTCCTATTTTTCTATAACTTATAGTTGTCCGATCCTACCAATCTTTAAACTTGATTTGCTTGCAACATCAACGGACAGAATGATATGACTTTTATTCACGTAGCTCAAAATTTAAGATCGATTAAGTATGTAGAAACAGACAGACGGACAGACGGACAGACGGACAGACGGACATGGTCATATCGACTCGGCTTTCGATGCTGATCAAGAATATATATACTTTATGGGGTCGGAAACGATTATTTCTATGCGTTACAAACATCTGACCAATTTTATTATACCCTCTGCAAGGGTATAAAAATATAAAGGGAGCCAAAAGATCGCGAATTAACCATAATTTTGATTATGTTTGATCCGATCATCATCTGTCGCCGAAAAGTGTGACCGAAAAACAACATACATATGTAAGTAGTCTCAAGTTTTGCATTTCTTGATAAGAGTGGACGCAAATTCGTAATTTACGTGAGATTGATCCAACAATCAATAAAACGAAACAAAATAAAGATTTCGCCAAATAATTTTTTTTTTTATTCATTGCGAAAGTTTGTCGCGTGAGTGACCGTAAGAGCAATCTCTTAGAAAAAATGTTTTTTGCATAGTCTTTGCTAGCGCTTCTCAATTCAAATTTAGATGGACCAGCAAAATAACTGAAAACACATAACTAAAATAACATTCTTAGCTAAATACTAATAAAATGAATATAATTGTATATGTAACTGCACTGAAAACTGCAGTGGAAAAATGTCGCGTGAGTGACCCACAAAAATAAATTTGAAAAACAGTACAGGAAAAATTTTGAAAAATCATAAGTCTAATAATTAAGCTTGACATCCCTGATATTTGGAAAAAATTTTTAAAGTCCAAAATTCTCACACAGTTCGCAGAGTTTGCCCATTGTTAGCAATGATCTCTAAAGGCATGGCTATTTTAAATCGCGTGAGTGACCGCTCTTTTTTGACTTTTATCTCAAAAACTAAAAACCGTAGGCTCTCAATTTTTTTACGTGTGATAATCTCTCAGATACCACAAAAAATTATTAGTGATGAATTTTAAAATATTTGATTTTCTTTGATTTATTCAACATATAAAGTTTTATTTTGCTTCCGAAAGTCGTGTGAGCGACCGCGGAAATGCCCTTATGTATGTATATATACCTATGTACATACATACATACATATGTATATGGAAATAGTGGGGCCGCGATTCGTTGGACTGGTGGGGTAGTAAGTAGAGTTTCCTACAAACCTTGCAAATGTAGTGGTCGGACGCGGCGAGATTAAATACTTTGTTATTGTTATTACTTTAAATTTATTTCAATTTTACGTTTTTACAGAAGCTTAAAAATCTTGAGGCCAAAATGCTATAAGTAATTGCATTGAACTGCAAGTATTCAGGTTATACACATTTTGTATTGCTGCCACACAAATATACATGCATATGTATGTACATACAGCTATGGTCAACAAATTGGCATAAAATATTTTTGCCTTTAAAACTTTTATACCGAAAGGTTGATTTAATTTTTTTTTAAATTTTGTTATACTTACATTATATTATATACATTACATTATATACATATATGTACATATGTATATTATTTTATTTGGCTCTTGCTCTTCAAATGTAAGTGTTAATTGCAAAATTATTATTCTTGGTTATCTTTTAATCTGTATTTTTGTTGCACAGTGTGGTTTTTGTGAGACGTAGAATTGGCGCATTACTTTAGAAACAACGCTTCTTTTTTTATACCCTGAACTATAGGGTAAAGGGTATATCTCGCTACAATTTAATCAATTTTATATAATTAATGATAAAATGGGTGGCGAAAAGACTTGCACCATTTCACCATTATTCACCGCCTACGCCAATCGGACAAAATGGCAGCAGAAATAGCTAATCCTATGGTATGTTCCAGAATGATGGTTCACAATGCGCTTGCATTAGTAAAAAAAAAGCGCAATATATGTATGTACCTAAATGAGAACAAACCCAGGATACCAAAGCCTCGAAAGACTGGCTCCTATGTCGATAAGGTCATAGTGCGTAAGAGTTAGGCTGCATGTGAGATTATGGTGGAAATTAATGATGAATATGACTTGATCGTATCCCGAAAACTTGTATTAAGGTGATTGAATTAAGATTTACTTTAGGGCACATGAGCAAAGAAAAACCGCACCTGTCAAAAGCAATCGAAAATTATTGAAATGATGTAAAAGTGGATGTTTCGAAGAAGTTCAAAAATTTAGAAAATTTGTGATCTGGAATCAAGGAAGTCAAATTTCAAAAGTTAGTAGAGAGTATGACCGGAAGATATCAAAAATGTCAAAAATTAATGGAGAGTATGACTAGAAGATGTCAGATTATCATCGCAAATATTGAATTTAGTACGAAGCACTAAATTTAAGTGCCGTTTTGCAATGTATTTCAAATTCCGCCAATTATGTGTCTAGCCAATTTTTGAGTTCTGATTAAGTTTTAACATTTTTTTGAGTTTTCCTATTTAAATTTGAATTTTTTTCTTTTTAAACATGAGTTAACTTATGTGTCTTATTATTATTATTTAATAAAAAATTTACTTTAAAAATATTTTTTTTTATGCGCCAACTTGTTGACCATAGCTATGTATACTAAATTTGAGTACTCTGCTGTTTGAATCGTTCCACCTTTATTTTGTTCGTAAACTAAATTTAGTCAAATCTATGATTCTTTTTGCTGTGAATGCTCAAATAGAGTATCGAATAAATTTGTTAGTTTATTTGACAGCTTTAAAAAAGTCTTAGTGATATTATGCACGCTATCCAACAGTCGAATTTGTTTGGAAATTATGCACCTCACTTTAATATGAAAGTAAAGTATTTTATGATAAAAAATTTTTAGATTATAAAATTTCATCATAGAAAAGGCACAGGCACAAAGTTTAATATATTTAATATTTCATAATATGTACTAAATATACATTTATATATGAACATATGTAGGTGTAAATGGATTTTCTTAAATATTTTCAAATTAACTAGAATGTCGGACTTTGGGTTGCGATATGTTAAAAGAAATATAACAATGACAGTTGTTTGAAGTTTTATAAACATAGGCTGTTACTTGTCAAGAAATTTTTTCTTGTGCTTTTAACGTTCAACAATTCCCTCATGATATTAAGTAGAGGTTTTAATGTCATTAATATTAGGTATTTTTCAAAATTCAAATAAAAACGTCCAGTCTTCAAACAGACTGTTCACTAATTATAAACAAGTCATTTTCACTTTTGCGTATACTTACATACAAACATACATATAACAAAATTATTAACGCACACAAATACGCGTTTCCAAATCCAGAATGTTATATATTCTTTATCGGTAACAATTCACATACATCTGAAATCACACTATACCATTTATGTTTCTATAAATCGAATATATATTAAAACATACCATTTTTATTATTACCATTTTTTTCGATTGGACAAGTAAACTTGATCATACTATTTAACTTCCTCTCCATATCGTGAAACAAGAGTATTATTTCCTAAAAAAATTTAAAAAAAAGTCAAAACGATTAATAAAGTGAAGCATAGAAGAGTAAAATATTAATAATAATACAAATAATTAAAAGATTTTCTCAAATTTTCAATATGTGTGCATATCTACATACTCTTTGTCAGTGTGAAAAGGCAAATACGACCTTGTTAACGCTCAAAACGAAATACCGAAATCGAAAATATTTGGAAAGTTAAGTTTTATTCCCATTTTACTTAGTTAAACACCGTATCCTGACTTAAGCCGAGAAGGAGCCCTATACTAATGAAAAGAGAGAAAGCGAAAACAAAACAGCAAAGACCGAAAATGTTTTAACAGTTTTTTCGCTTCTATTTCAGTTTCTAACTTAAATGGTGATTTCAATTTTCACAATAAGGGTATGATTTTTTAATTTAAAGAAATCTTTGCAGGGCTCTTTTATACACAAACTCCCAAAAAAGCAAAGTTCTAAAAAATGCAAGGATTCTGATCTTCAATTGTACACCATTTTTAACTAGTTTTATTTTATTTTAAAAAATTAACTCGTTTTCTCATGTTTTCTTTGGTTTGTCAATCATAATTCCTGCACACGTATGAATGCATCCAAAAATTGGCACATCGTAAATCTGAACATTACAATAAAAAACCAAATAATAATAAAAAACCATTCACGCTACGCATTTAACCAATCTGCACAAATGAACTAAATTAAAATAATAATGGCTGTTGTGTGAATGGTTAATGTTTGGGCTTGGATTGAAATTGGCATGCATTTTTATAATCTGACACCGTCCACATCAACCTTCCATTCCGGCATCGTCGTTACCCTCATGCGTTACCCAGTGAGCTAGCGGGTTCCGGTCAAGCAAGCCACACACGCCCCATGAACGGCAAGGGTAGAATTATAATGCAACAGTCAAGCCCATCATCCAATCTGCAAAGGCAGCAAGAAAATCTTAATTCTTATCACCATCATCCACACCTGAAACAGTCAAACAACCAACTTGAAAAGTATCAGTACCAATTCGGTCCATCAAATTCAAGATTGCACCCAAGTCATGCCGAGCAGAATAAGTTAGTTGCTGCTGTTGGCAGTGTCGACATGCAAATGATGAAAGCTCCGTCGCACCTGTACAGCAACAGCAGCAGTAGCGGTGCACGAGCAGGAGCATCATTGGATGCTCAGTTTCAAAAGGTAATCCATAGTAATAATCAAACGTTGCTATTGTCATCTAGTGGCGTGTCGCAAGAAACTTTGAATCAGAGTATTGGATCTTCGCGGGCTAATTCACTGCCTCGGCCACTATCCCCATCGCCCTCTATCTCCAGTGAGAAGCATGAGGGAGGAGATCCACATGTAAGAGAGATTGAACTACTGATGATTAGCCTTCATCTTTTGAACTTGGTTTTCATTTTTACTACTTGGATACAGGAGAAACATGAGAGGGAGGAGGAGGAACGCAAACGTCGTATTCAACTGTACGTGTTTATTTCACGCTGCATCTCATATCCTTTTAATGCCAAGCAGCCCACGGATATGACAAAGCGGCAACCTAAGATAATAAAACAGCAGTTGGATATAATTACACAACGATTTCAGGTAATGACTTTGTCGGAGCTGACCTCTATACATATTATTAGATTCAACTAAAACGTTCGCTTGTGAAAAATAATTCTGAGTGACGAAAAATAAAAAAAATTGTCTTTACTTTAGGCATTTTTAAAGGGAGAAACGCAAATAATGGCTGACGAAGCCTTCCAAAATGCTGTACAAAGTTATCACGATGTATTCCTGAAGTCCGAACGTGTCTTAAAAATGGTTCAGTCTGGTGCTTGCTCACAGCATGATTTTCGAGAGGTATTTCGGAATAATATTGAGAAACGTGTGAGGTTGGTCCAAATTTTATTTAAGTATCTTTAGATGTTATAATATTTAAAATTATTTTACAAAATCTTATATTAAAGGTCTTTACCAGAGATAGATGGCCTTAGTAAAGAAACAGTGTTGACCTCTTGGATGGCGAAATTTGACATAATACTGAAGGGAACTGGTGAGGAGGATTCAAAACGACCTTCGCGAATGCAGCAGTCACTCAATAGCGAATTAATTCTTTCCAAGGAGCAACTGTATGATATGTTCCAACAAATTTTATCAGTAAAAAAGTTTGAACACCAAATCCTATTTAATGCATTGATGGTAAGTTTCTTAAATCAAATTCGTATGAACTTGGGAACTTTGTTTTAATTCATGCGCTTCAGCTTGATTCTGCGGATGAACAGGCAGCCGCAATAAGACGGGAATTGGATGGCCGGATGCAGCGCGTTGGAGAAATGGAGAAAAATCGTAAACTTATGCCTAAATTTGTTCTTAAAGAGATGGAATCCCTTTATATTGAGGAATTAAAGTCATCTATTAATCTCCTGATGGCAAATCTAGAATCACTTCCAGTATCCAAGGGCAACATGGACAGTAAATATGGTTTGCAGAAGCTAAAGCGATACAACCACAGGTAAAACCATAAACCAATTATAAGTTCAGCTCTAACTGAAAACATATAATATTGATGTATTCTTATTATGTCTTTTTTGTCATTACAGTACGCCGTCCTTTTTGTAAGTAAAATATCAAATTATGTGGTCTTCACCACCATTGTAAACGGAATACTCCTTAATTGTTACATAAATTGATGTACATATGCTTATAATATTAATACGAATATGTTTTTACATTAGAAAAATGATATTACGCTCCCATGGTTCCCTGTCCAAATTGGAGGGTGATTCGGAAGACGGCACAACCCAATTGACGAAGTTGGACGTCGTCCTGACTTTTCAGTTGGAAGTTATTGTTATGGAAGTTAAAGGTCTTAAGTCATTAGCACCAAATCGTATTGTGTACTGCACGATGGAAGTGGAAAATGGCGAGAAACTACAGACGGATCAGGCCGAAGCTTCAAAGCCAATGTAAGTAGTTTGCCTGATATCATTGCTAAACCGTAAACAATGTCTTATCGTATGCAGGTGGGACACCCAAGGGGACTTTACCACAACTCATCCATTACCAGTGGTGAAGGTCAAATTATATACAGAAAATCCGGGAATGCTTGCACTTGAGGATAAGGAACTGGGGAAAGTAACTATAAAGCCCACACCATTATCATCTAAGGTAAGCTTAAATCGAAATAACCTTAATATAGTCCAAATAAGTATTATATGTTTACATTTCGTTAGTCGCCTGAGTGGCATCGTATGATTATACCAAAAAATCTGCCCGATCAAGATTTAAGAATTAAGATAGGATGTAGACTTGACAAACCTTTAAACATGAAGCATTGTGGGTAAGTCCGCAAAAAATTTTGTGTGATATGAAACTAAAACGGAGATTACAGACATCTGTACGCCATTGGAAAATCGGTTTGGAAGAAGTGGAAGCGACGCTATTTTGTACTTGTTCAAGTTTCGCAATACACATTCGCAATGTGCAGCTATAAAGAAAAGAAATCTGAGCCATCGGAGATGATGCAACTAGATGGATACACAGTCGACTATATTGAGGCAGCCAGCGGTAAAATTTATCACATTTAGTTTGTTCAATGATCACTTAATCTCATTAACCTTGTCTAGCAAATCTAATGTTTGGCATCGATTTAAACGGTGGCCGTTTTTTCTTCAACGCTGTGCGCGAGGGGGACAGTATTTCGTTTGCCTGCGACGATGAGAACGAATGTAGTCTGTGGGTAATGGCCATGTACAGGGCCACAGGACAGTTACATAAGCCCACGCCACCCATTACGCAGGACAAAAACTCAGCAATGTCAAAAATTCAAGGAGGTACTGTTTTTGAAGGTTTGCTTTAGAAACGGAAAATGTAATGCATTCAGGCGACATATTTTCCCATTGCTAAGTCTAGCAGCATTTGGAATTTAGCACAATAAATTTATTGTAGAATAATGCCCGATTCATTACTTATTTATTCACTATCTTCTATAGATGCAGATAAAGCACGAAAGCACGGCATGGAGGACTATATAAGCGCCGATCCGTGTACTTTTGACCATGCAAATCTTTTTAAAACTTTGCAAAACCTTACTCTTGAATATCGTTTGAATGACCCTTACGCATCCTTGGTAAGTTCCCACGAAAGGTTTTAAAAGTCAAAGGATCAAAAGAACGGTCATTAAAATTTTACATAAATATATAGGGTTGGTTCAGTCCAGGTCAGGTTTTTGTTTTAGACGAGTATTGCGCTCGTTATGGCGTACGTGGATGCTACAGACATTTGTGCTATCTATCTGATCTGTTGGATCGTGCCGAAAAGCAGCATATGATAGATCCTACTTTAATCCACTATTCGTTTGCATTTTGTGCGAGCCACGTCCATGGAAATAGGTAGTGCGGTTTGAAGCAACCTTAATTTGATATCGGAGTGTTAATTTTTTTATTTTAATAGACCTGATGGTGTAGGGAGCATAACCCATGAGGAAAAGGAAAAATTTGCAGAGATAAAGGAGCGCCTGCGTCAGCTTCTTGAATTCCAAATAACAAACTTCAGATTTTGTTTCCCATTCGGACGACCAGAAGGAGCGCTAAAAGCAACGCTATCTTTGTTGGAACGCGTTCTTATGAAAGATATTGTTACTCCTGTACCACCCGAGGAAGTTCGGCAGATGATTAAAAAAAGTCTGGAGACAGCAGCACTAGTGAACTATACACGGCTCTCAAATAAAGCCAAAATTGAAGGTGATTTAATAATAGTCTAATGTTATCTAACTTTTTAAATCTAAAAAAAATTGCCTTAAATTCACAGAAGACTTACGGGGAGAAATTATTGTGCCGCCTCCAAAAAAACTTGAGGACTTAATACATTTATCTGAGCTATGTGTTGACTTGCTTCAGCAAAATGAGGAGTACTATGGCGAAGTAAGTTATTTTATCGTCACTTGACGACATCGCTTTACCGTTTACCACTTTTTATACAAAAATAGCCAAGTCGGGACTTTTTTTAAGTCAGTATGCCAACGCGTACCGAAACTTTAAAGAGTTTCAAGTTAAAGTGAGACATTTGGCGAGCAAAATAAGCCTAAACCTTTTAAATTTTGTTACTAATAGTTGGAAGGTTTTTCGATCAACAAAATAATAGGGTTTGCGAGAATACTATATAGATTCTTAAATACAGAATGTGTGAAAAGTTTGTATTTGACGGATGTTTGTTAAAATAATCTCATTAAAATCCATTCATTATAAATTTTTTATACCTACTTACAAATATTAATAAATCAAGGTATCTATATAACAAAAATCAGTTTTATGAGGGATAAGATGAATTTCCAATTCGTCAGTCAGTCCTTTACACTTATTAAGTGACCTGTTATTTTTTCTGACCGAATTCATTCAATCACAATAAATCGATCACTTGTTTTTTGTTTACCATAATAAGTATTGGAAAACAATTGATCCAATATTTTGAACCGATTTTTTTTATTTCGAAGTGGCTTATCTCGCCAAGAGCACATTACGATAGGCTCATGGCTATACGCTCTAAAAAATTAAGTAAATTCAACGGTGGTCGGCATTCCCAGTTGTTATGCCCAAGCACATCAAAACAAATATGTAGTTACCAATTTCTCGGCAAACTTAAAGAACGTGTAATATCACACCATAGAAGTTATTATTTATTAGCTAATGTTGTTTTATTGTATTCAAAAGTGCATCTTTAAGGAATCTGCGGAGCTGCTCTTTATTATTTGTACGGTATACCAGTCCTGATCTACATAGTAAAATAACCTTGTCAACTTGGCCATTTGGGCTATGTATGTACTAATGTACTATGTACTAATAATAGTATAATTAGTTTAGCTTTTGTGGATGCGGCTCGTGGGACAAATAGGTTTGAGGCAAAGAAATTTGTATGGAACCAAGCAAGTCGTATCAGTCCATTTGGTGAACCCTGTGCGATATAGAGGGGTTTCATAAAGTCAAACTTCCTCAGATGTGCCTTGAAACGTATGCTATCTTGCCCACTTTTATCAGTCAATGCTGAAATTGGCATTTGAGCGTAAATACATAGTTCAGGCAAATATCTCGAATGTTTCTTATATGATAAGTAAATGTCCTAAATATATCTTATATCCTATGGGTGTAGGATCTAAAAAGAATAATTTCTTATTGCGCCTAAATAAATAAGAATTTCGTATTAGTTAAACTTTTTTTTAGTATGAAAGAATGCAATATCTCATTTTATTAAACAAAAATTAACTTTCGCAGTTGTTATGTATTGAAAAATATGTATATACTTGTCATATTTAAGAAAATATGTTGTACTCTTTTGTATATCAATATCTTATATATTTCCTATCATACCTCAAATTCTAAATTTTTGTACAATCTGTTTTTATCGACTGCGTATCCCATATGATTGTTATTTGTATTTATTATACGTGTTTGTTTGTGTTGTAAGTTTTTCTACCAATACACATGTCAAAAACCATTTATATTGCTGTATATGTATTCACACGGTCTATCACACAATTTCTTTTTTCCTTAAGTTTTGCGTAGGTGTTTTGGTGTAATGCGAAATTTACTTTTGGCGTACATAGCCGAAATCACATATTAATTTATTGTACAATGCGCGATGTACTCGTATATTATAGACCCGAGAACTGTATTTGTGTCTATACATAAAAATCGTGGGGTGCTAAACTGGACTTAGAAAAACATGCACAAATATTTCAACAACATAACTAAATTAATATTAACACAAATTTAACTTAATCTTTTAATTCGCTTGGTTTTTGGTGAGAAAAAGTATCCTTTACTACTTACATATATAAATATCCTTAGAGGGTATTATAATATTAATTGTTTTTGTGCATTGTTTAGGACTCGAATACACACTTTGCGGAAGTCGAAGTCGAACATTTTTTGTTTATGCAAAAAGGTTTTATTAAAGGTTATTGTGGTAATGTCACACTTTCGGCGGAAAATTCCGGAAGGAGCAAATGATGCACTGACCAAGAATATAAGTATTGACCATAATTAATAAGTTGAAATTAAATCAAATGTTTTTTAAATGATTTTCGGAAATGTAAAGTTAAAAGAGATTCTTCAATCAGGATGTGACAAAAGTCAATCTTTAATCAATAGTTTGGTTATATATTAGGATATAGTTTTTCTCAGGGAAATATTATTTATCCGTTTGTTTGCAATGTTTGAATGAACAGATACGAAAATATGTAATTAAAGGTAAATTTATTAAATGGGTTTTAATGCTTGGCCGAAATTATAATACACTCTTGAAGATTTCAACACACAATAATATTGTCGAATACCATAAAGCTAAAAAAAATGTACCTACAACAATGTAATTGTAACACTTTATATGAGTACGTATATATGTATTTGTATGCCCGATCCATCTAGCTGCGCAAAATGGATAAGAAAACTGTTAAGGAAGGTGGCGACAGTGCAGAAGAGCACATTACGGACGAGGCATCTGCTGCATCCACAGGCTTGGCAGATCAGGCGACCACTTTCAGGCCAACATTGGATGCTGGAGTAAGCGCTTCCTTTGATGGATCATCATTCCGCTACTGTATGCCAACACACGCCGTCTACACCTCGCCAGTACCAACGGCATGTACTCCAGTTGTCACAGATATAAACCACCTACAAGCAATCAAATTAGATATTTTAAAATATTTTCTTTATCCAATATGTACATTGATCAGCGTCCGGAATAATTTGTGATTGGTATTAGGCTAACGGTTTCAATTGCAGCTTGCTTATTCTTCATGAGTGACATTTACATTATTAATTTATTTTATTAATTGCAATACTCCTATAATATGTTTCTTGCCTGTTTTCCAATTTTGTTCAAGTGAAGAGCTCCTCATTAATCAAATGAACACCATATATCGAAAGTCGTTTTTATCCGACATGAATTGAAAATATAAAATGAATATGCAATCACCTTTTTTCAACCACTACATACAATTTAAAATGTTGGTGGCGACTTTTTGGTGCTATTACTACCTTGTGCATTACAATTATTCATATATATTTTCCTCCAATCTATTTCCAATTTATATTGCCCTTATTGCCGGGCGCTGTTAATTATATGTACATACATATTAGTATCGTAAACTAACACCGACTACACTCGCACATGCAAACATAAATGCTTTCCACTCTAGCATCGTATGTGAAAACACACACAGCTCTGATTCTTGTCGAACGTGTAAAAGGAAACTATGATTGTAAATTATCTTATCAGTACAGGAGTTATTCTTATTTTTTCTGAATATTTTGCCATTCTTCTTTCATCATTATAAATTGAAATTACTTTAAATAACACATCGCAAAAATTTAGTAAATTTTTATTATTTGACTATTACATATATCATAAAATTATATCATATGTGAGCGATAGTACGTCTTTCATATACATATGTATACATATGTATATTCATTACGGGGACTATATAAATTGTTGTTAAATCGAGAATAACACAAACACACAAATTTGTATACTACATACTGTCTGATAGTTTTGCTTAAACACGAAAAACTTTCATTGTGTGACACAATATACATACGTTCATAAGTTGAGATAAAAAATTTTATGACTCAATTGGAATTGACATCATTACTATACACATACATACATACTTACATAATACATTGGTGTATGAATTTTCTTGCCTGTAATTTTAGCCGCTCACTGCCCTAAATTTGCATTGTTTTTAAAAAAACAACAAAAAATTGTAAAAGCAAATGGCCAAAGTTTCAAGGTGCACGTTTAAGTTTTTATTACTTATTTTTTTACAATATCAACAGACAGTGATTTGCTACTCAACACCATAGGTATCGCATGATTTTTATTATACTCTGCTGCACACAGCTTTGTCATGATAAATTTATTTGCATTTATTAATTTGTCATATTATTATCAATAAAAAATAAATCACAAAAAAAGGGAAATTACTTTTACTTTTTATTTAAGCTTATTGTTGTATGTAGTAAAAAATGTTTTTACGAGGGTTGTTTCATAAGTGTCTGGCTTTAGGAAAAACGGAATTAAATGTAAATATGTACATACATACCTACATACATGAAAACTGCAGCGTATGCAAAAAAAACTGTGGTTTACTAACTTCGGCCGTTTCGAAGTTCGTATACCCTTGCAGATTGCCTCTCTGAAACTTTATAAATTTACCAGAACCATTAAAAAGTTTATAACACTAGTTAAATCGCAGCTATAGCATTTAGTCAACCGATTTTGTTAAAACTCAACAGACATATGTATTTCAATACATACCAAATTTACAAGTACCACTCGTGCCACTAGCTTGAGAAACAAAAAACTAAAGTGAACTAAAACTTAGTTGAAGTGTTAAGAAGTATATTAAACTCACAAATATTAAATTTTGTGGCATTTGCCTAAAATACATCAGAGATTTTGAGGTTAAACCTTATTCACGGCCGATCGTTCCTATGGCAGCTATGTATATAACATAGTCGTGTAGCACCAGAACAGAATTATCATCTGTATACCAGATTTGGTTGAGATAGCTTAAAATATTTTTTTACGCAACAACTGTTTTGAACAAGACAAAAACCCTTAAACTTAATGAGAATATTCGATTAATGAACAGAGCCATATAAGTTTTATTTACGTAGTTCAAAATTTAAGGTCTAACAGAATAGAAGAAACAGACAGGCGGAGAGACGGTCAGACGGACCTATGTAGCTATATCAACTCGGCTCCTGATGATCAAAAATCTATATACGCTTATTTCAATGTGTTACACATTGTGTTTTTTATATCTTCTGCAAGGGTTTTTACACCTTACTTATGATGGTAAATTTGTGGCCGGATGTTTTTACAACCCTTGTAAACTTATATGTAGAGTATACTAGTTTCGGCTTACAGCAATGCATGAAAACTATAATTTAGAATAGGCTAGCTTCATCAAATCTTTAACAATGTATATGTTTACCCCACATATTTTAAACTGACGCAAATCAGCGGTGCTTTATTATATGGCCATTAACATTAAAACAATATCAGAATTATTTTTCAAAACACTGAAAATTATCATATAATAATTGTGTGCCGCTGATTTTAAGACCTTGCGAAAAAATAAGTTAGCCACAATTTTCTGTTAATTGATTCATTGAGTATACATATACAAATATATTTTTACATTTTCAAAAGTAAATATTATAGTACTTTATAACCATTTTTGTATTATTTTTTTAACGAAAATATTGTATACAAATTCTACGTGTAATTATGGTTATACGGTTTACCGAAATCTTCCCTGTTGATTCGGCTTAATTATGAAACTCAATCCATTGAATAATTGTACACTTACCATAACTTTTTCACTTTTTGTTCTTAGGCATTTGCATGGTTTAGCGACCTACTGGTTGAACACGCGGAAATATTTTGGTCTCTTTTCGCAGTTGACATGGATCGAGTGTTGTCAGAGCAAGCACCAGATACATGGGATTCATTCCCTTTATTTCAAATTCTGAATGATTATTTAAGGGTGGATGGTAAGTAACATTCTCAGCAAGCAGATAACTTACTGCTTCCTGAAGAGTCTAAATATTTATATCCTGTATACATATTTTCAAAAACTTTTGGTTGGGATAAATATTTTTAAATATAAATCATTTCATTAAATGTTCAATTTATTTTGGTCAATTTCAATCGGTTGTTATAGATAATTTGCGAAATGGACGCTTCCATCAGCACCTTCGAGATACTTTTGCTCCGTTGGTTGTGCGCTACGTTGATCTTATGGAATCATCAATAGCCCAATCTATCCATAAAGGATTTGAAAAGGAACGATGGGAGAGCAAAGGGTAAGATACTGTTCGATATAAATCTGAAAATTGATACACAAACGCGTTAGCATACTCCATTACCATACCTACATAGGTGCGCATCAATTGTGTTCAATTCCATGTTAGTTTAAATTTGTAATGCTTATATTTTGAGGTTCACTTGTATTTAAGAATAAGAAATTTCCAAAACTTTTTCAAATTAAAAATTTACATTCGCATTTCTGTTATATTCGGCTCATTGCAAGACTTATCGAAATAATTTCTGACAGTTATAAATACACATTTAGCCCTTAATCAAAACTGCGACTCAACGCTTTTTAAAGAGAAGAGAAGGCGACTACCATATTTAAACCAAGGAATGGGTTTTTATAACTTTGTAGAGTATTTTTTTGTCTATTGGTTTTAAATGTTGAAATTTGTTTAATGATTAGCTGAATCATCTCAGCAGTGCCAATTCACCCGATTCATATTTCATTTCTGCATTTTCAACGATCCTCATGTCTTGTATTTTCCTTTCTGTGAAAATTTAGGATAAACGCTGCTTTGAACCCTGCGGCACTTAACAATGCAGCCCAGGCGCTCAACACAGCGGCACTCAACCCATCGGCACTACTCAGCGGCAAGAAAGACCAAGTAAATTTCTATGTTCCGAAGCTACCCAGGCGCTCTGCAATGGCTGGCACAGACGATATGAGGTTTTTAAACGAAGCACCAACTATTTTCATAACTGTTCTTAGCTTATTCTATACTGACTTTGCATTTGGATTCGCCTATTTTTTACCAATTATTATGCATTACTTAACAATTATTTTTCCGCATACTTGTATGTATAATGCTGTTGCTATTAGCCCATGAGTTCGCATATCACGAGTTAAGCGCAATTGCAACTGCAAAATATGATATTCCCCATTTTGTATGCGTTCTAGTTCTAGTTAATTAGATACTCACATGTACAATTAATGTTTATAGCTATAGTTATTGAAAATCAAGAGTTATATAGCAAGTATTAGTTGCATACATAATATTTTTTGAAACCAAAAAAATACAAAGTAGTATATATATATGTTATTTTTTGTGTAACTGTAAGTAGACAGATGTACAAAAACAAAAAGGATCGCGAAAATACGGTAATACTGTTTTATCAACCAATGTTTTACACTTACATTTTTATACTTTAGAAATGGCTGTGCAACATCCGAGGATCTCTTTTGGAAACTTGACGCGCTGCAATCATTTATAAGAGACCTTCATTGGCCAGATGCAGAGTTTCGACAGCACCTGGAACAACGGCTGAAGATGATGGCAGTTGATATGATTGAACAATGCATACAACGAACGGATTCTTCTTTTCAGTCGTGGCTAAAGAAAAATGTTGCTTTCATATCAACTGATTACATAATACCATCAGAGATGTGCGCCATGGTTAATGTGATATTAGATGCTAAAAATCAAAGCTTTAAACTAACTTCTATTGATGGTATTGATCTGGTGAGTCGAATATCTTCTGTTTTTTTTATTGGTATATAAAAAAAAAGAAAAATTGGTGAAACTAATTGGACATTTTGCATATTTAACATTTGTCAAAAACAGATTTGGCCTCCAATGATATTTATATTCTCTTTAATACAATGTCTTTTTCGCATGCAGTATAAATTCCACGCAAAAATAGACGATCAGATCGACAAGGCGAATGTAGCTATGACACAAGGACTAAGCGGTAAACTTATGTCAGTGCTAGAGTCGACTTTATCGAAACTGGCCCGTTACGATGAGGGCAGCCTGATTGGTTCAATTCTCAGCTTTACAAATGTCTCAAGTTCGGGCAAAGATCTTGGCCAGGGATATGTAAACTTTTTTCGGAATAACATGGATCAAATACGTGGAAAGATCGGTGACGATCTATGGACGTTAAATTTTTTTGAGCAATGGTATTCCCAGCAGGTCAACATGCTTTCGAATTGGCTTTCAGAGCGCATGGAACATGCCTTACACTATGCGCAAGTTACGTCTATATCTCATATAATTAAGGTAACTAAAATTAAATGAAATTATATTATACCTTAGGCAATAGTCCGATTTTGAATGTAGGAACATTACGTCATTCGTCCATAAGAGCTAGAGCTACCGAATTTGGTGTCAAAATCCATCAATCCAGATCAAGTTTTTTTCAAATTTTTGCCACGCCCCCGCAAATTAGAAAAAACTATAACTCGAGTTGTATTAGAGCTAATTCTTTATAGCACACTCAATTATATGGCCAATATGTACCATTTGGCCAAATATTGTTGAAATCGGAGAATAAATGGCGAATATGTATAGGTATATGTATATGTTTTGTACTAAAATGCCATGGGCAGCAGCAGCTGAAATGTGTGAGCGAAATAGCATGCGCACGTTGCTTTGTACCGAATGACGCATTAGTTTCGTTCACTGATATGAGCGAGCGAGAAAGCATGAATTTGGTGTTTCGGCTATTTGGATGGAGTTTAACATATCTCATATTGGTACAGGGTATACTCCAAGTCGGCAGGGACGACTTGCTTACTTCATTTTGTAATCTTCACGGGGACTCTTCCAAATGCTAGGTGGGAGTGCCTGCTTCTGGGTGTTGATTTTGTTGGTCTATGTACATATGTACAGTGGCTCACAGTATAGTAAAACTTTAAAGCCGTATTCCCGCTAAACCAGTAAAGTATCCAAAAAATTTAAATGATGTCTTATTTATTAGTCATTCATTATTGATTATGGCACTTCATTATTTTTCTATTCTAACAAATAACACTTAAAACTAAAGAAAACTAAAATAAATGGCTTTTTCTATGCCACAGCTTATTTCGTGCACTGCACTTAAAACTGCAAATTATCAACAAATTCTTATATTAAAATTTTGTATGATCTCCTTTTTGTTTAATCACCTCTTTCAAACATGATTCCATCGAGTTTATCAATTTTTGGATGACTTCGCTGGAGATTTTTTGCCATTCTTTCAATAAGGACGTTGTGAGGTAATTATACCCTGTACCCGTAGGGTTCAAGGGTATATGAAAATCGCTAAAATGTATGTAACAGGCAGAAGGAAAATTTTCCGACCCCATAAAGTATATATACATATTCTTGATCAGGATCAACAGCCGAGTCGATATAGCCATGTCCGTCTGTCCGTCTGTCTGTCTGTCCGTCTGTATGAACACCTAGATCTCAGAGACTATAAGAGCTAGAATAACCAAACTTGGTGTCAACATCCGTCTAGTGTATACGCAGATCAAGTTTGTTTCAAATTGCCACGCCCACTTCCGCCCCCGCAAATTAGAAAAAACTTTAACTAGAGTTGTATTAAAGCTACAGTATTTATTTTTGATAGACTCAATTATATAGCCAATATGTACCATCTGACCGAATTTGACCGAAATCGGTCAATAAATATCGGATATAATACGTATGTATATATGTTTTGTACAGAAATTCTATGGGCAGCAGCAGCTGAAATGTGTGAGCGAGATAGCATGCGCAGGTTGCTTTGTACCAAATGATGCATTAGTTTCGTTCACTGTTAGGAGTGAGCGAGAAAGCATGTATTTTCTGTTTTGGCTTGTTAAGAGAATTTTATGAAAGATTTTATTCAATTAATGAGGGTTGCGAAGGAGTCTGTTTAAATGAAATATCCTTTTTTGGTACAGGGTATACTCCAAGTCGGCAGGGACGACTTGCTTACTTCATTTTTATTAGAGATTGACCTTTTCCGAATGGCTTTGTCCAATATTGCCCACAAATTTTCAATGACGTTTAGGTCAGGCGACTGGGATGGTGGATTGACCACATGCGGACAGTTCCAGATCACCCAGAACTGGACAATACCCGATTTATGTTTTGGGTCATTATCCTGATAAAATCGGAATCACCCTTCTAGACCCAGTTTTTCGGCACTTTGGATCAAATTGTCCTTTAAAAGGGATAGGTACATGTTTTTGTCAAATTTCCCTTCTCTGAAAACTAAGTTTCCAACTCCCGAAGCCGTTTTATTGTTGGTTACAGGTGCTTAGACTATGTAGACTAAAATTAGCAACGGAGCACGTCGGCCGCCCCATTTCCTTCTGGAATGATGTCATATATGCAGATGAGTCAAAATTTAATATATTTGGGTCGGATGGGATGCACTACTTTTGGCGCCAACCAAATATTTATGTACATATTTATGTATACTAGTGTGCTGTTAAAAGTTAAAGAGACATATGTACATATGTACATACATACATATGTATACATGTATTATGTACATACGTACATATGTATGCATGTATTATGTACATACGTGCATATGTATGCATGTATTATGTACATACTCTATTTGGTCGGAAACGTACATATATAAATTTTATTATACCTTCTACAAGGGTGCAATGAAATCCGGAAAGGGGATATATACATGACTAATGAAGTTTGGTGGGATAGCTAAGATTTATACATATGTACATACATAATCACGTTTAAGACTTTTAATTCTATGTTTTTGCTGTGCATATCCAGTAGAAACAATTGACTTTAAGATCTTTTGTTTTTCGTATAAAAAATACAAATTCTTTGTATACAAATATCTTATTATTATTACACCCTTGCAGAGGGTATATTAATTTTGGTCAGAAGTTTGCAACGCACAGAAGGAAGCATCTCCGATCATATATAGTATATATGATCAGCATGAATTGACGAATCGATCTAGCCCTGTCCGTCTGTCTGGAACAGCTTCTCCTACGGGACCATTATAGCAACAAAGCTAAAATTTTCAATATAGGCTTCTTTTTGCTGCTGGCATTGTACTATGTCTCGGAATCATCCCGATCGGACGACTATATTATATAGCTCCCACAGGAACGATCGGTCATGAATAAGGTTTATCTTCAAAAATTCTGTTGTTTTTTAACCGAATGCCCCGAAATTTAATATTTGTGAGTTTAATATACTTATTAATATGTCAACTAAGTTTTATCAGCTGCTATAGGAACAATTGAACCAGAAACAAAATTTTATATGAACAAATTTTTTTCCTCAAGCTCAAAATTTTGAACTTGTAAATTTGGTATGCATAGTTTACAATAATATTTTTGGTGCATTATATAGAGAAAATCGGCAAGGGTATACGAACTTCGGCACGGCCGAAGTTAGTCCATCCTTCTAGTTTGTTTTATTTTTATTAAGAGAAATATAATTTATGCTGGATTAGACTTACTAATCCCTTATCTTCTTTTCCCGTCGCAGAAAATATATTCAGATTTTGAACTGCAAGGAATTCTGGAGGATAAACTAAATTCCAAAGCATATCAGGCAATAGCGCAACGGATGGCCACTGAAGAAGCTACATGTGCTTTAACCATGCCCGAAGTGAACGAGGGAGATGAGTGAGTAAAGCGATTAATATAAATGCAAACACTTATTTAAAAAGTTACACTATCCATAACCATCTAGACTCTATGATGATTCACGAGATGGGGACGAGGAAGACGGCGGAGAAGAAGCTAGCTCTAATACTTCCCGGAGCTTACCAAAGCCAAAGATAGCTGCTGCACAAGCTGCGGCTGTGACCAACGTCGTCGCTGGGCGTGTCGGCAATTTATTGGGGAAAGGCATTGGTGGACTTAGCTCGAAGTTAGGAAGTGGCAGTTGGTTTTAATCATTTTCTTTATCTCTTTAGCCGCAATCGCTATAAAAATTATTCTTTTAAGTATCTACATTTTTGTTACAAAAATCAAGTCCGGATGTTAACTTCTGCATGGTAGCAGCTATGCAGCAATGCAGGGGTCTACCAAAACCCTCAATTGTAGCTTCGTAGCTTATCAGAGCCAAGTCCACGAGGCGCTTGTATTTAATCGAATTTTAGTCGTGTCAGGCCTTTAAATTACCCTTCTTACTCAACAGTTAAAACAATTTGTTTATAATCGCAATAATATTATACAATACTCTATATAACCAAATTTGGTGTCATTGATTTTATTTCTAAAATTACAATGGCGCCGAAAGCACAAACGTATTCATTTAACCTATTTAAGATTTTCATGCCCTGTATCCAAAGGGTAAATAAATAATTTCTGAGCCTATAAAGTGTATATAATCTTAATCAGCATAAGCAGGGGTCGACCTAAAAATATCTTTTTGATTGTGTTAAGGAATAGACTGCGGATTGTCAAAAAACATTTTGATGGATTAAATATTGTGAATTAAAAGAATCTTATGAAAAGGAATATAATATAAACTTTTGTCAAACGCATATATGAAAGTAATAATAGATAGGATACACTTTTTCGATTGGTACGAGTAGATGTGTTCATATAGCCTGGATCAACGCAAGCTCCTAGAGTTTTAGATCTATCTAAAAATTATTGAAATTGTGGCGAAAATATAACAGATGGCGAAAATTTTATACACTTATAACTTTGATGACTAGCACGAAGATCTGAGCTGTGTCTGCCTCTTTAAATCAAGGCAAACTCCTCTGTGTGTTACGAGGTTACACAGCTAAAATTCTGAAAATAGTTATATAGGTTCTTGCTGGCATAGCATAGGATATGCTATTTTAGATTTAGATTCGACGGCTGTATGAAGCAACTACGATTATTTGATTATAGAGTAGTTTTGCTTTTTTTATACCTGATCTTTATTTGGAGAGCTTGTTTATACAAAGCTAATAAGAAATACTAATAATAATAACAGTTAATAACAGTTTAAAAGTTTTTGATTTGATTTCTGTTAGTACAGATCTCAGCAAATTTGAATCTGTAATTTACCGATCTAGATCAGAATTCAAATCGTCTTGAGTCCGATGCAGAAATTGAAAGAAAAGGATGGAATATGTACATACGTATGTATGTATGTTTGTACGCATATCGACACTCCCGGAGTTTGTGTCCTCCATTTGTCATGGTGACTTTAACCACTGCTATCATATACCCTTTCACAAGTTTACCATATGAAAAATGAAAAGAGTCGTAAACTTAATCTACCTTGATTATTAAAAAGTTTATTAACCGATACATAGCTCAAGAAAACGTCAAGGAAGGAATTAATTTTTTTGGATTCTAAATTTTTTCGAACTATTTTGAGGTATAAAAAGACTTTTTTTAATTCATATCCGGAAATTTTTTATGAGATTCACAAAACATGGTATTTAAAATAAATAGGGTTAAAAAAGAACTAAAAGGATGGGCTAACTTCAGCTGTGCAGATTGCTTATATATAAAGCTAAGGAGTATATTATTAAAAGTATACGAGGGCTTTTTTCGGGAATAGCAAAGTAAAACAAGGTACAGTTTATAGTCAACGAATTCTGTTACAACTCAACAGACATATTTCTCATATTTCAAATTTACTAGTTCCAAATTTCGTGTCCCTACTTTCCATACATACATTTTTTTAGACTGATTGCACCTATGGCACCTATTTTATATAATCAACCGATTATGATAAAACATAGTTGAAGTGTTAAGAAGTACATTAAACTCACAATTATTAAATTTTGGAATTCGTTTAAACAATAACAACAGAGTTATTGAGGTTATCGTTTAAACAATAACAACAGAGTTATTGAGGTTAAACCATATTCATGACTTATTGTTCTTATGGAATAGTCGTCCAATCGGTATGATTCCGAGATATAGAATCCCAGCAGCAAAAAGAAGCCTATGTTGAAAATTTCAGCTCTGATGCTATAAGGGTTTCGAAGGAGAAGCTGTTGATCCAGATAGACGGACAGGGCTAGATCGACTCCTCTATTCATGCTGATCAAGAATATAAGTATAGTCGGAGATTTTTACTTCTGTACATTGCAAACTTATGATCAACATTAATATACCCTCTGTAAGGGTATAAAAATCTGATCATTCAATTAGGAAGGTCTTTATGGCGTCACTTTCACGTTAGTAGGGTATGCGCCCAATATGTGTCCATCTTTGCGTTGCAAACATGTAAAGATGTTAATTATCCAATGACATTTTGATATTCCACTAATTTCCTTCTTGACCATTAAAAATTTACCTATCTGTTTCTTTTTATTTACGTTTGTACATTACATTTATAAAAAACTTTCAACTAATCTATCTAATATATCTTTCTGAGATTCTATTCTATTTGTTTTTGTTTTTATTTTTGATATTCCATCTCTATTGACTTTTGAAGCCTTTTGCCTTTACAGTAAATTTTCACTTACATCCATTACAATGAATATGTGATGTTATGAAGACACGGAAAGACATAATCGATAAATAATGAAATGCTGATTAAAAATGTTTATGAATACCTTATACATATATGTATGTATATTTATTTAATTGATTGGTTGTTCTAATCAATTATTTAGACAGCTTTAAAATTTCTTTTTAATAGGACAAGCCTAGAGTATTTATAGAGCTCAAAATAAGGATGTTTTTGGTGCGATATAGAATTTCAAAGATGATAAATCATTAATGGTATTACTATAAGCCAAATAACCGAGAATATATATGTAGATTTTACCTATCGATCAAGTCTGAATGCCAATCTCATAAAGTAAGTACCGGAGACAACAATTCCTCTGCACAATCTTTTTTGGGTTTTAATTATGAATTATGTACAAGTATGTAAGTACATACATGCATACATTTGTATGTACATATGCATAAACGCCCTTACATGAAAATATTTCTTGCAACAATGCCAAATATGTATCCATGTAACGTGATTCCGATTCCATGTTAACTAATTTAAATGTAAAGTCAATTTGGTTGGCTTACAAATAAATAACAAGCTTAGTTCTTCCAACTTAATTAATTTTTCACTTGTCGTGTCTCGAAAGGTTAGAATTAAGCTTTACTTCATGGGTGGAAGTAAATAACCTCGTTCTCCATCCTTCTGTTCGTTGTGGTTACGGTTGATTTCTAATTACTTTTCAAAATAATATACCTACATACATAAGTACGTAAACTTATTATTCCATAATTTAAAACAATGCTTAATACACATATAAATAATAGTATTCATTGGCCAACAAATTTATAAATTTTAGTTAGATAAAATATTTATGTAAACATTAATTTTTAAATATAATTAAAACTTTCAACTACAGAAAAGGCATTTTTAATATGATAAATGTACATACATACATATGTATATATGTACATACATGTATGTATGTGCCATGGGGATGCCTCATTTCATTGTTGACTCCTCCCCTACTTAAGTCATGGACGTCCTCGTTCCTTTCTAGACTTTTGATAAGCTGTTTCTCTACATGCCAGAGTCTGACTATGAAGCAACAGACTGCGACAAAGCATAATGAGATGACTCCTGATAATATTGGTCGGGACACTAATTTTGCTTCCAAGTCTCCAATATATCTTAGGGTCTCATTTTTCAACCTATGAAGTTACGGGAGGCTGAGCACCTCCTGGTGGCCGGTAATGTTTACTAGTGACAATGTCGCTGAGCTAGTAGTGCTCTTAGGAATACCATTGTAATTTTCATAGAGGGTTCCGTTCAGTCACACCTCGGTTGTGAAGGTAATGAGATAAGTACCATTCACTGTGAGTTCCTTTTCATCATTCTCAGGTATCAACATCGTCACATCGTTTATTATTAGGACGCCTTCATCTACAATTGTAATGGCATCTAAATGGCTTGGCTGAGTTTCGCAGTGTGCCGTGCCTCCAGAATGCAGCTGCTTCGCACATGTTTCCGTCAGGGACAGTTGGCAAAATTACGTAGAAATGGCCTTATTGCAATTTGACAATGCTACAATCCGATCGCCGCATTCACCCACTTTATTGTCTTCTCCCAATCGGAGCGTTATACCGTTTTTCTGAAGGGGATATATTGTTACCTTTCTACACTCCAAACTAGGTTTTGGGAACTTAATAATAAAATATAGATATTCTGGATTTTGTATGACCTTAATGCTAGATGCTTCAATAACTGCAGAAATGCTTACATTCGAAGAGTGCTCATTTATCAATTTCGTTAATTCATCAAAATTTAGAATAGTTGGTGATTGTGGGAGGATGGAGCTTCTAATACGATTGGCAAAATTCCTTCAAACTTCTATATGGGGCCAGTCCCAGTTATATATGTATAGGCAGATAGCAAAAGAACACAGGGCGTCGATTTTGCTTTTCAATGTATTCACTTTTATTTACCACCAAAAAATGGTATATCTGTATCGCGAGATTAAATTGGTATTTTTAGGTTGCAAATGAATGAATATGAAAGGAAAGGCAGAATGTATAAAATCAAAAGCGAAGCGAATGTATAAGTAAGAAAAACTTGACTTAGCGTGATGGCGGCTTCCATCAAACTTGCCCGCCACGCCAGTGTGCCCGTCCGACACCTTGGCAAAAATCTTCCCCGCTGCTACTCCTGGTCACCGCACAGTGGGCGAAACGGCTGATTTAGCGGCGATTAATTAATAACTTCTGTAAAAATGATGCTATTTTTGTACGGATAATTGTTTTTTGTAGATAAATATATTACACATCAAAATTTATGTAAAAAAAATTTTTTCATTTAGTGCAAATATTTTTTTTTTGATTTGTTTTATGATAGTGTAAAACTGTTCTTTTCGATGTCTAGTTGGTTTTGCTCCGTTTTAAGGCATTCCATTAAAAATTTCCATAATTTTTATTCTTTGCACTATTTAGGAAATATATATACACATCTTAAAAAAAAATCAAGTAAATTGGACAACTATTTCATAAAAAAATATGAATCTGAAATTTAGTCTCTCTCGGATATGCGCGCATGTTCCGCTGGAGTAATGTTCAATAGAGCAAAAAAAAGTATACTTGTAGGCGCCATATGCCATACTGTAAAAAGTACACATTTTGGCACTGACATTGTTGCTAAAAAAATTATTTCTGAAGTAATATGCGGGAAGATGCAGCTCATTGAGGACGGTTTCACTTCGTAATACACAGACTAATTTTATAAAAATACTTTCTTGCCGAACCCAGTCGAACCTTAAAAGTTGCACTCTACTAAAGTTCAGTTTATTAGTAACTGTTAGTAAACACAAAAGTGCTAAATTGAATATTAAATTTTTGGGACAAAACAGAATCACAGGTCACAAACATTAATTTTGTTAGTAACTACATACCTTTTTCTTGAATTAACACCAAAAAGTTCAATTAAAATCAATAACACCAATTTTTATGCAATTTTTTTAGACGCAATCAGATTTGGCGGGAAAGTTGATAGCAAAAGCTGACGAAAAATTTATTGACTTCAAAGCATCACAGCTGTGCGAATATCGAAAGAAAATCGAAGCGATTCACATTTTTGGCCTTTCGAATATATTAGTAGTCGATTGCAAAAAAGATTTTAGCGCCAAGATTTACTTTAAATTTTAATTAATCGGAGCTAAATCAGCCGTTTCGCCCACTGTGCACCGTCGGCGTGAACATACCGCCCCCCTTGCAACAAGTTGCAATAGCCCGGTGGGCAAGTGGGAGGATGGGGAGCGGCGTCGTCCGGGAGCGTCCTAGATGCGTCCTAGATGCCGCAGGAACCGGAGATGATCCAGCCGAACACTGTGCTCTGGGCGTCCGGGATGCCACTCTGGCCGGGCACACATCCGGGCTGGATGACTTCCGGGTATATGTCTGCCCCGAGCACCAAAGCCACTGCCGCCGGATGGTAGTAGCCGGTATCCGCTAACACCAGCGTGGCGAATTTTCCCTGGACCGCGGCGGGGATCTCCCGGCTGGGAGGGCGGATATCGAGCTCCTTCTCGACCTTCAGCACGACCTCCTTTTGGAAGACGGACTCTGTCCTGGAGCGGATTATGGCATGGCACGCCTGGTCCTTGCCCACTGGAGCCACCGCCAATCCCAGATCCTTGGCGAAGGCCGCGCTGATTCGACTGTCAGGCGCGCAGGCGTCCAGCAGAACGCGAGCCTCGACCTCCTTCTCGCCATTGTCGACCTTGACCGCCGCCGTCGGCATGACGTGAAGCGTCCGCAGGTGCAGCAGAGACGCGAGGGTGGGCGCTCGGGATGAGCTGCCCGCTGTTTCGCCATCTGTTGTGCCCCGAGCCGGCGTCCGATACGGTCGGGAGGCCCTCCTGTCGCCTGAGTCAACCGTGTGCAGAAGCGGGTGGGCTCTCCACAGCGGGACATCCCGCCGACCACCGGTCGTCGGCTTGCAGAGGACGGAACTCCACTTGTTCCTTTAGGCAACTCCTTTAAATATTCGTCCTTCCAGCGTCAGCAGAAGTGGTGATGAAGCGCTTTCAGGCGCTGCCAGCGATTCACCAACGACATGGGTTCCGCATGGATCTCGGGCTCGGCTATGGCCACCAAGGGGCCTCCCACTAGGAAGTGTCCAGGACTCAAGGACACCAGATCTGCCGGATCTTCGCTCATAGGCGAAATGGGACGCGAATTCAAACACGCCTCGATCCTACATAGAAGGGTGGAGAGTTCCTCGAAGGTGTATCGGGTGTTGGCAGTGGATCGATAGAACAGCTTCTTGAAGCTCTTCACCCCAGCTTCCCACAAACCTCCCATGTGAGGCGCGCTCGGCGGAATGAAATGCCAGGATAGGATTCGTTGGTCAAAACGGTTGGTAATGCAACGCTTCGTTGCCTCCAAGAAATCCCTTCCTAGGGACTTGGATGCCCCAACGAAGGTCTTGCCGTTGTCGGAATAGATCCGTTGCGGACATGACCTCCGCAACACGAAACGGGAAAACGCAGCCAGGAACTTCTCTGTGGTGAGGTCTGAAGTCGCTTCGAGATGGATGGCCTTCGTGCTGAAACATACAAATACGCAGACGTAGCCTTTGGTGATGAGACAGGCTCGTCCGGTATAATTTTTGACCTCGAAGGGCCCAGCGAAATCAATGCCAGTGTGCGTGAAAGGCCGGGCAAAGGTGACCCGTACTCGGGGAAGCTCGCCCATGAGTTGCGTCTGCTGCCGACGCATCCAGAGAATGCACACCTTGCATCCACGGACGAGAGCCTTCACGGCATTCTTCACATTCGGAATCCAGAATTTTGCTCGCAGCACTCGCACCAGTAATTGATTACCGCCGTGCAGGGTGATGCGGTGTACGAAATCGATGAGGAGGCGGGCCAAACGAGCGTTGTACGGTAGGAGGATGGGATGACGTTCATCATAGTTGAGCGATTCGGAGGCCCGCAAGCGCCCGCAAGACCTAAGGATACCAAGCTGGTCTAGAAATGGATTCAAATTCGCCAGCGAACTTGATGATGGAATCGGACGACCTTCGGAGAGGCAGGGGATTTCTGCAGCAAACTCTCTACGCTGCGCCTGTTGGATCAGGACTCTTTCAGCTGCGTGCAGTTCTTCACTGGAGAGCTCGGGGGTTGTTGGCTGAGACGATTGCCGACAACAGAATCGACGGACATAGGCTGTCCCCGCAGGGCACTGCCGAAGTCCGAGAACCGGTCGGTTAGGTCGGCCTCCGCCTGGGTGGCGATGTGACATCGTGCCCGTCGTTCAATCTCCGTTTTCAATACAATACCCGGAGATGTCGGCCAGCACTCGGAAGGGAGACGAAGCCAGTCTGGTCCATGCCACCACAGCTGGCTAGCAGCTAAGTCGGCTGCCGATACTCCCCGGCTCGCTAGATCGGCTGGATTATCCTCAGACCGCACATGAGCCCAGTCGCGGACTGCTGTGTTGTTGGAGATGGAGGACACTCGGTTGGCGACGAAAGTGGACCAACTGCATGGGGGCTTGTTCAGCCAAGCGAGAACAATGGTGGAGTCGGTCCAGAAGAAAGCTTTGGCGTTACGGATTGGAAGTTCGGGGATCACTGCCGCATAGAGGTCCGCAAGAAGTACCGCCCTACTTAGCTCCAGACGAGGCAAAGACAGCGTCTTCACCGGGGCCACTCGGGTCTTAGCTGTGAGCAGATGCACACTTACGTGATCTCCATGCTGGACGTGCACATATAGCGCTGCACCGTAAGCCTTCTGGGACGCGTCGCAAAAACCGTGAAGCTGCCACATGACGTCGGGCCGAACTTCCACCCATCTGGGAATACGGATTCGGGTGAGACCTGGATAATCCCGCAAGAACTCCTCCCATTCCTGTCGGAGTGACGTGGGAAGCGGATCATCCCATCCCAGCTCAGTCAGCCAGATCTGCTGCATAAAGATTTTCGCTCGAACCACGAAAGGAGCTAGCCACCCGGCTGGATCGAACAACTTTGCTATGTGCGACAATACTTCTCTCTTGGAAACCGACTCCTTGACAAAAGGGTCGGTAGAGACGAAGAAGAATTGATCCTGATTTGCCTGTGGTGCCGGTGGTTTCACCAGGTTAAACATTCTTTCGGACACGAAGGTGCCCTCCGAACCAGTGTCGATCAAGGCTCGAGCATGGAATTCGGTCCCTAGATGACGGATGGTCACCATAGCGGTCCCAAGTAAACCCTTGCGTGGGGCGGAAACCAGGAAATTATGAATGGGGTGACTCGAGGAAGGGCTCTCACCGGAATCAGTGCGCGTTGGAGGCGCGGTGGGCTGCGTTCGGAACGGATTCGCTGATGGAGGAACGGCAGACGGTGCCCGGTGCAGCAGCGTATGATGCCGCTCATTGCAAGTATGACAACTGTGGGCGCTGGGACAGTCACGTAACTGATGACCGCGGGCGAAGCAATTCAAACATAGCTTTTGCTGCTTGATGGCTGTAATTCGATTCGGAACGGACATATTTAAGAATTTTGGACAGATTCGAATCGGATGATTCTCTCTCCCACACAGTTTACAGGACACTGGCGCCACAGTCACCTGAGTGCTCAGTGCTTGAAACCTGGCGGGTGGAGCGGATCTTCGGACAGCGAATGGAAGAGGTTGGGATGTAGAGCTCGATTTTCGGTCTTCGAGGGTTTCTAAGACGCGGTACCGGTCGACCAAAAAATTGTTTAAGTCGGACCACGTGGACAAGTCGGTCTTGTTAGGAATGGATTGTTCCCATAAACCGACGGTGGAGTGGGGTAGCTTTGATGTGCAGAGGGCCACCAACAGTACATCCCAATTTTCCGTACTAACTCCGGACCGTTCCAGAGTCGTCAAACACCCTTGAATGGTTGTTTGCAGATCCTTGAGGGCAGTACACGTCTCATGCGTGACTGGAGACAAGTTGAATAGAATTTTTGTCTGAGTAGCTACTAACTGACGCTTATTTTCAAACCGAGCCTTCAGATTCTCCCATGCCGCGTGAAAACCGTTGGTAAGAGGTGAGCTAGACACGATTGTCTTAGCCTCGCCTCTGGTCTTGGATACGAGGTGGAACAATTTCTCCACCGGCGCTAACCTCGGATTGTCGACGTACATCGCTGTAAACAAGTCGCGGAAGGTAGGCCATTGATTATAATCCCCGGAAAATACGTCGACCTCGCACGGAGGTAGTCGATAGCCTTGGGTGACTTGGCTCGTGGAGTGCGGCGTTGGCGGGGGAGGAGCAGGGGGTGTTTGGAGTCGCTCAATGCGTTCTCCGAGAATGGTGTCCGCATCGGACATATACCATGTAGGCGTACTCATATTTGAGCTTAACTGTTGAGAGATCAGAGTGATATTCTTCACACGTATCCACGGAAAGCGCTCGCGTACACGTCAGATACTCCGCCTCTACTCTGCCCCAAAGGACTTTATTCTGGTCGAGGTGCATCCGAAGAGCAAACATGGAAACTTCCTCCTCGATGGAGGCCATTGTGTTCACTTCGAACACAGTCAGACTAAATGACTTAACGCCATCTTGGATGCGAATAAACGCTTTTGGGACTCGGATCTAGTCAGGACTTGGGCAGTTGGAACCGAGATGGTGATTCGCGGAACCTCGGCGGATTTCTCTGAGCCCGGTAGGGTGGACGATGGCACTCGGCTGGACAAGGATGCTCGTTTGCGCGGAGTTTGAGAGAGGTAAGGCGATGTCGGAGCGCTACTAGAACCGGATGGACAGCGTTTGATTGTATCAGTGATACGAGGGACTTTACTTGTTGGCGATGACGACGTGGACCGACGCGGGGGCAGGGTCTGTGGGCATAGTCGGATCAAACACCGGCTACCCAATGAAAAATATGGAATGGATGCGGAACTTGGAGTGGACTGTATTATATGGAACGTATCAATACTATGAATGTGTATGATTATAAATAATTAGGTATGGAGGATTGAAATCTTTATGTAATAGTATGTAGTATGTGTATAAATGTATATAAATTATATAAAATAAAATGATATGTAAAGATATATGGACTTAGTGCGGGAAATGGATGGAATGTCGGAACGAAAAGTAACGTATGGAAAAAACGGACACAACAAATGTTGGACGAGCGGAAGTGGTACCCACAGATTTGGATCTTGAGCGGTATTCGGTTAATTGGTTTTCTTTTTTTACCGGAATACTACCGAGACCTACCGTCGGGACGAAAGGATCCTCGCTCGGAATTGCGCGGAATTTTTTGTAAGAGAAAAAACTCGGAATTTCGGGCGCAGGATTGGGGTCGATTGTTCTCGGGACCCGACAACGTAACCACTTCGCTTCGGACCAAAAATTAAACTTTTTTTTTTTTTCGGAAAAACAATTTTTTATCCAATTTATTAATTTTAATGTTGACTTCAATTTTAATTTAAATTAAATTAAATTAACTTAATTTAAATTAAATTAATTTAAACGAAATCAAAATTCGAATAAAATATCAAAGAAGCTAACTTCGGCCGTGCCGAAGTTTGTATACCCTTGCAGATTAATTGATTACTTTCTCCGTCATATCGGATTCAAGATATGTATTTTAAAAATTGGATATAAAATTTAAAAAAAATTTGAACCAAAAAAAGAATCAGTAAGAAAAAATCCGAGTTTGCCAACAGCAGGAATTGAACCTTGGTTCATGTCACTTCTAGAATCGATCTCTACCTACTGCACTACCAAACTTAAAATTCACGGCCTCGCTATTTCGGTATAGATTGCAAGCGTCCAGCTTCTCGCTCTCTAAATTTTCTAACGAATTCTAGAAAACAACAACACAATACAAATAGTTTTCTGTCTCTTTCTGTTTCGCACTCAGCTTGTAGTTTTTTCAAGCACGTGTTCGCATATCCGTATGTATGTATGTTTGTATTTTTCCATGTATGTTGTTTGTGTACGCATATATAAAAGCAAATATAAACGTATTTAATTGGCTGCATATGCAAACATACTGATGCTGATGGGGGTTGATTCATTGATTTTATTGATTTATGTCGGTGTTTATTATCCGATCTGATTCAAACTTACTGATATGATGTAAAAGTATAATTCTCATCTGTTCACCAAATTTGGTTGAGATATCTTAAAAAACAAAAAAGTTTTTCTCACAAAAACATACTTTTTCTGATGGGGGTTGATTATTGTTTTTATTGATTTATGTCGGTGTTTATTATCCGATCTGAATCAAACTGCTGGTAAGGTGTAAAAGTAGAATTGTCATCTATGTGCCAAATTTGGTTGAGATATCTCAAAAAACAAAAAAGTTTTTCTCACAAGAACTGTTTTGAACAACACAAATTTTAACCGAGGTACCTCTGATCTTTCCTATTTTTCTATAACTTATAGTTGTCCGATCCTACCAGTTCTCGAACTTAATTTAGATAAATCATCAATGAAGAGAATGATATGACTTTTATTCACGTAGCTCAAAATTTAAGTTCGATTCCTTGCGAGAAACAGACAGACGGACAGACGGACATGGTCATATCGACTCGGCTTTCGATGCTGATCAAGAACATATATACTTTATGGGGTCGGAAATGATTATTTCTATGCGTTACAAACATCTGACCAATTTTATTATACCCTCTGCAAGGGTGTAAAAATCAAAATTAATAAAATCGATGATTGCATAGGAATCGGACTTGGACACGGAAATTTTCAATTTATTAATTTTAATTTTAATTTGAATAAAAAAAAATTAATTTTAATTTTAATTTAAATCAAATTAAAATCCAAATCAAAAAAAATTAAATTAATAAATTCGCGAGTCGGAACCAGTGACTCATCTGAGCATCACTGATTTATGGTCAGCTGGGAAAAAGCTCACTGCCCGTTTTTTTGGTCTTTGTTGTTGTGGAAAAAAAGAACAAAAAATAAATTAATCAATTTGCGATTTGATTAATTCACTTTACGGACACTTTTATTTTTTGTGGAGAAATCACCACCGGAAAATGCGCGACCGGCTTATATACACAATGCCCGTATGTAATGCAATATAATTATTCGTATGTATGTATGGAGGTATGTATGTTGCTGTATATAAGCCGCGCTAGCGCACTGTTTAACACTTTGGAAAAGTACAACAATAAAGAAAAACCGCGCGATTTTCTTTTTTTTTTTTAATCAAAATGTCGGACTTGGACTTGGAAAAAATCGCGGGACTTTATTCACTTGGAAGGTTTTTATACCCTTGCAGAGGGTATAATAAAATTGGTCAGATGTTTGTAACGCATAGAAATAATCGTTTCCGACCCCATAAAGTATATATATTCTTGATCAGCATCAAAGCCGAGTCGATATGACCATGTCCGTCTGTCCGTCTGTCCGTCTGTCCGTCTGTCCGTCTGTTTTTTTCTTGCAAGGAATCGAACTTAAATTTTGAGCTCATGAATAAAGTCATATCATTCTCTTCATTGATGATTTATCTGACACAGTTTAAGAGTTGGTAGAATCGGACAACTATAAGTTATAGAAAAATAGGAAGATCAGAGGTACCTCGGTCAAAATGTGAGTTGTTCAAAACAGTTCTTGTGAGAAAAACTTTTGTTTTTTAAGATATCTCAACCAATTTGGCACATAGATGACAATTCTACTTTTAACCTTACCAGCAAGTTTGATTCAGATCGGATAATAAACACGACATAAATCAATAAAATCAATAATTAACCCCCATCAGAAAAGTATGTTTTTGTGAGAAAAACTTTTTGTTTTTTAAGATATCTCAACCAAATTTGGTGAGCGATGAGAATTATACTTTTACATCATATCAGTAAGTTTGAATCAGATCGGATAATAAACACCGACATAAATCAATAAATCATGAATCAACCCCCATCAGCATCAGTATGTTGCATATGCAGCCAATTAAATACGTTTATATTTGCTTTTATATATGCGTACGCAAACAACATACATGGAAACATACAAACATACATACTACATATGCGAACACGTGCTTGAAAAAACTACAGCTGAGTGGAAACGAAGAGACGGAAAATATTTGTTTGTGTTGTTGTTTTCTGAATTCGTCGAAATTAGAGAGCGAGAAGCTGGACGCTTGCAATGTATCGAAATAGCGTGGCCAATTTAAAGTTTGGTGCGCAATAGGTGAGATCGTTTCTGGGAGGGGGGGTTCAACTCCGCCGTTGGCAACTCAAATTTTGTTACTGATTCTTTCTGGTTCAAATTTTTAAATTTTATATTTCCAATTTTTAAAATATATTGAATCCATATGACGGGAAAGTAATCATTAATCTGCGGGTACAACTTCACGGCGAAGTTAGCTTTTTGATATTTTATATATAATTTCCAGCGGGAACCGCACTCGCGTATGTGTAAACGGAGGTATGTTTGTATGTGTGTATTTGGATATGGATATATGTACAGTGAGAAATATATATTTTTTGGAGGGAAAAAAAAAAAAAGACTGCAGGGGACTGGAAAAACTCAGGACTGGAAAACATGTACATATGTATGTCCATACAATTAGGAGTGAAAAGTTGCTATGGAAAAAGCGGGGACTTTTTCCTTCCTTTTTTTTTTTTTGAATTGGAAAAAATGGAAATAAGAAATTTTTCTACTTATCAGAATCTCCACCGGGGCGAATGCTGGGGCGAGCGGAACGAGGTATCCGGCTCGAAGGACCAATGTTTGTAGGAGGGTGGAGCGTCTAAAGGTAGCGGTTGGCAAATTCCTTCAAAAAACTTCTAGTTGGGGCCAGTCCCAGATTATGGATGTCCAGATGGAAAAGCAAAAGACCAGGCGTCGATTTTCTTTCCCTGGATATTCAATTTATTCTCACTCCAAATGATATATATATAGTGTAATTTAATCGCGAAAATGGAATTTAGGGAGAATTGCAGATGGCAATGTATAATCAAAAATATAAAGCAAAGCGAAATGTAAAATAAAAAAAAAACGAACTAAGCGTGATGGCGGCTTCCATCGAACTTGCCCGTCACGCCAGTGTGCCCGTCCGACACCTGGGCAAAAATCTTCCCCGCCGCTGCTCCTGGTCACCGTTGGCGTGAACAATGACATTCTAGCGAATCATTTTGTGTTTTCTTTAAACGGTTTTCATTTTCAATAAGAGTTTTTGGTGATTTTTCTCTTATTAATTCGGATGACGATTTGTTCGTAACTGAATGTATTGTCTTGTTATATTGAATTGTGTCCTCGATTTTTTGTCCAATTTTAAGCACCTTGCGATTTCGATAAGAGTGCTATGGAGCCGTTCTACCTGACCATTAGAGGTGCTGTGTAAAGGGGGAGCATTAACAATGGAAATTTGAAAGTTATTTTGAAGTAAAGTTTTCGCTGTTTCTGAATTTAAAGATCTCTCATTATCGCAGTACATTGTGCGAGCTGCCGAAAAAATGTTAATTAACTGTAACAGTGGCGACTTGATATCTACTGTTGCGCGCGAAGAAATTGGTTGTATTACCGCAAATTTAGAGAATTTGTCGACACAGGTAAGAAAATGTTTCCCATCAGTGGAAAAAATATCGACATGTAATATTTCCCCAGGATATGAGGGAATTGGTGTTTCGGATATTTCATGTTTTATTGGGTGTCTATCATATTTTGCTTTTCTACAGACCCTGAAGTTGATAACTATTTCATTTTCAATTCTTGTCATTTTTGGAAAAAAAACTCTCTCAGAACTTGTTTCACATTTTCTTGAGCTGCCCTATGAGCTCTGTTGTGTTCTGTGGTGACTATTTCCACCTGTTCGTCTTTGTTAACTATGTCTTGAACGAGTGTCTTGCAGTGCTTAAACGTTGTAGATGGGAATTCGCTAATTAGTTGGTGCTGAATTTTTGCTAAAGTATCCAAATCGCACTTTATCCCGTTTACAACATTGGGATTGATTTTTTCCCTTAGGACCGGTAACAAATCAGCATAGTTATCGAATTCTACGACATGCCGAGTTTTTTCCCCAAATAGAATAAAATTACGACAAGATGGAGTATCCGCTTGTTCAATGATTATCTGGTTTCTGTAACAGTTAACCGGTTTGTCTGAACCCTCTATAGTGTAAGTCAATGATATTTCGCTGTGGACCGTGCTATCAGCGTCCTCTGCTATGTTTGAAATTGTAACATTTTCCAATGCATTAATATGTTGGCGCGAAAGCGCATCAGCCACATAGTTTTCCTAACCGGGCTTATAGAAAACATTGGCTCCATGTTCGTCAATGAATGATTTCCATCGTTTGATTTTGAAGTTTGAATTTCTGTCCGAGACAGCGAATGTAAGTGGTTGGTGGTCTGTGTAAATATTTAGGCACCGGACCCCATAGAGGAAATTCCTCAAGTTTTTTAATGCCCAAACGATGGCAAGTAGTTCTCTCTCATTTGTGGCATAGTTCAGTTCAGGTCCTCTAAGAGTCCTTGAAATCATCGTAATGGGCCTGCCTTCTTGTGATAAGACAGCTCCTATGCCGTCAGTCGTAAGGTCGAAGGGCTTATGGAAATTTGGGTAGCGTAGCAAAACATCTTCAGATGCTAATATTGATTTTATTTTTTCGAATGCTTTTAATTGAAGATCATTGAATGTGATGGGAAGTTTCCTAGACTGACTCGTGCTAACTTTACCATTGTCACCTTTTAGAATGTCTGTCAACGGTTTTGCAATAGAGGCGAAATCTTTAACAAAACATCTGTAGTAACTGGCTAATCCAAGGAAAGAGCGGAGACCAAACAGGGTCTCTGGAGTTTTGTAATTCATAATTGTTTTTACCTTATCCGGTGATGAAGAGATTCCGTTTCTTGAAACAGTAACCCAAGGTATTCTACGCTACTTTTGAAGAAATGTGACTTTTCCTCAGAGACTTTCATGTTTGCATCGTTTAGACGCTGGAGAACCCAATCTATATGCGTTAGGTGCTCTTTTGTTTCAGAAAAAATTATTATGTCATCCACATAAACGTGGCAGAATTTTCCGATTTGTTCTCTTAGAACATCGTCAATTGCCCTTTGAAATATACTGGGCGCATTTTTTAAGCCGAAGGGTAGCCGGCAAAATTCGTATTTTCCGTTGTTTACGGAGAATGCTGTCTTCTCTCGATCCCGTTCCGAAAGGGTTATCTGATGGAACCCAGACTTCAGATCCAATGTCGTAAAATATTTTGATTTTCTCATATTGGCTAAAATCATTGTAACATTTGGAATTGGATATGTATCGCTAATTGTGATTGCATTCAGTTTCCTGAAGTTAATTACCAATCGCTTTTTTTCTTTCCTTCTTCATCAATTCCTTTCTTATCAACAACCCAAATTGGCTTGTTATAGGGTGATGAAGAAGGTCTAATAATGTTGTCCTTCAGAAGTTGTTTAACTTCAGAGTTTACGAAATCCGCTGCATCCATCGGATATTGGTATAGTGTCGTGAAGACTGGTGCGTTGCTTGTCGTACGAATCATAGCAACAATATTTGTATTAAAGGGTAGGGATTCTTTTGGATCAGCAAATGCGTTAGCTCGTTTGCCGATAATAGTTTTGAATTTTTCCCTTACAACGAGAGGCACGTCGGCGTCGTTGATTTTTAAAAAATTGACATTTTTGCATTCAAGGAATTGAAGTTGTTCAATACCATTTTTAAATTCAATCTGCCGTTTGGATAAATTGATAACTGCGCCCGCTTGTTTTAACAAGTCCAGGCCGATAATACCCTCGCAAAGTGTTAAACAGGGTGTAGACAACCGTCAATTTTAAAAAATTTATTTGCAGAAGTCTGTAAATCACACTGATCAAGCTGATAAAATCTGCAAAAATCGATAGCTCCTTAATTAGAACTATATGAAACGCTCCTTTATTAGAACTATGCAAAATGCTTTTTTTGAATTTAAAAAAAATAAATACATTTGTTAAATGATTAAAACTAAAGTATACTTTGTCATTTTAAAAATATTTTCGAACAATCAACATTAATTAATATATCATGTCTTAGTCGCGGGCTGACCTCTTACGCGTCCTGTATGTCAATAATAATTGAGAACTTTTTCATTAGACATATCACATAGTTTCAACACAAATTTAATTATATTTTGTTACGATAAAACGGAAGATTTTTGCGAAGTACTTTTATGCAGCTATCCTCCGGCGGTTGTCGCACTAGTGGGCGAAACGCGGCTTAAATCCAGTAAAGCATTTTTAAATTTACTCTAGAAGGACTGTGATTGTTTGTATCGGCTACCAACAAATAATTTCCATCAGCTGCCAAACACACACCAGCAGGCTCTTTAAAGAGCAACGTTGATCCTTCAGAATTCTTGATGACTAATGTGGATATGGTGTTTGTTTCAGTATCGACAACTTTTATTTTGCGGTGTATGTATACATCAGCCACATAAAGCTTTTAATTAGTGAGATTGAATGCCACTCCTAGAGGATGCTGAAGTTTTGTATTAAAAAGTTTTCCAACAAGATCACCGAACGCAAAAAGATTCTAAAAATTTTTAACATTTGAACAAAAAATATATTTATGTTATCACTTTTAAAATAAAAGTGACAACATGTTATTAATTTATTTTCCCTCAAAAAAATGTCTCTAAATGTAATTCAATTTCCAATATAGATAAGATAGATATTTAAGCATAAAAAGGATCACGGCCTGCACTCTTAATTTTCATATGTAAATATAGTTACAAAATGTGTTCCTTGTAAATTAAAAAAATGTTATTAGCTTACATTTTGAGATGTTTTTTGTGGCTAACGTTTCTTTATACCCAGAGTGAATCAAAAATTGGTCAAATGTTTCTAACGCATAAAAATAAGTGCTTCCGACCACATAACATACGTATGTACCTATATTTTCTTAATCATCATTAGTAACCCTCGTCCGTCTGCTATTTCTTTGCATTTTTTAGAACGTCAATTTTAAACCAGAGGGTAAAACTCGGTAAGTAAGCTTTTTACACATGTACGATTTTATTGGTGATTATGACATTTAGATGAGTAGGTTCTATAAAATTGATCAGGAAAACAACTTAAGCCTATTGATAAAATTATTATTATTATTAAGGCCTATCTAAGGCCTTCGGCTCAGACGAAAACTACATCCATGCACTAGCCTGAGATTCGAACCCGGATCCTCGTTGTTCAGCTGCCTAAAAATGACTGGGCCACTTAGACAACTCATCTACCGAGAAGTGCTATTGACAAAATTATTTCAAACAACTGCTACTACTTTCAACTTCAAATGTCCGACGGACTGCCACTCCGCTTCTATGCCACTCTCTCTTCTGCGTCAAATCGAACATCAGTGAAAACTGGCTCCTATCCGAATAATAAATAAAAAACTTTTTGTTGAACTAACTCAGCCAAATTACAAAAATGAACATACGCCCAAATGATCGGTTTTCACATGAGCGTGAATAAACTCAGTGAGCAAAAATATGAACACATTTGAGTGAATTTAACTCAACAGTGAATTCGCGTGTATATGCAAGTTTGATCGGTTGAGCCGAATGGCACGATTATTCGGGTATTTTCGTGTATGGATGTTTTTGCGATCACGCCAAGCCGTTCTCTGTTTGGATCATGTGAAAACTGAAAGTTTACACCGCTGAAGCTAATCCTTATAGCATTTGGTGTTAGGAATCATGAAATTAGATTGGGCAACAAAATACAGAGAAAAATCAGATGGGCGGTCTGCTTTTTATACTTCTAATAATATCTTGAATTGATGTTTCGTAAGTTAGACAACTCCTGAGTGAACTAGGGTGGTCTGTTAGATCGAACCGAATTTCCGAAAGAAATACAAACTTTAAAAACAGAGTCAAGCACTCTATAAAAGTATTGAATGGGGGTGTTTATATGTATGCAATTATCCAAATATGACCAATCAATATTAAGAGTAAAATTATTAAGGTTGACAAAGTCAGCCGTACGAAACAGCGAATCTTTGAGACCGAATTAGCACAAAAATCGGTTCTTGAAATGAAAGGTCAATGGCTATATCTGATGTAGGATGAAATTTATCTTCTGGAAGAACAAGTGGGTCAATCCTGGAAACAACGATATTGGAGAAAGTTTAATACAAATATGAGATCAAGTTTCAAATTTCTCATGTGAATTATGCACAGGGTTTATTTAGCATAGATATAAATTATGAAGACCATCAACGAAACAATATGACGAGGAGGGTAGCATCATGGACGGTGCATCAGACACCCATGAAATATCTGGGAAATTAAAATCTCCAAGAATGATAAGTGAATCTCTATCGGACATATTTGAGGAAACAGCTCTAATAGCGTGCAAGAGTTTTTAAATTTCCAAGTCGGACAAAGGTTAGATATACGAACAGGTAACATAGGTGCAAAAAGCCATCGGAATAATGAGAAAAAAAACAGTGCGTCTAACGGTTAGACACGATAGAAGTGAAACCTTCCGTAAAACAAACAGAGAGAATGAGACGAAAGCAGCATTAGGAGCGGGATAATTATAGGTTCATTATAATATTGCTATAAAGGTCATATTTTATTTTCTTCATTTTATTATTATTCATCCTCAATGTTTTCAATTTCAACAAATGATACGAGTGGCTTATGATAGCTAAAATATGATACAAATGCTTTGGTTTCGATGTTGTCAATATATCTTTGAAATACCGCGTCAATTGTTGTTTTTGATCGTGTTGTTGATTCAGTGCAATTGTTACACATTTTTAAACTGAATGTTGTATTGAGAAAGTCAATTAAAGGAACCGCTGTGTCCAATGCAAAATTTACGTTAAAATCGCCACTTAAAATCATTGGAACTTTATCGTAATGTTTTCTAAGTATCCGCGATACTTCTGGTGTATACTTTATTAAATTTTCATGAATGAATTCCGTGATGCTATTTATTGATTGATTCGGTGAAATATAAATTGCCACAATTAAAACTGTTTTTCCATTGCTCAATCTGGTTTCGCATGCACATATGTATTTCTCCCACTTTAGAGAGCTGAACAGACAGAGATTCTAGTTGCTTTGCATTCATATCTATCTGTGGAGTTACAATACGAGCACCGTCATTTTGATTGTGGTATATTGCAACACCGCCTGCTCTCGTTTGTGGTCTTTTAAATTGAACTACAATATCAAAATTGGGAATGTCAAAAATGGTTTCATTATCCAACCAAGTCTCGGAAAGAATTAGAAAATTTGACGATGTTGCTACTTTGTCTAACTGCAGATCGTGTACATGGCGCGCAAACTTTGGCAATAATAACTTTCCAATTGTTTCAAGTCGATTGAGATGTAGCCTTTGAAATTCAGCTTGCAACTCAATTGTAGATACTGTTCCTCTTCGGCCATGATAAAATTTTCTATCATTCTTTTTTGAAAAAAAAATATATATATATATATGTATACAAAAGCGTACTTATGTATACATATGTTTATGCATGCACACATGCCGGCCGGAAATGTACATACATACATATACATATGTGTGTACGCATGCGTTTAAATTAAATTCTGCCGGCGTCGACAAGCAAAGACCAGCCGACGGTGCCCGAACTATCCAATATCGTCGCCGAAACACTTCAGCTACTGAAAAGAATTGAGCAAACACAAATAACTCTGTTCTATCTCATTCTCTCGCAGGCTATAAGATCTATATGTATGTCTCTTTTTAGTGTCGCTTTTTCGTTTCATCGAGTCTCAAATCACTCCCAACGATTCTAAAGAAGTTTTCACTTCAAAAAAATTTTTGTTGAACTTATTTTATTTATTTATACCCTACATAGAGTCTAGACTCCAACATTCTGATAGGTCAGAGTGAGGGACGAGATTAGTTTTTTGGCATCCCAGCAAAACGGAGTTGAAACGGAGGCCGATTTTTCTTTTTTGCCGTATAGTCTTTTACTATGAGATGTTGCGGGAAAAATCACATTATATTAGTGTTGTCATGCTATCACATAGCAGTCCGCGTATTGAGTTAATTGATTGTATAAAAATCTTAGCTATAAGCTATTGTAAATATTCCTCACCGTGAAACTATTATGGGATTATGATGGATGAGTATGAATAAATAGTGCAGAATATTGTGTACGGATTACCAAAATTTGGGAGATATTGAGCGGTGTATTTAATTTCTAATGGATCATATATTACAAGGGTATATTGACTTCGGCCCGACCTTCTAGTCTTAAATTGTCTTAAATTATTTTTTTTTAGGAAGAAACTTTAGAACATGTATACATATGTGCCGTCGGATTTCATTTGAAACGAACTTAAAGCTTCTTCTAAGAAGAAATTGGTATTTTTCACATGGTTTATGTGAATTATAACTAACGACTAATTCAAATATTATTTTTTCGTTAGGCGGCAACCTAAGAAGATGAAGGTGAACTTACTTTTGATTGTCAACATGGGGCTACAAAATGGAAAGCAAATCTTTACTATCCGTTGGTGCGTATAGAAGTAGTGACCTGCATGATTCGCGATAATCGTTTACCTAATGAATTACAAAATATTGTTCTAATTTAAAAGTGCGTGGATAGCAGCCATGGAGCAGAGCTTCTTAAATTAAATGGTGAAGCAACAAACACACTTCCTCCACCAATCACATTCACTCCAACAGTAACAATAGATGGTTCACAGGGTAGACAACCGTCAATTTTAAAAAATTTATTTGCAGAAGTCTGTAAATCAGCCGGGGACACTGATCAAGCTGATAAAATCTGCAAAAATCGATAGCTCCTTTATTAGAACTATATGAAACGCTCCTTTATTAGAACTATGCAAAATGCTTTTTTTTGAATTAAAAAAAATAAATACATTTGTAAAATGATTAAAACTAAAGTATACTTTGTCATTATAAATATATTTTCGAACAATCAACATTAATTAATATATCATGTCTAAGTCGCGGGCTGACCTCTTAGGCGTCCTGTATGTCAATAATAATTGAGAACTTTTTCATTAGACATATCACATAGTTTCAACACAAATTTAATTATATTTTGTTACGATAAAACGGAAGATTTTTGCGAAGTACTTTTATGCAGCTATCCTCCGGCGGTTGTCGCACTAGTGGGCGAAGCGCGGCTTAAATCCAGTAAAGCATTTTTAAATTTACTCTAGAAGGACTGTGATTGTTTGTATCGGCTACCAACAAATAATTTCCATCAGCTGCCAAACACACACCAGCAGGCTCTTTAAAGAGCAACGTTGATCCTTCAGAATTCTTGATGACTAATGTGGATATGGTGTTTGTTTCAGTATCGACAACTTTCTCTTCTGCGTCAAATCGAACATCAGTGAAAACTGGCTCCTATCCGAATAATGAAAATAAAAAACTTTTTGTTGAACTAACTCAGTCAAATTTGACTTACAGATCTTATTTTATTTATTTATACCCGACACCAGTAACTTTAAACAGATCTAATAAAAAATGTCAGGGTAATTTAATAAAATATATGTATTTTGAAGAAAATTAATTTAATTCAGAGAAATGCAATGGGTATGTTCATATTAGAGTGGCCGTGGCGTTCTAACTTTTCATACATACATACATACATATATTATTTATATCCTTAGTATCTAATTTTGACTCCTAAACTATGTACATATGTATGTACATGCATTTATCTTTCCAACGAAATCTGGCATCGGTTACGATATACATACTTTATACGATAAAATACAAGTTATAAAAAGTTCAGAAAAAATGAAAGCATAAGTGAAAAGGCATTAATTATTTTGTTATTTCTTAATTAATTCTTTGTTAGATTTAACTAGTTCTGATATTGAACATTTGTGATTTGCGAGTTATTGTCATGAACAGATACATACATACTTACATATGTAAATGTTATTACACATTGGCAACACACACCGAATAAAAAAACCGTTATAATACCGAAACCATTTGGAATTTACGGATCCAGAGAAAATATTTATTTATTTTCTTTTCCAACCTTATGATTTTTCGTTCGAAAACTTTCGAGTTTTGAAAATCAACCAAAAAAGCTACTATAATATGTACATATGTACATACATACATATGTATGTATGTATATGTACTGTTCAAGCAAAGTGAGAGACTCAAAAAGCAATTGCATTGTGATATAACACACAATGAAATTTGAAAAACCGAGATGCCCTGCGTTTGAAAATAATGCTGAAATAGCCACCTTTTAAATGATTGAAATAGCTAAATGTTTCCATATGCACATTTCCAACTTGGCGTGACGTTACGTTCTTTAGATTAAAACAAAAAAAAAGTCGGACTTGTAAAAAATTTGTTTGACATTTGTGTTGTACCTATGTAGCACTATATTCAGAAAAAATCCGAAACGAATCGGATGTAAGGTCTTCCCGATGTAGGTGAATCTCATAAATATTTTTATAATGTTTTTGAATAATACAAGTTTGTTTTCCAGTCTATCATATTAGAATCAAGTTTTTTGTAATTTTTTTATTTGACTTTAAACACATATTTTACGAAAATTCCCAAAGGAAATCTATTATTTTAAATTGGATTAAAATTATTTTTAACCTAAAATACAGCATTAATAAAATTAATAAAATTATGCAATAACTTTGGAGTCCATATATAAGTATAGTTTTTATTAATGAAGAATTTCTATGTAGTAAATGATAATACAGGAAACCATATGATTTAGTAATAAGAATAAGAGTAATCATATAGTAATACATTTTTATGTCGATAATAACACAATATATAATAATATTATCGTTTTCGTTGAAAGTTCCACCTAAATATATAATTTGGTGTTAAGAATCATGAAATTAGATTGGGCAACAAAATACAGAGAAAAATCAGATGGGCGGTCTGCTTTTTTATACTTCTAATAATATCTTGAATTGATGTTTCGTAAGTTAGACAACTCCTGAGTGAACTAGGGTGGTCTGTTAGATCGAACCGATTTTCCGAAAGAAATACAAACTTTAAAAACAGAGTCAAGCACTCTATAAAAGTACTGAATGGGGGTGTTTATATGTATGCAATTATCCAAATATGACCAATCAATATTAAGAGTAAAATTATTAAGGTTGACAAAGTCAGCCGTACGAAACAGCGAATCTTTGAGACCGAATTAGCACAAAAATCGGTTCTTGAAATGAAAGGTCAATGGCTATATCTGATGTAGGATGAAATTTATCTTCTGGAAGAACAAGTGGGTCAATCCTGGAAACAACGATATTGGAGAAAGTTTAATACAAATATGAGATCAAGTTTCAAATTTCTCATGTGAATTATGCACAGGGTTTATTTAGCATAGATATAAATTATGAAGACCATCAACGAAACAATATGACGAGGAGGGTAGCATCATGGACGTTGCATCAGGCACCCATGAAATATCTGGGAAATTAAAATCTCCAAGAATGATAAGTGAATCTCTATCGGACATATTTGAGGAAACAGCTTTAATAGCGTGCAAGAGTTTTTAAATTTCCAAGTCGGACAAAGGTTAGATATACGAACAGGTAACATAGGTGCAAAAAGCCATCGGAATAATGAGAAAAAAATTTTTTGTTGAACTTATTTTATTTATTTATACCCGACATAGAGTCTAGACTCCAACATTCTGATAGGTCAGAGTGAGGGACGAGATTAGTTTTTTGGCATCTCAGCAAAACGGAGTTGAAACGGAGGCCGATTTTTCTTTTTTGCCGTATAGTCTTTTACTATGAGATGTTGCGGGAAAAATCACATTATATTAGTGTTGTCATGCTATCACATAGCAGTCCGCGTATTAAGTTAATTGATTGTATAAAAATCTTAGCTATAAGCTATTGTAAATGTTCCTCACTGTGAAACTATTATGGGATTATGATGGATGAGTATGAATAAATAGTGCAGAATATTGTGTACGGATTACCAAAATTTGGGGGATATTGAGCGGTGTATTTAATTTCTAATGGATCATATATTACAAGGGTATATTGACTTCGGCCCGACCTTCTAGTCTTAAATTGTCTTAAATTTTTTTTTTTTAGGAAGAAACTTTAGAACATGTATACATATGTTCCGTCGGATTTCATTTGAAACGAACTTAAAGCTTCTTCTAAGAAGAAATTGATATTTTTCACATGGTTTATGTGAATTATAACTAACGACTAATTCAAATATTATTTTTTCGTTAGGCGGCAACCTAAGAAGATGAAGGTGAACTTACTTTTGATTGTCAACATGGGGCTACAAAATGGAAAGCAAATCTTTACTATCCGTTGGTGCGTATAGAAGTAGTGACCTGCATGATTCGCGATAATCGTTTACCTAATGAATTACAAAATATTGTCCTAATTCAAAAGTGCGTGGATAGCAGCCATGGAGCAGAGCTTCTTAAATTAAATGGTGAAGCAACAAACACACTTCCTCCACCAATCACATTCACTCCAACAGTAACAATAGATGGTTCACAGGGTAGACAACCGTCAATTTTAAAAAATTTATTTGCAGAAGTCTGTAAATCAGCCGGGGACACTGATCAAGCTGATAAAATCTGCAAAAATCGATAGCTCCTTTATTAGAACTATATGAAACGCTCCTTTATTAAAACTATGCAAAATGCTTTTTTTGAATTTAAAAAAAATAAATACATTTGTTAAATGATTAAAAATAAAGTATACTTTGTCATTTTAAATATATTTTCGAACAATCAACATTAATTAATATATCATGTCTTAGTCGCGGGCTGACCTCTTACGCGTCCTGTATGTCAATAATAATTGAGAACTTTTTCATTAGACATTAGACATTAGTTTCAACACAAATTTAATTATATTTTGTTACGATAAAACGGAAGATTTTTGCGAAGTACTTTTTTGCAGCTATCCTCCGGCGGTTGTCGCACTAGTGGGCGAAACGCGGCTTAAATCCAGTAAAGCATTTTTAAATTTACTCTAGAAGGACTGTGATTGTTTGTATCGGCTACCAACAAATAATTTCCATCAGCTGCCAAACACACACCAGCAGGCTCTTTAAAGAGCAACGTTGATCCTTCAGAATTCTTGATGACTAATGTGGATATGGTGTTTGTTTCAGTATCGACAACTTTTATTTTGCGGTGTATGTATACATCAGCCACATAAAGCTTTAAATTAGTGAGATTGAATGCCACTCCTAGAGGATGCTGAAGTTTTGTATTAAAAAGTTTTCCAACAAGATCACCGAACGCAAAAAGATTCTAAAAATTTTTAACATTTGAACAAAAATATATTTATGTTATCACTTTTAAAATAAAAGTGACAACATGTTATTAATTTATTTTCCCTCAAAAAAATGTCTCTAAATGTAATTCAATTTCCAATATAGATAAGATAGATATTTAAGCAGAAAAGGATCACGGCCTGCACTCTTAATTTTCATATGTAAATATAGTTACAAAATGTGTTCCTTGTAAATTAAAAAAAATGTTATTAGCTTACATTTTGAGATGTTTTTTGTGGCTAACGTTTCTTTATACCAGAGTGAATCAAAAATTGGTCAAATGTTTCTAACGCATAAAAATAAGTGCTTCCGACCACATAACATACGTATGTACCTATATTTTCTTAATCATCATTAGTAACCCTCGTCCGTCTGCTATTTCTTTGCATTTTTTAGACCGTCAATTTTAAACCAGAGGGTAAAACTCGGTAAGTAAGCCTTTTACACATGTACGATTTTATTGGTGATTATGACATTTAGATGAGTAGGTTCTATAAAATTTATCAGGAAAACAACTTAAGCCTATTGATAAAATTATTATTATTATTAAGGCCTATCTAAGGCCTTCGGCTCAGACGAAAACTACATCCATGCACTATCCTGAGATTCGAACCCGGATCCTCGTTAGACAACTCATCTACCGAGAAGTGCTATTGACAAAATTATTTCAAACAACTGCTACTACTTTCAACTTCAAATGTCCGACGGACTGCCACTCCGCTTCTATGCCACTCTCTCTTATGCGTCAAATCGAACATCAGTGAAAACTGGCTCCTATCCGAATAATGAAAATAAAAAACTTTTTGTTGAACTAACTCAGTCAAATTTGACTTACAGATCTTATTTTATTTATTTATACCCGACACCAGTAACTTTAAACAGATCTAATAAAAAATGTCAGGGTAATTTAATAAAATATATGTATTTTGAAGAAAATTAATTTAATTCAGAGAAATGCAATGGGTATGTTCATATTAGAGTGGCCGTGGCGTTCTAACTTTTCATACATACATACATACATATGTATATTATTTATATCCTTAGTATCTAATTTTGACTCCTAAACTATGTACATATGTACATATGTATGTACATACATTTATCTTTCCAACGAAGTCTGGCATCGGTTACGATATACATACTTTATACGATAAAATACAAGTTATAAAAAGTTCAGAAAAAATGAAAGCATAAGAGAAAAGACATTAATTATTTTATTATTTCTTAATTAATTCTTTGTTAGATTTAACTAGTTCTGATATTGAACATTTGTGTTTTTTCGAGTTATTGTCATGAACAGATACATACATACTTACATACATGTACATATGTAAATGTTATTACACATTGGCAACACACACCGAATAAAAAAACCGTTATAATACCGAAACCATTTGGAATTTACGGATCCAGAGAAAATATTTATTTATTTTCTTTTCCAACCTTATGATTTTTCGTTCGAAAACTTTCGAGTTTTGAAAATCAACCAAAAAAGCTACTATAATATGTACATATGTACATACATACATACATATGTATGTATGTATATGTACTGTTCAAGCAAAGTGAGAGACTCAAAAAGCAATTGCATTGTGATATAACACACAATGAAATTTGAAAAACCGAGATGCCCTGCGTTTGAAAATAATGCTGAAATAGCCACCTTTTAAATGATTGAAATAGCTAAATTATTCCATATGCACATTTCCAACTTGGCGTGACGTTACGTTCTTTAGATTAAAACAAAAAAAAGTCGGACTTGTAAAAAAGTTGTTTGACATTTGTGTTGTACCTATGTAGCACTATATTCAGAAAAAATCCGAAACGAATCGGATGTAAGGTCTTCCCGATGTAGGTGAATCTCATAAATATTTTTATAATGTTTTTGAATAATACAAGTTTGTTTTCCAGTCTATCATATTAGAATCAAGTTTTTTGTAATTTTTTTATTTGACTTTAAACACATATTTTACGAAAATTCCCAAAGGAAATCTATTATTTTAAATTGGATTAAAATTATTTTTAACCTAAAATACAGCATCAATAAAATTAATAAAATTATGCAATAACTTTGGAGTCCATATATAAGTATAGTTTTTATTAATGAAGAATTTCTATGTAGTAAATGATAATACAGGAAACCATATGATTTAGTAATAAGAATAAGAGTAATCATATAGTAATACATTTTTATGTCGATAATAACACAATATATAATAATATTATCGTTTTCGTTGAAAGTTCCACCTAATATCATAAAAAAAAAAAATGCCTAAATTCTTAATCATAAAATGAAGTTTACCTGAAGCTAATATTTATAGCATTTGTTTAAGAAAGTTATAAAACTGCTTAATCATGGAAACTGAAGTTTCACGCTGAAGCTAATTATAGCATTTGGTGTTAAGAATCATGAAATTAGATTGGGCAACAAAATACAGAGAAAAATCAGATGGGCGGTCTGCTTTTTTATACTTCTAATAATATCTTGAATTGATGTTTCGTAAGTTAGACAACTCCTGAGTGAACTAGGGTGGTCTGTTAGATCGAACCGATTTTCCGAAAGAAATACAAACTTTAAAAACAGAGTCAAGCACTCTATAAAAGTATTGAATGGGGGTGTTTATATGTATGCAATTATCCAAATATGACCAATCAATATTAAGAGTAAAATTATTAAGGTTGACAAAGTCAGCCGTACGAAACAGCGAATCTTTGAGACCGAATTAGCACAAAAATCGGTTCTTGAAATGAAAGGTCAATGGCTATATCTGATGTAGGATGAAATTTATCTTCTGGAAGAACAAGTGGGTCAATCCTGGAAACAACGATATTGGAGAAAGTTTAATACAAATATGAGATCAAGTTTCAAATTTCTCATGTGAATTATGCACAGGGTTTATTTAGCATAGATATAAATTATGAAGACCATCAACGAAACAATATGACGAGGAGGGTAGCATCATGGACGTTGCATCAGGCACCCATGAAATATCTGGGAAATTAAAATCTCCAAGAATGATAAGTGAATCTCTATCGGACATATTTGAGGAAACAGCTTTAATAGCGTGCAAGAGTTTTTAAATTTCCAAGTCGGACAAAGGTTAGATATACGAACAGGTAACATAGGTGCAAAAAAAAGCCATCGGAATAATGAGAAAAAAATTTTTTGTTGAACTTATTTTATTTATTTATACCCGACATAGAGTCTAGACTCCAACATTCTGATAGGTCAGAGTGAGGGACGAGATTAGTTTTTTGGCATCTCAGCAAAACGGAGTTGAAACGGAGGCCGATTTTTCTTTTTTGCCGTATAGTCTTTTACTATGAGATGTTGCGGGAAAAATCACATTATATTAGTGTTGTCATGCTATCACATAGCAGTCCGCGTATTAAGTTAATTGATTGTATAAAAATCTTAGCTATAAGCTATTGTAAATATTCCTCACTGTGAAACTATTATGGGATTATGATGGATGAGTATGAATAAATAGTGCAGAATATTGTGTACGGATTACCAAAATTTGGGGGATATTGAGCGGTGTATTTAATTTCTAATGGATCATATATTACAAGGGTATATTGACTTCGGCCCGACCTTCTAGTCTTAAATTGTCTTAAATTATTTTTTTTTTAGGAAGAAACTTTAGAACATGTATACATATGTTCCGTCGGATTTCATTTGAAACGAACTTAAAGCTTCTTCTAAGAAGAAATTGATATTTTTCACATGGTTTATGTGAATTATAACTAACGACTAATTCAAATATTATTTTTTCGTTAGGCGGCAACCTAAGAAGATGAAGGTGAACTTACTTTTGATTGTCAACATGGGGCTACAAAATGGAAAGCAAATCTTTACTATCCGTTGGTGCGTATAGAAGTAGTGACCTGCATGATTCGCGATAATCGTTTACCTAATGTTTGAATCTACAAAATATTGTTCTAATTCAAAAGTGCGTGGATAGCAGCCATGGAGCAGAGCTTCTTAAATTAAATGGTGAAGCAACAAACACACTTCCTCCACCAATCACATTCACTCCAACAGTAACAATAGATGGTTCACAGGGTAGACAACCGTCAATTTTAAAAAATTTATTTGCAGAAGTCTGTAAATCAGCCGGGGACACTGATCAAGCTGATAAAATCTGCAAAAATCGATAGCTCCTTTATTAGAACTATATGAAACGCTCCTTTATTAAAACTATGCAAAATGCTTTTTTTGAATTTAAAAAAAATAAATACATTTGTTAAATGATTAAAAATAAAGTATACTTTGTCATTTTAAATATATTTTCGAACAATCAACATTAATTAATATATCATGTCTTAGTCGCGGGCTGACCTCTTACGCGTCCTGTATGTCAATAATAATTGAGAACTTTTTCATTAGACATATCACATAGTTTCAACACAAATTTAATTATATTTTGTTACGATAAAACGGAAGATTTTTGCGAAGTACTTTTTTGCAGCTATCCTCCGGCGGTTGTCGCACTAGTGGGCGAAACGCGGCTTAAATCCAGTAAAGCATTTTTAAATTTACTCTAGAAGGACTGTGATTGTTTGTATCGGCTACCAACAAATAATTTCCATCAGCTGCCAAACACACACCAGCAGGCTCTTTAAAGAGCAACGGTGATCCTTCAGAATTCTTGATGACTAATTTCAGTATCGACAACTTTTATTTTGCGGTGTATGTATATATCAGCCACAAAAAGCTTTTAATTAGTGAGATTGAATGCCACTCCTAGAGGATGCTGAAGTTTTGTATTAAAAAGTTTTCCAACAAGAACACCGAACGCAAAAAGATTCTAAAAATTTTTAACATTTGAACAAAAATATATTTATGACATGTTATTAATTTATTTTCCCTCAAAAAAATGTCTCTAAATGTAATTCAATTTCCAATATAGATGAGATAGATATTTAAGCAGAAAAGGATCACGGCCTGCACTCTTAATTTTCATATGTAAATATAGTTACAAAATGTGTTCCTTGTAAATTAAAAAAAATGTTATTAGCTTACATTTTGAGATGTTTTTTGTGGCTAACGTTTCTTTATACCAGAGTGAATCAAAAATTGGTCAAATGTTTCTAACGCATAAAAATAAGTGCTTCCGACCACATAACATACGTATGTACATATATTTTCTTAATCATCATTAGTAACCCTCGTCCGTCTGCTATTTCTTTGCCTTTTTTAGACCCTCAATTTTAAACCAGAGGGTAAAACTCGGTAAGTAAGCTTTTTACACATGTACGATTTTTTTGGTGATTATGACATTTAGATGAGTAGGTTCTATAAAATTTATCAGGAAAACAACTTAAGCCTATTGATAAAATTATTATTATTATTAAGGCCTATCTAAGGCCTTCGGCTCAGACGAAAACTACATCCATGCACTAGCCTGAGATTCGAACCCGGATCCTCGTTGTTCAGCTGCCTAAAAATGACTGGGCCACTTAGACAACTCATCTACCGAGAAGTGCTATTGACAAAATTATTTCAAACAACTGCTACTACTTTCAACTTCAAATGTCCGACGGACTGCCACTCCGCTTCTATACCACTCTCTCTTCTGCGTCAAATCGAACATCAGTGAAAACTGGCTCCTATCCGAATAATGACAATAAAAAACTTTTTGTTGAACTATCTCAGCCAAATTTGACTTACAGATCTTATTTTATTTATTTATACCCGACACCAGTAACTTTAAACAGATCTGATAAAAAATGTCAGGGTAATTTAATAAAATATATGTATGTATGTATTTTGAAGAAAATTAATTTAATTCAGAGAAATGCAATGTCTACATATATTCATATTAGAGTGGCCGTGGCGTTCTAACTTTTCATACATACATACATACATATATTATTTATATCCTTAGTATCTAATTTTGACTCCTAAACTATGTACAATGTACATATGTATGTACATACATTTATCTTTCCAACGAAGTCTGGCATCGGTTACGATATACATACTTTATACGATAAAATACAAGTTATAAAAAGTTCAGAAAAAATGAAAGCATAAGTGAAAAGGCATTAATTATTTTGTTATTTCTTAATTAATTCTTTGTTAGATTTAACTAGTTCTGATATTGAACATTTGTGATTTGCGAGTTATTGTCATGAACAGATACATACATACTTACATATGTAAATGTTATTACACATTGGCAACACACACCGAATAAAAAACCGTTATAATACCGAAACCATTTGGAATTTACGGATCCAGAGAAAATATTTATTTATTTTCTTTTCCAACCTTATGATTTTTCGTTCGAAAACTTTCGAGTTTTGAAAATCAACCAAAAAAGCTACTATAATATGTACATACGTACATACATACATACATATGTATGTATGTATATGTACTGTTCAAGCAAAGTGAGAGACTCAAAAAGCAATTGCATTGTGATATAACACACAATGAAATTTGAAAAACCGAGATGCCCTGCGTTTGAAAATAATGCTGAAATAGCCACCTTTTAAATGATTGAAATAGCTAAATTATTCCATATGCACATTTCCAACTTGGCGTGACGTTACGTTCTTTAGATTAAAACAAAAAAAGTCGGACTTGTAAAAAAGTTGTTTGACATTTGTGTTGTACCTATGTAGCACTATATTCAGAAAAAATCCGAAACGAATCGGATGTAAGGACTTCCCGATGTAGGTGAATCTCATAAATATTTTTATAATGTTTTTGAATAATACAAGTTTGTTTTCCAGTCTATCATATTAGAATCAAGTTTTTTGTAATTTTTTTATTTGACTTTAAACACATATTTTGGCGGGACGTTTCTGGGTGTTTACGAAAATTCCAAAAGGAAATCTATTATTTTAAATTGGATTAAAATCATTTTTAACCTAAAATACAGCATTAATAAAATTAATAAAATATATGCAATAACTTTGGAGTCCATATATAAGTATAGTTTTTATTAATGAAGAATTTCTATGTAGTAAATGATAATACAGGAAACCATATGATTTAGTAATAAGAATAAGAGTAATCATATAGTAATACATTTTTATGTCGATAATAACACAATATATAATAATATTATCGTTTTCGTTGAAAGTTCCACCTAAATAAATAATCAAATAAGCAATTCTTCATAATTCATATTTACGCAAAAGAAAAATAATGCTCTAAATCTGCTTAGAATCATCCGAAAACTGAAGTTTACACGGCTGAAGCTAATCCTTATAGCATTTGGTGTTAAGAACCAGTTATAAAACTGTTTAATCATGTGAAAACTGAAGTTTACACCAAGCTAATCTTATAGCATTTGGTGTTAAGAATCATGAAATTAGATTGGGCAACAAAATACAGAGAAAAATCAGATGGGCGGTCTGCTTTTTTATACTTCTAATAATATCTTGAATTGATGTTTCGTAAGTTAGACAACTCCTGAGTGAACTAGGGTGGTCTGTTAGATCGAACCGATTTTCCGAAAGAAATACAAACTTTAAAAACAGAGTCAAGCACTCTATAAAAGTATTGAATGGGGGTGTTTATATGTATGCAATTATCCAAATATGACCAATCAATATTAAGAGTAAAATTATTAAGGTTGACAAAGTCAGCCGTACGAAACAGCGAATCTTTGAGACCGAATTAGCACAAAAATCGGTTCTTGAAATGAAAGGTCAATGGCTATATCTGATGTAGGATGAAATTTATCTTCTGGAAGAACAAGTGGGTCAATCCTGGAAACAACGATATTGGAGAAAGTTTAATACAAATATGAGATCAAGTTTCAAATTTCTCATGTGAATTATGCACAGGGTTTATTTAGCATAGATATAAATTATGAAGACCATCAACGAAACAATATGACGAGGAGGGTAGCATCATGGACGGTGCATCAGGCACCCATGAAATATCTGGGAAATTAAAATCTCCAAGAATGATAAGTGAATCTCTATCGGACATATTTGAGGAAACAGCTTTAATAGCGTGCAAGAGTTTTTAAATTTCCAAGTCGGACAAAGGTTAGATATACGAACAGGTAACATAGGTGCAAAAAGTTTAAACAAATTAGATTTTAAAAATAGCCATCGGAATAATGAGAAAAAAATTTTTTGTTGAACTTATTTTATTTATTTATACCCGACATAGAGTCTAGACTCCAACATTCTGATAGGTCAGAGTGAGGGACGAGATTAGTTTTTGGCATCCCAGCAAAACGGAGTTGAAACGGAGGCCGATTTTTCTTTTCTGCCGTATAGTCTTTTACTATGAGATGTTGCGGGAAAAATCACATTATATTAGTGTTGTCATGCTATCACATAGCAGTCCGCGTATTAAGTTAATTGATTGTATAAAAATCTTAGCTATAAGCTATTGTAAATATTCCTCACTGTGAAACTATTATGGGATTATGATGGATGAGTATGAATAAATAGTGCAGAATATTGTGTACGGATTACCAAAATTTGGGGGATATTGAGCGGTGTATTTAATTTCTAATGGATCATATATTACAAGGGTATATTGACTTCGGCCCGACCTTCTAGTCTTAAATTGTCTTAACTTAAAGCTTCTTCTAAGAAGAAATTGATATTTTTCACATGGTTTATGTGAATTATAACTAACGACTAATTCAAATATTATTTTTTCGTTAGGCGGCAACCTAAGAAGATGAAGGTGAACTTACTTTTGATTGTCAACATGGGGCTACAAAATGGAAAGCAAATCTTTACTATCCGTTGGTGCGTATAGAAGTAGTGACCTGCATGATTCGCGATAATCGTTTACCTAATGAATTACAAAATATTGTTCTAATTCAAAAGTGCGTGGATAGCAGCCATGGAGCAGAGCTTCTTAAATTAAATGGTGAAGCAACAAACACACTTCCTCCACCAATCACATTCACTCCAACAGTAACAATAGATGGTTCACAGGGTAGACAACCGTCAATTTTAAAAAATTTATTTGCAGAAGTCTGTAAATCAGCCGGGGACACTGATCAAGCTGATAAAATCTGCAAAAATCGATAGCTCCTTTATTAGAACTATATGAAACGTTCCTTTATTAAAACTATGCAAAATGCTTTTTTTGAATTTAAAAAAAATAAATACATTTGTTAAATGATTAAAAATAAAGTATACTTTGTCATTTTAAATATATTTTCGAACAATCAACATTAATTAATATATCATGTCTTAGTCGTGGGCTGACCTCTTACGCGTCCTGTATGTCAATAATAATTGAGAACTTTTTCATTAGACATATCACATAGTTTCAACACAAATTTAATTATATTTTGTTACGA